>VXAB01011500.1:272306-376921 GCA_013399175.1 Odontophorus gujanensis
TTTTTTTTTTTTTTTTTTTAATATAGCTTAATAGTTCTGTTGGGTAAATACTAACCAGTTCATTCAGTTTTTCTTTGGTTATTTTTGTTTGTCACTTTTTTAAGAAAACAAGGGGAGAAAAGTTAGGTTTTTCTCCATTGTGTTCAGGTTTCTTCAGGAGTTTATAGGATCCCTATAAAAATAGGACTTGAATTGGAGTACTGAACTTGAGCACTCTTTTTAGTCAGTGCTGCTAGGAATCTAGGATTCCTTCTTTTTCTAGGTGTGTTCTCCATTTTTCTATTTCCTGGGTTTGAGCCCCATTTCCCTCACTCCAGGGATCTATTCTAGCTTTCAATACTGGGCTTAGTTATTCATCTTAAATTGCCCTTTTATACAAAGCTCTAAATTAGCTGTTTGCTGACAGTAATGACAAGGTAGGATGAGCTTGAAGAAATGCTTTCTTTGTTCTCACGATACAAGTAAATATCACTTGAAAATAACCTTTGTTCTATACCTGATTTAGAGAACATTGAACTTCAATCCAAGATGCCCAGTGAATTTTACAAAGATTAAGAATTTTTGCAGCACAGTGTTGTTAAAAACACTATGAAACAAGAAATTGCACTATGAAAAGGCAATTTAAAATATCTTCTTGCTGCTCGTGTGTAAAAAGAAAACTCTGCAGTAAAGAAAGGACAAGCTTGCTCTTTTCCTCAATTAAAGTTTTCCTTTATTCTGACACTAGACCTCCCCTTGGTCTGCTTTCCAGCTACTTATTTTCCTAGTAGAAGTGCTGCAATAGCAAAACAGAGGTGACTGCAACGTTTGTTTCCCTTGGTTATAACAGTGTCTAGACGAGCTTGTTTGTTTATGCTGATTTGGAAATAAGCATGAGTACCAGCACAAATTCTTCTTAAAGGGCTTTCAGTTAAGTACATCTGTTATTTCAAGGGAGATAGATCAGACTTTTTGACGTATGTAGGTTTTGCTGAAAACCCCTAAATGGTCATATGGTTGTTTTGGAGTGTTTTAGTTGGTTGGTTTTTTGGGTTTGTTTGTTTTGGTTGGTTTTTTTTGGTGTTGATTGGTTGTGGCTTTTTGTCTGTTTTGTCTCTCCCCCATTCCCCCACCCCAAGGAAATATCCTAACATAGTTTCATTTAAATATTTGTATACAGAGATATTAACTGCAGTTTGATGTGGTTCCTGTAGCATCTTACTGTTTATGATAGTGAAAATCTGATGACATAAAAGAAAAAGGCTTCTGAAGTAGGTCCAACTTTGTTGTTGCTATAGCTTATTTAGACTATAAAATTATGTACTAGAAATGCAATTGTTGGGAATCCTAATTAAGGACTTGAAAATGCTGTCTAAAATCTCTGCCCCGTAACAAGAGAGTTAAACGTATTTTTATGTATTCATTTCTTGATCACTTATTTACTAGTACCAGCTAATGTGAAACTTCAAATTTGCTAAGTTGTGTTGGTAAGCATACCTCAGTTCAGTAAAATTCATCAGATAATTGCAGTCTTTTCACTGTTATGTTGAAACATAAAGCAAATAGATCTTGAAATTTATCATGATGAAATAGTTGCATGCTGCCTACAAAGTGCTGGCCTGTCATATTTTTTTGATGGTTCCAATTTTCCCATTTCTGAAAACAAATCTTAATCTTCATTTTTTACATTACTTTTTGAGTCTGACATTTTGTGTTGTAAAGTGAATAAAGAATTAAATTTAAAAATGCTTAGATTTCTTAGAGTTCTTGGTGTCTTAGAAAGATGGACTGTATACTTCTGCTTTTGCCTCTTCCATAAGGAGACCACCAAAAGCTTCCAGGAATAACACATTCAGCAGTTGTGAGCTGAGCAAAAGTCTGAGAGTCTGGAAACCAAACACCAAGCACAGCCCACAAATGTAATAACCACAACTTGTTGCATCATCGTGAAACAAACAGAAGATGGTCTCTTGGACCATACTCCTAAACCTCAAAGCTTGAAGAAGCTTCTTCAACTCTCCACAATTAGAGATAATATTTTTAAAAGGCTGATGTAGTATTTTAGTGATATTTCCGGGGGAGGGGGGCAATGCATTTGATGAAAAGCCTATTGCTAGGGCAAAATTACAGTGTATATCTAAAACTAAAATCCTGAGCTAAAGAAACAAGACCAGTGGAGCTGAAGAGGTGCTGTAGATGGAATTCTAAGGTTGTGTTTCTGTGTAAATACTGATAAAATAGGTATTACAATAAATAGAATAAGATGCAAAAGGGCTTGCTCACAGCTGACTTTCCTGGTAGGGCATAGATTAGCAGAAATGGTTATTCCTCTATCCTTGGTTTGCTTTCTGAAGGTTTTACTTGTCCTTGCGCTTACTCTTCTGTGGGAAGAAATCTTCTGTGTCCAACTACAAAGCAAGAGAAAATTGTTTAAATATTTCTAAAGCTACTTATATTGCCAAAGTCGGGTAGCTGACTTAATACTGTGATTATGTATTTTCATTTAAAAGTTATTTAGGAGAAATATCTACCATTGCAAGCAATACTCCATAAAAATAAGTAACATACTACTGAACATATGAAGACAAGGTTTGTGACAGCTAGCGTGGGTTGGTGTGTTTTTGAGAGAACAGAATTATTGATACAAGCTCTTCAAAAGGTGATGTGTTTCCTAGGTTTTCTTCATTGCTTTGAATATATTCTATGAATTAAATTTTGCATTTAAATTAACTAAGGGGAAAAAAAAAAGCAAGGTTCATAGACAAATAGCCTGGAATTTGGTGAACAATACCAGTGCCTTTTGTAAGCCCACTTTTCCCTCATGATTCAGAAATGTGTAAAAACAAAGAAAAATAATAGTAATAGAAGTCTGTCACAATCATGCATGTCTGTCAAGTCTTGCATACTGGGCGTGAAATCCATACAGTTGGTTCCTCCCTTTTGTCTGCTCTGCTCCTCACAGAGCTGTCTCACCAACCTGCTGTGCCTAGGGGATTCGTTCTCACTCTGGCCTTTCAGACCCAGACATGCCACGTAGTATGAATTCATGTAAGAGTAATATAAACAAAGGGAGAAAATCAGTTTGATTTGTTTAGAATGATTTTATAATTTATTAAAAAAAAGAAAAAAAGAAAAACCCAAACTTCATTTGTTGCAAAATGAAAACTATAAGTTGACTTTTGTAACTGGTTCGATGTCATCACATCACAAGGAGTGTCTATTCTTCCTCGCTTAGCTTGAGCAGAATTTAAACTGCTGATCTGTAGCTGAAAAGCTGATTGCCTTGTTGCCAAGGATGTAACCTTGCAAATTCTTTTTCAGTTTCGTGTCACTTGTCAACTTGAAAAAGTTGATAACCTTGTGATGGTTATTAATATAGTCATGTTTACACATCACCTGTATGTTCTAAAGGTATCTTCCTTCAGATTTCCTAGTTCATGAGAAAGAAAGTATGAGCGAATATATTCAGATCTTATTGTGCTTAATTCTATTTTCTTACGTACTATTTCTATCTTTAAATCAGTTTGTTGTTCAGTTTTTGATCTGAAACTCTGATATAGACTCATTTCATCACATTTTTCTTAAAAAAGAAAAAAGTGTAAAGTAGAGAGAAAAAGCTCTTTTTATGTATCCTACATAAATACAACTGAAATTGTTTACAGCAGAGTAAATTTTTTTTGCCATTACTTATTCTCTTTCCTCTGAGGATGAAAAAAGTTGAATTTACTGGAATCAAGGTAATATAAGCAGTACATAGAGACTCAAAGTAAATCAGTAATTAGTATTTTTTCCAATGAATACTCTCTTCAGCTCTTTTCAACCACATTCTAATAAGCTCTTCTTCTTTGTTTAGCATATAGATTAAACGTTATAGTACAGGAGAAAAGGAAAATATACACTGCTGTGAAGTGCAGAAGTCCTGCTGGTCAGGGAAAATATGCAGCCAGCCACAGCTCCTTTCTAGTAGCATCAGCGCAAACCAGAAATGACAAATGCTTCTTATAAGTTTTTCTTCCATTAGCTACGTAGAGAAGTCTGGACAAAGCCTCTTTGGATGCAAATTCTCCCCATGCCTGTCCTTAGCTGCCTCGATCTCTCTGCATCTTTAAAGCTTTATACTCTAGATATGGTAGTCTTTTAAGTTAATTAATTAGAATTTGAAGTTGAGTTTGTATCAAGTGTTACAGAAGAGTGAACTGTGTTGAGTATTAAGATCCTATAAGAAGCAGTATTACCTGTTGTCTGCATTCTTCTAATTTTTGTTTGTTTCGTTTGGTTTGGTTGTTTTTTCTTCTCATAGGATTCTAATCAGTATTAATGATTTTGAGAAACAGCTGATTCCTCCCAACTCTAGCCCTCTGCAAACTACAGTGAAGCTCAATAAATGCACCATAACCAAGGCTGCCATGAGCAGCAAGACTGCTTATAATCTAGTAGTTGAAAAGATTCCTCTTTAAAAGAAACAGGCTTGTCTAAATGAGTTGTTATTTAGTCTAAATGTAATAATAAAGTCCCTGGGGATCTGCGCAATTGTTGATATGAGAGTGCCTTTAGGTAGCTAGGGCTGATTCATACAGAATTCCTTGGTGAAAGTCAGTGTGGTGTTAAGATTCCTGACGCTGCTGTCATCTTACAAGCAAACTGAAGGTTTCATCTAGTTATAATAATCATTAGGTGGTTATGGCTAAATGAAAGATCATTCTTAGGATTGTTTTTGTTTTAATGGCTTAATCTCAAAGTAGGTGGTCTGTTAAGCAGGATCTTTAAGAGGTCTGTGTCACTCAATAACTTCATTATTGTCTGTGGAAAGAATGTGTGGCTATATGCGTGCAGTACTAAGCTGAAGTGAAAGGCAAAACCTGTGAAAAGGCTTAGAATTCATTGTAATCCTGACAAATGATCTGGTTACAAAAGGACATGGAAGCAATTCTCAAGGACTTTTCTGTTTCTTTAATGATTAGGAATGTTCTTGGACTTCCCAGGTCCCCAAGTGTAATGGCGGTTAGAGTGAATGAAGCATTGTGTACAGTACAGAAAGTCAAGCTGGGATCTGCTTAAGCAAATCTCATGCACAGAAATTTATGGGACTGAGTGTGATGTATCCAAGCATCCTGGCAGGAGCTGTCTGCTATCATTACGAGGCTATTCCCTGTCATCTTTGAAAGTTCACGGTGATTAGGAGATTCCAAAGGAGCAGAGAAAACAAACAGGCATCAAACCCGTCTTCAAGAAGGTCAAGAAGGAGGATGAGGGGAGCCATAGGAAGGTCAGCCTAACTGTGGTGTTTGGGAAGATTATGGAGAAGATCTGGAAGCTGGTTTGGGGTACATAAGGGTGATAGTTATTAGATGCAAATTAATTGTCTTCTACAATGAGATGAGTGACTAAATGTACACACAAAAGAATGTTGGATGTTTTTTATCTTGACTTTAGGAAAGCTTACGATGTGATAAACTTATTGTAACCAAAATGTAAGTGGATGTCTTGGGTAAGTTGGCAGCAAGGGAAGTTAGACAACTGTTGGGACTGCTGTGCTCAGAGTGATAATACAAAAGCCATCTGGTGTCCAGTAGCATTCTTCAGATACTGAAACTGTCAAAAGTACTGTTTTATGTTCTTATTAACAAACTGAAGATCAGGAAGGAGCATGCCTTGAGTAAGTTCACCACTGAAGTTAGAGAGAGCAGTTAGTGAATTGAAGCAAAGGACTTCTTTTCAGGGAGGCTTTGACAGCGTGGAGAAATGGGCTGACAAGCATGCTTTCCCTATGAGAAAAAGAGGCATTTCAGGTTCTTATTTTCATACTAGGGTGGAACAGTAGTCTACAGCATCCTCCATGGATTTAAAACAAAAGTGTTGTTTTGTGGTCTAACTTGAAGTTGAGGAAGGGAGAGAAGATGCTACAGTATTCCCAAGATTGGAGCTAGAAATGTAGAATACTATGTTATGTGTTTGGTTATACCTGCGAAGGCAGAGCCAGACTGCCCACAGTTTGTACTGGGTCTACCAGGAGGCGAGAATGATTCCTTCATGCAAATAGTTTGTATGTTTGCTGGACAAAGGTTGAGTCCTTTCTATCTTTCAGAGTGTTAAGATTTCCACCAGCACCCTGCATGTTCATTTACATAGAGTTCTTTCGTGGTGATGTTATAATTTTGAGCTTTTTAACAAACACCAACAAATTTAATGTCTGCCATTTTTATGCATATCACTCATGGTATACCCCGCATTTAGAGTTTTCTTAACTTTTTGAAGTTAACATTCTATTATGTTAAGAATAAAGCAAAATTAAAATAACCTACTTTGAATTCATGGAATGGTAGATTGTTTTAAGTTAGTTGAGACCTTTAGATGTAGCCTGGTCTAACCCCCCTCACAGCAGAGCCAGCTTCACATTGTGGATGGGTTGCTCAGGGTTGCAGCTAGTCCAGTCTGAGCAGGGGGAACTGGTTGCTTAAACCCCAGTGATGTGACTTTCAATTCAATTGGTCAGAATAGGTTAATACTTCTCAAAGAGGAACTTAGAGTGGTTTGAGTACTACCATCTCATGTGCAATAAAGATGGTCTAGTGTTACATGCTTTGATTTCTTTTAAAATATTTAATAAGAATAAAAATAAAAGTTTACAAAGTCAAATATTTCAATGTAAAGAGCTATTGGATTGAAGGCTATGTGGATGTAGATGTAGTATTGCTTGGCTTGTTTTCAGCAGTTCTATCCAACAGAGCCTCTCCTTATTCTATCTGACAAATGAACAGTGTTCAGTGAGTGATGAAGCTGGTAGTAATTACATCCCCATTAAATAGATTTGAGGAACTTGTTTATGTAAAGTTTGGTAGATCGATGTTTTTCATTTTTCTTACAGTCTTTTCTAGGGATGCTTATTGCTAACATTATAGATATATCTTGTCTTCAGGGAGAAGTCAGTCATTTTGTTATCTTTCCAAAAAACACAATGCTTATGAGGAAATTAGTCTTCTCATTATTGCACACCTGTGACTCTGCCTGTGTTATTATCCAAATGTGAAAAATTATATCACTTTCCAATGCTGTGCTCAGTCTTTTAGGCCATGTTTGTTACTGCTAAGCATGTATTTCCTGTGTTTCACAGTAGTGGTCAGCAGTCAGTTCACCAAAAACATTAGAATTTTGCTTCTGGGTGCATTTTTTTCTTATCTGGTTGCATAAGAGCTGTCATCCCAAGTGGTAATGGGCTGATGTGGTCGAATACTGACTGTGGACTGCTGGAAACCAGTGCAGCTGTCCTTCACATCTTTCCTATTCCTTCCCACGTCAATTTTTCACTGCAGCATCTATTGTGTTTTTTTTCCCCTTCCGTTTCTTTGCTGATGGTGTGAACCATCTTTTAAATTCACATATTCATATTTAGCAAATACTCTGTTTTAGATTTTACTTATTCTGAAGAATTTTCAGATTTTAACATTCTATATGAATTATATTTAAACTCTAAAAATAGTTAAATACCAATTCGTTCTTACCAAGCAACTGAAAGAAGGTATTCCTGTACACTGGGAGCATCACATTGGAAGATGTCCAAATTAGATATAACTTAAGGCTAACTGAAGAAAACACTAATATAGAAGCCCATATTCTGTTATTTCCTGCTATACTGCATCCTTAAAGGATGTGGTCTTACCAGTGCATTTGCTGTATTTTTAATGTAGTGCAGCAAAATGTCGATCAGTTAAAATTATTTCTGATATTGCTTTACTTTTTCCATACTTTACAAAAAAAAAAAATTGTCTTTTGGGATATTGCCTTCATTACTGCATTTAAGGAGAAAGAATATATACTTTTTTATTTGTTTAATAATGTCCATGTTACTGTATCTGCATAGGGAAAATGAGTTACATATTTTATTGGGAACCCACTGAGATTATTGTACTGAATGGAATGAAACTGGTCAAAGTAATTTTTTTCTATTGTTTTGGCTTTTCTTTTCCATCCACAGTTGCAAATATTAACATGATTCTGCTTACTGTTGTCTCATACATAAATGCATCAGAATACAACTCAGTCTGCCAATACTCAGAAGAGCAAGTAGTTTATATTTAGGATCCCATTGCTAGAAGCATGAGAATCATTGCTTCATGTTGCTTTACGTTTTCTGGTTTTTAGTTTAGTGTTAAAGACCATTCGTTGTAAAAATGTAAAATGTCAGCCTTAACTCTTCCATGCCTTAGACAATTAGTAAGCAAAGACTGTATCTATGTTACAAATACAAGTTGTTGGTTGCCAGTGACTTGATGGACAAGCGCTGTGTGGGGATATTGGCAACTGTTGCTTTTGCGTAGCTTTATATTTCTTCAGCTGGTGTCTAACTGGCAAGCACAGATGGCGATAGATTGTGATTTGTATGCTTCTGAGTTGGAGAAGACAGTTGTGCAGTTGTTTTTAAGGTTGCATTGTTTAAATATCATATGTTAACTATTCTATATGTTTTTTTAATTGCTGAGCTTATAGCACGGGATTTTTGGAACCAACCACTTTAATATTTTTTTAATGATCTGAAAGGTTTCTGTATCCTGCCTTTGCATAACTTGAACATTTGCTTTTAAGCAATTTCTTCAAGTTATCAGTGTTATTTTGTCATGTTAGCAATTTTACGTTGCTCCTGTGAAAATTCATCAAGTTTGGCACTGTAAAGCCTTTTTCTTGCTGTTAATGAAGGGTGTTCTACTGCAAAGTCAGAAGTGATTGTCTCAGCGGTACTTTATGAAGCAGCTGGGACTGTACTAACCCACAGTTTAAGAACATCTTAGAGAAACTTTGTGAGCTTATGTTTGAAGAATCAGGATGGTTCTGCCCATCCCAACATACTATGTATGACATTGTTGTCATTGGTTTTTGAACTACTACTGTTCAGCAAGATATTTATTTTTTACTTGATTTTTTTTTTTAAGACCCAAGTAGACATACTTAAATGCTTAACCTGTTACAGCATTGCAATTGTTTTCTGAAAATAAATTGTTATCCTGAAAGAATTCCAGGGGATTAATTAAATGAATCTCCAGCAGCTGATTTAACTATGTATAGTTAAATAGCTGATATAGGAATATGCTCATTGAAGAACAGGTGTTAAAACAGTTGTTTTAAGAAGTAACTACTGAAGCAATGCTCAGATTGTTGATAATTTTTTTAGTGTTACAGAAGCTAACATGCTTGCTGATGTGTCTGATGCCTGAGCTATTTCCAAAAGTTCAAGTTCTGAATGCATTAATGACTTGGTCCTGTATTTGTTCATTATACTGCTGCTATTGCTTCTCTTTGGAAGCCCAGTTGAAACTTGTTATCTCTGATGCCCATTGTCTAGTTCTTTATTTCTCTTTCCTGTGATGTATGGTATTCACTTATATATTCTGTTTAAATCATTTATTGTGAAAATGAAGTACTGTTATGAGGTTGAAAATAAATCAGTCCTGGTTATAGTTGAGTTGACTTACAGAAATGAACTGCAGTAAGTGTAATGTCCAGTGTTGTAATTTTGTTGAATTACAGTACCAAAAGGAAAAGCAGTCATAAAATTAAATGCTAGAGCATAATTTCAATGCTTCTGTAACATGGAGACTCTTTCATTTGCCTTCTGTTTAGAAGGCTGCCATATATACTTTTAAAACAGCAGCTGCATTAGCTAGTAGCACCTCATCTCCATTTACATCATGTTTAGTGTCCTGTGCTGTTCTTACATGGACGCCATAGCTAAAGTCACTCAGTGCCTTCTGCAGGTACCAAAACACCCAAGGGGACTGGGTCCAGCTGAGGAGTGACTTGTTAGCCCTGAGTACATACTATTCAGTTGCTGAGGTTCAGTGGTTTTGTTTGTGAATATAAACACGGTGGCACGTAGAAGATCTTTGCAGTGCTATAGACAATGACTGATTTTTGTGACTCCTTTGAAGACTGGGACAACACTTAAGATTGGTCAGTGCCTGAAGTTATATATTGATATTTTTGTTTCTAAAGGGCTGTGAGATGTTCAAGCAGTCTGAAAAACAATAGCGTAACTGTATGGAAAGCAACTAATGCTTTTAGACTATCCAAATCCTTAAATTAGGATTCATTTTCAACAGTTAATTAATATACAAGTCTATCTGCTGGGTGCAGATTTTCAAAGTGAAGTCATGAAGTGTGAATGTATGATAACGGAATGCTGGTTCATCTTCAGAAGTTTGTGGAAAAATATGACTCGCATTTAAAACTAACAGTTTAAGAAAGTAAGAAATGAAACTCTTGTTTTCTATTGTTTTCTTTTGTAAGAATAAAATATTACTGAAACATTTGTGCGTCCTTTGTTTTAAATTTATTTACCAGAGTCTATCTCTAATGTGGAATTTTCTGTTTTGGGCAAGCTGGATAATTTTTTAAAAATCTGTGAGAGGAGAGAGGGAAACATTTTTCCTTGTTGAGAACAGAAAGATTTTCATTAACAGTGTAATGATTCCTTTTCTTTCCCCACCTCTCCTCCAGATATTGTTTCGAAAGGTTGGTGATGCTGACAACCGAGTTTGTCCCTATGCCATTGCTTTTTTCAGCCTAGCTGAAGAAAGCGTCAAAATCAGTTTTTAATTAAAGCTGGCATTATGGATCATCCTCCTGTAACAAAAGGAGTGTGTTTCTGCCAGTGTGTAAGTTCCTTTTTGCTTCCCTTTGCCTGTCCATTATTTCCAGCCCTTTGAAACTCTGTCCAGAAGCGTAAGACAGAATGTACCTTGTGAGCAAGCACCAACAGCTTCTCTCTCTCTCTAATATAGAGTGAAAGTGGCACTGCTTTCTCTCTGCTTCCATGGCCTTGATGCAGCAAAGACTTCCTACATGTTCAGGCCTCTTGCACTGATGATCTGTGCTTTTTTTACAGAGCAGCGTGAAACAAGCTTTCTCTTGCCCTCTGATTTTTGTCATGAACAATTTGTCCCAATCCACTTATGTCCTCTTCATTTTGGGAGAGTACTAACACAAGTCAGATGCTTTTTTTCACCCTCTGTTAGAAGTTCTAGCACTCAATACAAGAACAATATAAAGTCATTAGAGCAATATAAAAAAAAAAAAAAGTATGATATGTATGTAGTAGTAATTAGTTAAAGAGACCAGTCAGCCAATTTGGTAATGGCTAATTTGTTTTAATTGGACTTTTCTCATAGTGGTGCAGCACCAAAATGTGCTTGTTGTACTTCAGTCTTTGTCTTTATAACCAGACTTGAAAGTTAAGTGTATGAAAATGCTCTTATTGCTTACCCAGAAAATAACTCAGCTGTAATGAACTTAGCTGTTCCTTGGTCTGTTCCTATTTAAATTCTTGGGACATAGAAGACCAGACCAGATCAGAACCACACTAATTCAGAGGCTTTCCAGCTCACGGAGCCATCTGGAGGGGTTCATTCAAGTTCAGTGCCCTTGGTTATTAGCACTGGCATCAGTACTGTCTGAATCAATATAGACTGCTAAAAAGATGGAGAGAATTGCCCTACCTCCTGTTGCTTTCTGTGGCACTTCAGCTGGTGATCTCACAGGCCTGTGCAGGGCACCACCAAGGAATGGCTGTTTATGAAGCTGATGGGTTCAAACTTGTATTTAGGTACAGATTATAACATTTCTTCGTAACAAATTGTCAGTCTTATTGGCACGCTCTAAATCTCACTTAAGACATTCTAAGGTCTTGCACATTAGTTGGGAAAATATGACTGTGAGTGCCGCATAATAATGAGCAGAAATATCTCATTCCTGGGGGATTATTTCCTTCTTCATTAAGTCTAATGTTTTCCATTTATTTAATTGAGCATCTGCTGAAATGAACAAATAAACTAAAGCTTCATTTGCCTCAAAGGATAAGCAGAGTTAAACTTGCAAAGAACATTAATTATTTACTAATAGTACAATTCAGATCTCAAGCTATGAGACGTAAATGTTGAACATATTTTTAGATGCTTACTCAATTATCTTCATTCTGTAGGGTTTTATCTCAAATTTTTATAAATTTGGAAAGAGTTATGATTATTTCTTACTAGTGTTCAGTAGAATAGAGTAAATCAAAGATTTTGGGGTGACTTTAAGTCAACCACTGTAAAGAAGGTTGCCTGTCCTCTGTATTTGATTCTTTTCCATTCATCACTCTCTATCATTCTTTCCTTAGTATAGGTATTGGGAACTCGAAAGCTGCAGGCAGCACTGTAAGCATTCTCATGAGTGAGTACTTTGGAAATGCAACCTTCAGTGCTGAAAGCTGCTCTGAATAGGACAAAAAGAGATGTAGTGCCACTTCTTTCTCTAATACGGTTGCTAGTTATCCTGTTCAACGCTTATTTAGGGGCAGACTGACATGCATTTATAAACTTGGTGGCCTAATAGGAAATAGACAGCTTAGGTGGCGCCCTCTTGCCTTACTCTCATTGTTGCTGTCTCTTGGATTGTCTTCCTTACCCTTCTTAGGGTCTCTTTTCTGCTTTTCTGCTGCTGAATGCAAAAATGTTATCGTATAATGAAATAATAAAGCCAGATGAGCGAGAACTTCTCTGCTGAGAAATTATAATAGATATTTCTTCATTTGTTAAGGGGACAGTGGACTAGACAGCTTGAACATAGACCAGACGGTTCTCATACCTTTGAATGATGCCTAAACATCAAATCCAGACTGGCCTTTTTGGTTTGCTCTTCTTGACTTGCAAGACACCTAAGTCAAGACTTCATGAAACATATCTGTGCTTCTTAATCCCAAGCCAAGGCTCTGCTTTTGACCTCTCCGTGTCATCAAAAGACTTTGTAGCAATAATTATTTCCATGTGGGGGAGTTTGTGATCTGTCATTACTAGCTCAGGTGAACCTTAAGTTAATACTTCACATTTTAAGGCAAGATAGCAGTCAGTCATATTCCAAATAATTTGGCTTCAGTTTCTCACTAATCATTTGATGATTAGAATTCAGAGCATTATAACTGGAAATACTAGGGCTTCTCAACCAAAGGACTATTTTTGAGCTTCATATAGGCTCATGGTGCACCTGAATGTCACCTTGCATTCCTGGTAAAAGTATTTCTGATTCTGGGACAAATGTTAGTTATCACTTATCTATACAGTTTGCTACAATGTATGCTATAATTTCAGATGGAGCTCAGAGCAAACTGTTCAGCATTCATTCCATATGCAAAATAAACAACCCTTTCTTCATCAAATTTGTGACTCTTCTTTTTTGGCAAGTCCCAAGCCGCACCTGCAGAGAACCCTGCTTTGCTTTTGCCTACCCTCAGCGTGCCTGGTTACAGATCTTGCTCCTGTGTAGAACTTCAGTCTGCTGGGTGGAAGATTTATGATTACACTCTCTGCTCTTAAGCATAACATTTACATCAGAACACTGCAGTTACAAGTTGTTTGTTGGGCTTGCGACCTTTTTCCTTTATACTGTGAGATCGGATTCTCAGATAATGAATGGGATTATTACTATTAAATTCTGATCCACAAAACAGGATTTGGGGTTTTTCAGTCACACAGTAAAACATTTAATCCCAAAATTGGTGTACAGGCAGTTGTATTCACGTACTTTTTATTTGCTATGGTAGGAATTAGCAGCAGCCGTTTCAAAGGAGTTTCCCTTCATTGCTGTCAGGGCATTTTGCATGCTCCTGCTCAGCTCGCTGCCCACCAGGACTTCCAAACCCCCTTCAACAGAGCAGCTCACCAGGCTGTTCAGTTCCCAACCCTTTACTGCTACATGAAATAATTGCAACCCAAGTGGAGGATTTGACATTTATCTTTGTTATACCCCATGCAGTTCTTGTTGGCTCCATCTTCCAGCCTTTTGGGGTCTCTCTGTATGGTGACACTTCCTTCTGGTGTATCTGCCTTTCCTCTGGTTTGATATCATCCATGAATTCGATTGAGGTTCATTCAGTCTCATCATCCATATTATCTATAAAGACAGTGAGTAATATAGGACCGAGTGTTAACTCTGCTTGTGACTGGCTAACAATTTGGCTTTGAACCATTAACCACATCTCTGAGCTATGGACAACATTCAGAAGTGCTTGTCTTCTTACACTGACTGATCCAGAAGCGAGTTGGTCTAACACAGCGTTTCTCTGGACAGCAGTCTGAGAACTCCTGTTTAAGGGCAAATCCTCTTCTGTGTGTTTATCTCATTCATCTGCAGTTCAAGCAGTATCTGGAGCATCTTTCAGAATGATGGTAGATGAGATATGCAAGGCTATGGCGTAGATCTCTTCTCATGCTTTTATTGTACATTGTAAAAGGAGAAAATTACTTGCTTGTAGCAATTCCTTTGAGGTGCTTTTTTTGTTTTTGTCTGAAGTTCATAGCTCATCCTTCTAGGCTGCCTAAGAGGAACTGTGGCAGTCAAACAGACCCTGCTCCTTCTGTAAAAGGCGTGTATTTGAATTTGAAAATTCAAAGCCAGTACTGATTGTGTGCAGGTAGAGGAAGTATAACCATATGACAGTACTTGTACAGGATGTGCTATCCATAATCTTTCTGTTCTAGTGGTTATAAGTTGTTGGGTGTTTTTTTTTTTTTTTTAGGAAAAGGTACAGCAAATATTGTTTCTTATTTCATACCAGCCTTTTTTCAGAGGCAGCGTGCAATTTCTGTTAACCATTGTAGGCCTGCAAGTGAGACCGTGCAGACATGATACACTATAAAAGTATGTTAAGGAGTGAAAAGCAGCTGCAAAGAGTGATAGGGCAGCAACTGGTTTTAAATGGAGCTTAATGTTTCTGTTTTAAAGATTCCTATGTATATCAAATAAAATTGTAGCTATAAAAATAAGCTATAGTTCAGACAGTATATTTGAGTTCAGTCAATATACAGCACATCCCCACAATTGAAATTTTTGGCACAATTGTCAAGGGTCAGAGTATGCTGAAGAAGATGTTTTATTTACTGCTATAATTACAAAAACAGCATTATTTATTTATTCAGTTATCATGATTGTTATGGTTTACACAAGTCATCCCCACTGCTCTGGAAGTTAGTGCACATCTTTCTCAAGAGCATTTAGTTCCTAATAGCAATTGATTCTTCTCTGTTTTTCTGATTTTCTTCCGCTTGCAGAATTGCAGCTTTTAAAAGCTGAAGTAATTTTGTATCTTGTCTGTGTAATCTTGATATGGTCTGTCCTGTGTTGTTCTGGGATTTGAAAGAAGAAGGAGGTTATGGTTATAACTAGACAAATTAATCCTCTATGTATCTAAGTTCTTATCTCATTATAAGATGATCATTATTTTATTGTGGGAAACTATTTTGAAAAGCGTAGCCATTACTTGTTTGCATTCTACATGCTGCTCTGTTCTATGCCTGTAACTTTTAGTAAGTGTTTTTCTAAGAGGTGCTATGTCTTATGCATCCACAGAATTTAGTACTGACATTAATTCACTTCCCGTTTATCAAACTAATGGAAGGCTGGGCAGCTGTTGTAAATGGTACCTCTAGAATTATAATCCCGAAAGCAAACAAATGTCCAGGGTAAGGTACTTAGTCCCTCTTGCTCCTTCCAGTTCTGAGGCTTTCAGTGACGGGCTGGATCCTTCCTGCTCCATCAGTAACTGCTGAGTTTGCAACTTTTGCTCTTGCTTGGAACTTTTGTAACTTGATGAAGACATGAGTTGTTTCAGAACTGCAGAGTCAAAACTGGCAAGAAGCAGTGTCAATTCTCCACAGGCTTCATTTAGGCATTAACGAGCTGGTGTACTTTGAAGGCAAGGTAAAGGAATGAATGGTGGCATCAGCTTTGTTCACACTGGAAAAATTACTTGTCTAGAACTACAGAGCAGTTCTGGAAGTAGTTTTCTTTTTCAATTCTAGAAGGTCTTTTTCCATAGTTCCCAGGACTTTCGGTGGAGTTTTTTTCCTGCTTGTCCTTGAAATGTAGCAAGATCCTTGGCTTGAGCTCCTGAATTCCATTTTCTGAAGGAATTCTGCATCTGAGATTGCTGTCTTGATCTGAGCACCATAGGATGCATTTGCACAGCAGTAGCTTTTTGTTATACTGCTTCTCTCGTGTCTAACTTTTTAATTTGATTTAAAGAGTGAATTTGAAGTTATAAGTTGTGAGCTTGTGTAATATAAAATGCAACAGTTTCATTTGCACAGGCAGTTAGCTTTCATGTGTGCCCATTCACGGCAATGTTCAAAAAGGATAATTAAGGTGTGTTTACAACTGACCTTGTAGGGTTTGATCAGTGAATTCTTAACAAGTGTAAATTGACAATTTAATTTTAGGAGAGAAATCTGGCATCCCTCTGTGCTTCAGCTGAAATATTCAAAATACTTGAGGGGAGCATTCAGTAATGGAGTAATTCAGTTGTTCTTGAGATAGACATCCAATTTTGCAGACAAAAAAAAGACTGTAAAGCAGCTTTAAAAAAGCCAACTTAATTTTCCACTTGAGAAGGTTTCAATCAAATTGGAAAAGAGAGCTCTTGACCAGTGGCTCTATGTGTCTTTCATTATTTAAAAATAATGAATAAATATAAGCAATTGGTCAAACTGAAGTCAGATACTGTTTTACTTCCATGTGGCATTTGGACATAGTCTGCTTTTTTATTATAAATTAAAAACTAATTTCTGAGATGAACTGATGTTTTTAAGTGAATGTGGCTGTATTGTAAGGAGACAGATCTGGAATCTTCCCATCTTTTGAGAAGTGTGTTGTTTCTAAGTGTGTTTTATTCCTTCCACTTTGAAGACAGGAGATTATCCTTTCCTTTTTATTCAGATTTTGTGGAGTGTTTAAGATCGGATAGGTTTTTGTGAAATAATGAAAGTTACAGATTTTAAAAATAGAGATAAATTCCTGAAGTTGAACTAATTGGAGTGGAAGTAAGCATTAAATACGTAGGTGAGCATATTTGGCTCAGCAAATCTTCAGGTCCTCTGTAAACAGAGCAGGAGCCATATGCCAAGCTGTCATTTGTCCTAGAGCTGCAGAGGATGCTGAAGGAAGCCACAGAGAAGTACAGATAAAGGGACTAAAGCATAAACTTGACAGAAGTAAGACCTGATCTGCAAGACACATTTATTTACATTATGGCCTCCCAGCTATCCTGAGGCCAAATAAGACCTTCAGATCTCTGCGAGTGACGGCTCACACAGTAGCAGAACAGTGCCTGGGAAGGGGCATCCTTGTGTCTGAGCGTGCTGAAGAGGCTGAATGGAAGCCTGGCTTTCTAGAGTGGTGAATATCATGTGCCAAATTCCTATTTTACTATAGCTTTTACTTGAAATTACAGTGAATTTATAAAGAATACGTGACATTTGGGTGTCAGTTATTGTAAAAAGTATTTAGAGCTTGAAGGTCCTTGTTATGCTGTGTTTTTACTTTGGAGCTACATTTACGAAATATACTCTTGCTTAGAGTCTTTGGACTTTTTATTTGGAAAATAATGTTGTCTGTTACCAGATTTTATTGTTGGGGTTGTTGTAGTTAGAAATTTTAATTGGTAAAACCTACCAGGTTTGTTTTTCTTATTGGAACAGAAATTCTGTTGTTGTGAAGGAAAAATATTTTAAATGGATTTTCTTGTGTAAACCACTATGAAGTGATTAAAAGTAATAAGCTCTTCAAAAGACAATGTCTTACAGTATTTGAATAGCTTATATACTAATTGGTTTTTCAACTGTGTGCTTGACTCACCTGTGACTTTTTGTTCATCAGCATGTTTTGCTACAAGGTAGTGTATCTTCTGATCTGCTTGCTCTCTGTAGATTATTCCCTTATTATATATTCTGTTGTTTATGATGTTTTCAGTGCCTTCAGGTGCTTTCTTATGTTTTAACAAATTTAAAAAAAAAACAAGTTTATTAAAAAAACGTAATTTGATAAGTGGTACAATAAAAGATTGCATTTATCTGTTTCTGGAATAAGAAAAATGTTATTTTTATAAATTATTTTTGAGTTATTAGGTACTCTGAGATCAGAGACTGTTTCATCATGCTTGTCCTTTACAATGACATTTGTACCTTTACCTTTGGATGTTTTAATTCCCTGGTTTCTGTATGTAAAACTGTGACTGGCCAGTATGAAACCTTAATGGAATTCAGTAACAGAATGTTGTTTTTCTTTGAGATTTTAAACAAACTATGTGAATAGAGATATAGTCTGAATCTGTGTCAAGATATGCAGCATTAACTTCCAGGTAGTGATTAGTTTGAAGCTTTATCCTGAGCAGCTGGTAAGCCACTCTACATAGGGGATGTCTTTAGTAATAAAGAGGAAAACTTTCACCTTTAACAAGATTTTGTCTTCTGTACAGCTTGCCCAGTTTAGGCAGAGGAAAGCACAAACTGATGGACAGAGCTCATCAAAGAAGCAGAAAAAGAAAAGGAAAACAGCAAGCATCAAAGATGAAGAATCAATACAAGAGGGACTTGATATTGATCGATCTCGAGGTGATGAAACATCTACATGCACCAGCCGAAAAGGAGCAACTGCAACTGCTGACTTTGCTGTTACAAGGACTTTGCATAGTGGAGAAATTATCAAACACATCCAGGCTTATACCACCGAGGTAAGTTGGTGTAAACGATAGTTTACAGGTTGGGAGGCAAACTAATCTTATTAATTTGGGGAATGAAAATAAAGAAATTATTTGAGACTCTAGATATTGTTTCCTTGCCTCTGCTTTCTGTCTTTAAAATGTCCAGAGAAGGTGTTTTCTTCTTGTCTGCTGGCATCATGTTTTCCATAATCAGTGTACCATAGATTATAATTTTGTTGGAGCTGCTGTACTCTATAAATAGACAAAAGTTAGTTTTGTTTTATTGCTTCATTTTATGCATTTTGTTTTATTAAAAGTTTACAAATAGCTGTGGATTTTTTATCCCTGTAACCATGGCAGTGGTAAAATGCAAAGCTAAGCGTCTTTGTTGTATGCATTACGTACTTAGAGTCTTTCTTGTTAACAAGGAGTGAATTTAGAAAACACTACTTAGCATTGGATGGCTTAAGAGACTAATAAATAGATACTCTACTTTTACTACTATAATCCTGCTTGCTAATGGTTGGAAACACATGCTCTGGGAAGGTTGTAAGATGCCCCGCGTGGTATATACTGACAGTCCAGGTTAGTTCTCAGTGGGCATGAGTTCAAATAACCTAATATGTTGTTACCAGAATGTATCTAGGACCAAGAGATGCTGATGTTATTTACAATACAGGTTATTTCATTCCTGAAAGCAGTGCCTCTGAAAGGAAATGAGTATCACTTTGAACAAGCAGCTCAATTCAGATTCCCAGCTCAGTCCATGTGAATACAGTCTTATCTGACAGTCAGTAGAAATGACAGTGTGTATGAATTAAAACTTATGAAGTAATTGATCAACTTACAATTTTAATCATACAGGTACATTAAATAGACAGAACTTCATAGATTCTTGTTTTTAAAATTTAGGCTATTGTGTTTGTATTTATTGTGGATTTATTCTTAAGATCAGGCATTATTTTTCTTGGGTCTGTTTTATTCTGACCTGAATGAAAAACCCCAAAACACTTATGTTATATTTGGTTTGGTTCATTTGTTCATTTTACAAATGAATTTAATTGAATAAGCATGGAGATTACTGTTCATTCATAACTTACCTCTGCTGAATTGCCCATGACTTACTGATTCCTATAACAGTATTCACTTCCACTAGAAAAACAAAGCTACTCCAAATTGAGAGAGCACTTTTCTTTGTTACATGTTGTCTGTGTCCTGCTTATTCATTTAAATAAGTAATTGATATTTTTGAGTTGCAGTATAATTGCTGAATTGTCTGTCAGTGCATTAGTGATAAAAGAAGAAAAATTCTGAAATTGTTTCAATTTCTTAATTTACTGGTTTTGTTCTTTTAAGTGCAGTGCTTCAGATGGTGAGTCTGTATTACACTAATTGGATTAGAGCTTGCTTAGCTGAAATGGCAGCCAATGTAACAGGCAGTTTCAGGCTAATCCCTGCAGTGGAGAATTAAAGACAGCTTCTTTGAGCTGTTTGCTTTTTCACCCAATGTTAAATCTTTGTAGGCTGCTGTGTCAGGAGAGTAAGTGAGATTACTGGAGGCATTATGCAGGATTACTTTCTACCTAAATTTCAATTCAATTTACTTATTTCACCTTTTACTGGAATTCATATTTGGAATTGTTATTTTTATACTATGAAATAGAATACCTGACTATGTAAAAATCCTGGCTGGACTCTATACTGGTAGTTATGCAGATAGAAACTGATGTCCCTGCACCTTTCCTACTATGAATTTTAGTCTTCAGTGGAATTAGCAAGTTCAAATGCAAATAACTAAAAGCTCTCTTATTTGCTACCAGTAACGGAAAGTGAAATAGAAGCACTCCTATTGGAGCTTACTCTTCATCTCAGGTAAATGAGTTCCTCTTCACAGAGAGCATAAGTCTGTTTGGAGTATTAAAAGCAGTTTTTTGCAGTCACCTCTTTTTCTCAACTCAGTTCTTCCCCTTTTTTTTCCCCCTGGTATCTTGTGGTCTTGAGATAAACATGTCCTTTTTTACATGACAGTAAAGACAATCTAGAAGAGAGAGCTCAGGAATAAATGGGATTAGTGGTCTCTTGGTTTTAGGATCACTTATTTTTGCAATTAAAAATTGAAGAAAAAAAATAAAGAACAGTTCCAGGGTAAATAATTGATGGAAACCTCTTTACAAAATCTTAAATGACATAATGGACCAGATTGCTTTGCAAGAATGTACTAACGCCAGGTGAGCAAAATAAATTCACCTGTGCCACAGTAAAATTGTTCTTGAGTCACTTGAGTAGTAAAAGATATTAAATAAAGCTTCTTAGAAGAGAAAAAATCAAAGGTCTGTGATGAAAAATACCTCCTAATTGATAAAGGTTGCTATAGTAACTCTTCTTTTGTTTTTCATGGGACAAATATGTTCTGTAGTAGTTTCAGAATGGCTTAACTGCTCACTCAAGTAGATAATAAAGTATATAGTCACATGTTCATTGTTTCATTTTCATAACTTAGTCCAATTGTTAGTTATTCTCTGAGATTTCACAGACAGGGAACAGAAATAGGGGAAGAAGGAGACGTTGGATGGGATTCTTGAGGAGAAGGAAGAAAAGTGACAGTGATGATTATGGAGAAACAGGAGTACCTGAATGAGAAGTGTAGCTGCTGGTTGTAGATAAGGCACTTCCATGTTAGAATTGTGAAAGCAAAGAGTAACCAAAGACCTGAACTAGGGAAGAGATATCCAGGGATGTACAATAAAGTGTTGGACTTTAGGAGTGTGGAGAAAAGGAAGAATAAAGAAAGTGAAATAAAATGTAGTAAGAATTAGAACAGGTAGTTAAGCTCATTTAGCATTGAAACAGACAATTTGAAATTGGAGAATGAAGATCATCTGCTCAACCAATGTTTGAAAATAATCAGTTCAGTGATGAAGTGAGTGCCACAAAAGGAAATACTAGATTCTCAATATGGTTATTTCAAAAACTAACAATCTGGCCAAGGATTACTGGGATATCTCACAAATTTTCTTTGGTGAATACAGCAAACTCCCTATAAATAGTGATAGATTTACTAAATCTGAAATTACCCACATAGAAAAATAGTCTTGGTGCATATACAGAGTATTTTGGATTTTAGCTTTAAAATCTATGAGGCTGAGTTCTGTATTACCAAAGACAGGAAAACTCATCAAACGCTCAGATTGCTTCTTTGTTGGCGGTGATTTCTGATGTGGGAAATTTAGACGCTGAGTGGATATGATCACTGCAGTTCATATTCAAATTTAGCAGTGATTTATCTTGTTAGATGTACTCTATTAAAGTCTGATTGTAGTTGGTTGGTTTGGGGCATAAATTATTATGAGATATATTCCTTTGAATTGACAGATTTTAGGAACAAAAACAAAGAAAAGCATGACAATACAATCAATAAGAATAGAACTGTATATTGAAAATGTCACACAGATATTAAGTGTCCATAAAGCTTAGAATAATCTAAAGAGAAGGCATCATTACAGTGTAGGAGGTTGATATCTGAGCTCATAGGATTGAAGTTTTTTTAATTGAGTTTTAGCAAGGGATTAACCCCTTAATACAGAAGACATATCCACTTAACTTGAGTTTATTTGGCGATCTTTCTGTAGTTCTCTTTAAATAAACCCCTTGGTATTAGCAACCAAACAAATAACTAGATTGTTTTGAAGTTGGAAGTAGACAATTTTAAAAGATTATTTGTGCTGCTAGCAGATATTGCACATCTAAACTGTGATGGAAATCTGTATGGTTCCCATTAAAAATTATAATATGCTTTCTTTTTATCTGTATAAGGAAAATGCATAACAATGCAATTTTCCATGGTTTTATGCAAAGTAATTTGCTTTTATTTGAATCTGGGATTTCGAGGAAATTAAGGTGACCGTTGGTATATGTATTCAAACGGCATTCATGGATACAGCTTATGTATTTTGAAGACTGTCTATGTTCTCAAAAAGAAATGGAAAATATCTTCTTTAATCTTTTTGCCATCATTGTAAATATTTTAATATTTTATTTTAGCCGGAAAGTGAAATTTCCACTACAGTAGAAGATTACAGTTCTGAGGTAAGACTGAAGTAACACTTTCTTTCTAACTTTTCTTTTGATTTTTTCTTTTACATGTGTATTGAAATGCTGTGCACTGTTTTCCAAAGAGAGTAAGAAGGAAAGAGTACACATGATATTATATACAAAGGTGTTGCAGGTCATTGCTGATATGATTGATGTATCATTAAAGCAAACGTAGTAATAGGGTGGGTACTGTTATCAATAATACTGTGGATTTATGAGCTGTTGTAACAGTGTCACCTTTATGGTTGTAGTAATGTTTTGTGTTGCCATTGAATTGTGCATAATTCCTTCTCATTTACTATTAAAAATATTTAACAAGTTGATTATGTTTTAATGAGATCCGGAGTAGCTGTTGCTCAAAAAATGGCTGGTCACCACTCTGCTGCTGGTAGCTGGTGAGTCCATGCCTTTGCATCATTTGTTTGGGTTCTTTTGCTTGTATTTCCTACACTTACTGAACTATTTTTGTCTCAACCCAGGATTTCTTTCTTTTACATTTCCAATTCTCTCCCCATCCTGCTGCTGGGGGAGATTGAGTGAGTAGGTAGAGACCATAGCTGCTGCACACCATGCAGTAGCTATCACACTATCTGTTTCTGTCACTCAAGAGGGAAATAAGCAATATGAAAATTTGTTCTTGCCAAATAAAACACTTTATTGTTTGTAAGAAGTAAACTATGACATATTCAACTCTGTGACAAGAACATTTTTGCAAGAAGTAGCTGTTGAATGTCTGATTATGGTAAAAATTGTTTGTAGTTAATTACAAAAAAAAAAAAATCATGGCACAAACAGTAGCTTTCTGCAGTTACAATACATTTTTGTTGCATAGCACTTTTGCAAAATTGCCCAGAATCATAAGTCTGGCAACTAGTAAGAGAGATCAGGTAATCAAACGTGATTCCATTGCTGAAGTAATTTGATTGAGGATGCTTACTTTTCTTTCTCTGATTTAGCCTTTTCTAAGAGAAGATACTTTACAACAACTATTTGTTCCATACTAGTATTATAAATACTTACCATAAACTCTAAGGGAATATGCACACAACCACAGTGATATGTAATCCAGCGAATGTGTCCCTGACCTGGCGCACTATATGGTGTAAAAGTAGAATCATTGCCACAGCAGGCACACTGGACATACCCTGAAAACTGAGAGGATCTTTGTTTCTCCATCCCAACTTATAGGCTTTGTCTTCACTTACTATTTCTCTCAGTCTGTTCTTCTGACCAAATCTTATATTTGCATTCTGTTCCTGAGCTTTTATGTCTTTTCTTACCTTTCCTGTAACAGCCTCTATTAATCTTTTTCCCTTTCCTTGCCCATCTCCTTTTTTCATTTCCTTGGTCTCTTTGCTTATTCCTGTAGGGTTCACAGCCTGTTCCTAGCATTCCTTTCCTTTCCTTAATCATTCCCAAGCCCAAACTCTTTGTCTAGACTTTCCAACTTCATCTAAACAATATTTTTCCTTCCTTTTAAGTTTTTTTTTCCTCTCTTGAAGAACTCTTCTCCTTTATTTCTTCCTAAGTCCAATTAATGTTTAGCTCAAATCATCCTAGGTGAATGCAATAGTTCTTTTCAGCTTCTCATCAAATTGCAGTTACAATTTATCCCATAGATTTTGTCTCAGATTTTTTAATTCGAGTCTTTTTACTGTACCTCTCTTCCCCAGTTAGACTCTTTCTCTCCTGTATCTTCATCCTGTCTTTGTTTATAAGTACTCTCAATTTCTTCTGATGTGTCAGGAGAAGGCATTTGGGAGTACACTGAAAATATTCCTTCACATTTATTGTTGGTTACTTTCAGATATTGACTAGTGAACCAAATGAACCTTGGTCCAATCAGTTGTGATCATTTTAATGGAATGTTTGTTGTGATGCAGATAAAATAAAAAATCCAAATCAGGCACCTCTGGGTTGAAGATTCCAGTCCAGCTGCTTGACAGCACTGTAAAAGGAAGAAAGAAAAAATAAATAAAAGAGGAATAGGTTCAAAGGGTTGAAGCAAACAGGAGGAAAAATTCAGGTTAAAGATTTAGTATTTTTCTTAGATAAAATATGCATTATTTTGACCAGTGAATTAGGAAAAGGGAAGAACAAAAAGAATCTGAGTTTAAGTATGGTAAGATGATAGTGCAGCATGTGCACAGAGTTTGCTATTGCAAGTGAAACAAAGACTTTTGAACTACTGTGACCTTACTGCAACTTTTTAGAATATATGCATCGCTACATTATATACTTGTTGCTAAATGGGATATGTTTGAAGAGTGAACCTTTGAAAACAGTCGACAATGGCATTGATGTCATATATCTTTGCACTCTCTGTCTTTTTTGTAAGCCTCCTTTTAATTACTGAAAGGACCCGACCTCTTTTTGGAATTCTGTGAATCCATACATTTGTACAAATACAAACCCTGTTCATCCATCATTTTCTTCATTTTTCAGAACATCTGTATTCTCTTTAGTGGTTTTTGTCAGAAATTAAACTGAAGTAGAAGCTCACAGTGAAATAGGTCATAAATCATTTGCTTTGTTATAGTTGTTAAAATAAGCTGTATGTTTTTAATTATTCAGCCCTTTCTCTTGGGGATTTGGATGAAATTCAGAGATAAGCACATACGTCTTTGAGAGACTTACCAGACACATCGTTATAAGTAGTGTTCTAAAAAAATTTAAGAAAAATTAAAGTTGAAAGAACTAGTGAATGTTTCTATCAGAATTCTTGTCTTACAGGATCTTTCTTTTTAATGTAGTCTCTTCTCAAATTTTCTCTGACACCTCTCTAAATACCTTCACTGTTAGAGGTGGTACTCAGACTGAAGAATGACCAATCTTTTATATGACCAACTTCCTTTCTGAAACAAATTATTCAATTTGAGCAAGAGTGAGACCTACTTGAATAGTTTTAGAGTTAAATGATGGTGGTGATTATGTACATATGATTATGATCTAACCCCTGAACAAAGGGAAATGAGGCTTTTCCAACAGCTAGTTGTTTGGGATTTTTTATAATTGTGTAAGGTAAAATTGTTTCCATATATTTCCTATATTCCTCAATTTTTATGGTATTGATGTAATCTGCCTGGATTGTTTTTTTTTTGTTGGTTTTTTNCTGAACAAAGGGAAATGAGGCTTTTCCAACAGCTAGTTGTTTGGGATTTTTTATAATTGTGTAAGGTAAAATTGTTTCCATATATTTCCTATATTCCTCAATTTTTATGGTATTGATGTCTGTGTCCCCTCCCAATTTGCAAACTGTACCTCTAAAAACATTGATATGAAAACTTACAAAATTATTTTTTTCCCTTTCACTTTCTTGATCCTTATTCCTTTTGCTTTTCATTGTAAACAGTAGTGAATTTCCATATGTCACCCTTTATCTATAGTTACTGCACAAAGAAATCTTCTGTTGTGTTTTAATACTGTATAGAAAAATATATTAAGCCATAATATTTATGAAAGTTGTTAATTGTTACTTGTAAAAAGTTATTAACCTTATTTACATTCTATGATTGTAATTATTTTTATGAGAAACTGATAATGGTTTTCATTTATGGAGTTTAAAAAAATAACAAAATTATTTTCACAAGTTGTCATAATTGCTAGTTTTAGCTGCATTCCATACAGTCAATTGTGATGAAACTAGAAAATTTATGAAAATCCTAAGAACACAGTCAGGAGATCAAGTATTAATACTTTTAAATTAATTAATGTCCAGAATGCACAAGAAAAGCAAAAACTTCATGAGGTAAAATGTTAATTTATTCCAGATACTTCTGTATGTTCCTACTACTAAATCAAAGCACTTTTTAAACTAGAATTCTGCTTGCTAGTCTATAATAGGCTAAATTATTTTCATGCATTAAGATATTTTTACATTTTGCAATGAGCGATCAATAAGTATTGATTTACACAAAGCCTGAGTTTGCAGTATATAAAGAGAATGCTTTCTAGAATGGGCATCGTTTTTAGTGGTAATAATATATTGTGTATAACTACTCAATATTTTTGAGATACACTTTCAGGTATTCTAAGGTCTAAGGAACATTAGCAGGGGAGTGTTGAATCTGTATTGAAGTGCAGTGATTTCATAAATTTAATCCTGACCTCTTGTGGCAGTTGTCATAAATTGCTGCCTTACTTAGTGGTGGAAGTTGTTTTTTCCTTGTATTTTTCTGAAGAAGCTGGCGTTCACTTGCCTAAGCTATATGTATTTGCTGATGCAGTATAATTTACATTTTTTCTTTTAGACTAGAGTAGACTACAAATTGTATTTTATATGTTATTATATTAGTAAATACTATGCTTGTGAATTAGTTTGAAAATACAAGCAGGGAGGGAAAGAAAACTTGGAGTTAAAATGTTGTTTGGGGGACTTCTGTAACCCATGTGCCTATGTTCACCCAACAGTTGCTTCTGAGTAGCTAATGTGTTGTAAAACTGCATTTTTCCTTGCTTTGTGGTTTATTTTTTTATGCAGTTAATATTCAGAGCGCATTATTCCTTGCTTCCATTACCTTCCTTTCTCTTATGTGGTTTAATTTCTTCTTCAAACACTTAATTGTATGCTGGAAGTATGTAACTAAGAACATCATAAGATGTTCAGGTATAAGGAAACTTCAGAGTTAAAGGTGCATTGCAAAGCTTTAAAAGAAGAAATTAAAAGACTCTACAGAAGAACTCTGTACAGGTAAACCACAGGGCCCAGGAGACAATGCCTGAGCCCAGTATGCCTTGTGCAGACATCTGTTAACACTGAAGTTAATATCTGGACTATACTTTCTATATGATAGAGGAGTGAAAAAATCATTGTGAAATGTGATATTTTGAAGCTAATATCCAGCTGTAGCCATCTGCCTGCTCTGACAGAGCATGGTTCCCATCCAGCCTGCAGCTGCCAGGCTGCTCACAGGGCTCCCACACAGGCGGTTTGAGACCTTTTTGTGTAGTGCACAATGCCTTTCTGTTGTTTTAACTTGCCCTTTAAAAGAAGGCATAAGACATTTGAAAGGAAAAGGTACGGGGTGAGAAACAGAGTGGACTAAGGTACTAATGTTGTTCACATCTGTTACAGCTAGCAACTACTCTTCTGTGACATGAAGCAGCATTTCCGAAGTTCCAGACAGTTGTTTTGGATATGCCAAAATCCTTTCTAAGATCTTTCTGTTGAAATCTCAGCTGCCAAGAAGTCTGGAACATGTAATGAAGGCTTTTGTGTCTGCCTAGCAGCTCTTGTTATAAAGCGTGTAACAGTCACTGGTTGTTCCACACTGAAATGATTCATGGGAAGAAGAGTACATCCACTTCTCTGTGTGGTAGCTTAACAAGAATCACGCACTACATCTTTATCAATTAAGTCTAAATTAAATAACCATTAAAAAGAAGGAAAAGAAATATTAATCTGGGCCATGAGCCAGAATCCAAATAAAGACAATTAGTGCCAGCCACTGTTTAGACACTTGTATTTCTGAATGAAGAGCAAACATCTGGCAAAACACAAATGATGTGTACTGCCTCCATGAGTTGTCTGCACTGATGTTTGCTGAAATCTTATTTATTCTCTCTATAATAAGATAGTAATAATCTCATTGTGGAGTCTTCTTTTTCATTGAGGAAGTCAGGAATTGAAAATGACCGTGTGTCAGCTCTGCAAATTCAAACCTTAGGCAGGATTATTCTTTCTCGTAATACGGATTTGATGACTGCATTGATCCCATTTATAGCAGTATGCTTCCATGTCAGGTAACTTATTGATTTGCTCAGACATGATGGTCCTTTCAAAATAAGCCCTAATCTTAACTGTGGCAGATATCTGAGCTATATAACCCCTTTTTTTTGATGTGTACACAATATTCATATGTGAAATAGTATGATACCTTTCCATTTTTACTGCTATTATTTTTGTTTCTTGCTCTAATGTGTTAGAAAGCTCTGAGCAGAAGTACAGCTTCTCTTGCTTTTTTGTTTTTAAAAGGTTGGTCTGCAATTTTAAAAGCCTGCCTGTCTGTCTGACAGTTCATCGTGAATACAACAGGCTAATCCTTTTATCTTGAGTTTTTAATCATTATTTTTTTGATACATAACTACTACTTTGACTTGTGCTTACCTTTTGGAGATATATCAGTATTGGTTTGTACGCACTGTAGAATCAAAATTCTCATGGAAGCTTGATATGAGTTGCAGTGTTAGGTGAGTGAAAGGATTTTTCAAATGTCTTGTGTTGAGTGTACAATTTCTACTCCTTTTCATTCGTAAGAAATTCCTTCAGGCTGTGAATGTCAGTTTATAATACTGCCTTTTATCTCTTGTAGAGACGTTGGTGCCTCTTAGGAGAATAGTAGACCTTGGGGGTAAAAAATATGTATTTTTGAAAATAACTATGTTTTGTAATATTTAGTAATATTGAATGTGTAATTTGAAATACTGTATTACTACAGATAAAGCTTTGCATTGACCTTTAGATCTGAATTCCTTTTGTTTTCTCTGTATGTTTACATGTATTTTGGTTTTAGACAGCAGTATCCGGTTTTGTAATTTTGTAAGAGGGATTACCTGTTACTTGTGCTAAATTCAATTCCAAAATCTTCCAAAAAGGTGTTTTATATTTCCAAAGAAATAAATTATTGTAGCGTAAGATTTCATATGGATCTTCAAGAATCATCATATAAGGTTCAAACAAATTGAAAATAGAAATCAAGCTTTATTTCAAATAATAATATATTTAGGAATTGTCTTTATACAGGTAAATGGTTGCAGTTTTGTGACAAGAACAGCTATACACACAGACTTGATCAGGGTACAGTACTGCAAATTGAATTGTAATACTAATAAAGAATACTAAAAACCTCAAACAGTTCATTTTGAATAAAAACGGTGTTGTTGACTAATAATTTATTTTGCATGCTGTGCTCTGTATCTGCATTGCTTGTTAAATGAATATTGTTTATCCTAAACTTGAAATGAAAAATGTTTTACTACTTGTACTAAGGCTAATATTATAAAGCAGTACTTGCAGAATGCTTCATGCTTTTGAGATGTGAATTATACTAACAAAGGAGGTTACCATGGCAATAAGATCTTCAGTGCTGTATTATATGTTAATGTTCTAAGGTGCCATTTGATACAGAATTTGATATTTGAGTTTACTTATCTTGATAAAGCATAAAAAATGGCATGTTAAGGAACTTGGATTAATTTAGGAAGAAGAATTTGGAGTTGGAGAGATTTGTTCAGAGCATGGAATACAACACCCTCTGATGCAACTAGAGGTGATGGAGAATGAATTGGCTGGGAAACAACAAGAGATTGAAGAGCTAAACAGAGAACTAGAAGAAATGAGGGCAGCATATGGTACAGAAGGATTGCAACAGGTATAAATACCTTATGTTGCTTTCTACTTGCTACTCGGTTATGCACAAAATTGCTGAGTGTCACCTGAAAGAGTTCACTCTTAAGGGCAGATATTCAGAATGCAGTCAGTGTGTGATATAGAATAATATGTAATTTATTTTAATCACATACCATGTGTTCTGTTTTTTGAGTGGCATTGTCATTGTTTGTCCCTTTTCTCTATATTTTGTGACTGAAATTTCAGTGTTCTTTGCAGTGACTTTCTTTGAATCAGGAATGGAAATACGATTTTCTTGAAGAAAAGTCCTAATTCTTCCTTTACTGTGCAAAGATTTCATTTCTTTAGAACCTGCTTGTTTGACAAAGTTAAAAAAAATAAAAATAAAAAAATAACATTATATTTCTTAAGGAATGGTATTTCTGAGTTGGTCTTGGAACTAAAAAGGTGTTTGTTTGTTGGACTTCACAGTCCGAAATTACAAGGCCACTGTGTCAGGATGTTCTAAGAGACATTTAATAACTTGGGATTGCAGGGAAGCATTTCTCTAGTTAGAAATACCATTGACATAGAACATTAGATTTTAAAGTGAAGGATGTAAAATAATTTTTCTTCCAGTTTAAGCAAGCAGTACATTCTTAAAAGTCAGTGCTGTGTCATGCTTCATGTCTTAAGTCTTTCCTTTAATTTGGATTCAGGTCACCGTGGTCTGCCTGTCTTTGCTTTGTGAAGTACTACAGAACACAAAAGTTGTTTTAAAATTGAGTCATTTTCGCCTTCATTATTATTGTGCAGTAATAATTTTTTTGCTATTTCCATTTGTATTTTATCTGTGAAAATGGATGTCATGTTGTCCACCACACTGAAGTGATCTTTGAGTGGTTCCCTTGCAGATTTATCATTGCTTTGTCTGTTGGTGAATCTTTGTTGTTGCCCTTTAAGTCAGATTTAGCTTTTAGTTACTGTGTCTTGTATCCATTGTGCTAAGCATAACAGTAATCATTACAGCATAGTAAAGAACATAATCCTAGTTTCAAACAATCATATTAGTAGCAAAACTACTGTTAGTTTTGCATGAGAAGGTTTAAAGTGAAGATGTTTGTGTTTTTAAATGACTTTGAAGTTAAAAATCTGTTAAAACAGGTTGCAGTACAATAATATTTAAAATTGTTTTCAGCCACAGCATAATCTTTATGATAGTGGTACAGTGTGTAATACCCCAGCTGAGAAATGCATACAGTGTATGTTTCAGAAGAAGCAAAGAATTTTTAAAAGGAGCAGCTGCAAAAGACACATTGTGTGCATTATCTCTCCCTGATTGTTAAATAAAACAGTTGAATACAAGAAGTTGAAAAGGAGTATATAACAGTGGGTGGATATGAACAGATAAATTTATTAAATTTCATTGAACAGACGTAAAGGGAAAGATATTACACAGTTAAGTATCTGATCTATTCCTAATTTTCTTTATTATAGCAAGCATCTAGTATTTCCACTACGTCTGTGACTTTAAATCAGGAATTTTCCACAGTGTTCTGAAAAGAACTTTCAAAGATTTTCCTTGAATTTTTATAGTTCAACACATTTAAGGACCTCTTGGTTTGTATATCCCACTGAAAAATGTCTCTATCCTCTAAATCAGTAAGCTTTGTCTGGAATTATTATAATTTTACTTCAAGGATTGGCATATGACCTGGAGAAACTTCTTTTCGAGAGCATAGTAAACAAAATAGTTGGAAAGGCAATGGATGCTTTTAAGAAATTTTCAAAATGTAGAGATGAAGCATGTACTAGCCTTGACTGAGTTCAAACTGACAAAGTGACTTTAAAGTGAATAGTATATCTACTTACGTATTTGAATACAGTCCCGATTTTTATTGTAGAATTTCAGACTACCTGGATTTTATGTTACCAAACACACAACCTTGCAAAGGAATTTTTTTTCTTTACTTTTATAATTTCTTTATCACTACAAAATACAAAGAATCTATTAAATATATTGCATCAGATGTGCAACTAAAGTTATTTTCTCATCTAGTTATATAACTAAATTCTGGAATGTAAGATATTGAATAGCCTCTATTTTATGCCTTTAATACAATGAATGCAATTTACTGCACTTCTAATGAGGTGGCATAACTTGCATATATTGTGGGAAAAGTGTGTGGACATGAATAGTTGGACAAAATTGCTGATACTTTATAATTAAGTACCTGGAATTCCTTTACATTGGTTTGTTTACATGGCCATACTTAAAAGCTAGTTCTAAATTTAACTTCTCAAAAGCTCAGATTTTGTCTTTTGATGAGTATATTTATGGAGAGCTTGTACACTGTTGAATGAGAACAAAAAAATATCTAAAATACTTGCATTTAAGAGTTTGTGAAAACATAAATTCCCTGGTATGTCTATGTGACATCTTTTTAATAGTGTGGTTAGGGAACACGTATTCCCATTTAACTAGAATAAGTTAGTATTTTTTCTGTCTATGACTTTGATGTGTGTTACTAGTTTAAATTTTATCTTTCGTAGCTGCAAGAATTTGAAGCTGCTATCAAAAAAAGAGATGATATCATCACTCAGCTCACTACTAATCTACAGCAGGCACGGAAAGAAAAGGATGAAACTATGAGGGAGTTTTTACAGCTAACAGAACAGAGCCAAAAACTGCAAATTCAGTTTCAGCATGTAAGTGTTACAGCACTAACAATGTTTGAGGATACATTAGTAGCTGATTTCTGCACAAGCAGAGTTTTGTGATATTGTGTTTTAGGAGACTTGGTTCCTTGGTATAGATTTACAGACAACTGAACAGTCCTACAGTCATCATTATAGAAGATATAAAATAGTAGAGATTAGTCTGTTTTCTCTCCTACTCTGTAGTAATAAATACTGGATGATGGCAGTTATCTTAAGGAGAAAAAAAACCTCATGTAATTACTGTTCTTAAAGCTTTGGGCTGAAATCCAGCCTGTTACCTTTCTAATCAATACAGCCAGCCATTAGCTTTTGTGGGTTGCTGTTTAATGCTCCAACCCTATATTTTTGGATAAAATCTGCCTCTTTAGGTGTTCATTAGTTTTAATTACCTAATTAATTAATTCTGTTAATAAATTAAAGTTGGGTTTGGGAAACAGTAATTTCAACTAGTTCATCTTACCATTTGAGATTTTTCACAAGACACTGCTGTCCTATGCTAGTTCACTATAAAAGAATTTAATATTAAATAATTTATTGACTGTAATAATATTTCTGTTCCTTCTGAGAGTTCTAAATTTTTATGATTATGTTCTTGTTTATGAGTGAAGTAAAGAAGTGAAAATTGTAGCTGTGTCTGTAGTGCAATCTGTTTCTTATAATCTTGATTTATTAATTTATTTAATATATACAAGTTACAGGCAAGTGAAGCCCTGAGGAACACCAGCCACAGTTGCACAGCTGCTGATTTATTGCAAGCCAAGCAACAGATACTTTCACATCAGCAACAGCTAGAAGATCAAGAATGTCTACTGAAGAATTACCAAAAGAAAAATGAAGAATTTGAAGTTCAGATAACACATCTTCAAGAGAAGATCAAAACATATGAATTGGTATGTTTCTTATCAGAAACGTATCTCGGCTATTCTGTTTTCATGATTTTGTAGTCCTATTGAAATTTTTTTGGCCCTTTGAAAGGGCCAAAACACAGATGATGTATAATGCATACCGAGATTTAAATCTTAAAGACCACATCTGTTAATTACACATTATTTGCTTAGAATTTTCAACTGAAATGCTTATGACGATATTATGTATTGTGTTTTTAAAAACTGATGAAAATTTACAAGAATCATTGAAACTGTGCAGAACATTTGTATGCCTTTATTAAGTGATGTATTGTTAGAAAAAAAAATAATTAAAAAGAATTTGCCTAAACAATCTTCTGTCATGAGTAATGAATTTCTCATATACATTTAATATTGTCTGTAATTGAAAGCTTAGAAGTAGCTAAAAAAAACTTAAATGCCAGTAAAAGCAAGAAAAAAGCAAAGCTTTCAGGAAACTACAAAATAGCACAAACTGGAAAAAAATTGAAATTATTGTTTTATATGTGTGTTTTTGTTGTTGCTCTTTTTTTGTTGCATGTGAAGAGAAAAAGTTGCATATCCCAAATATGCAGAAATCCTTCTGGAGAAGGCAACAAATAATTAGTTGAGTTTCTATACATTATCTCTAGTCAGTGATACTATCAAGAAGGATGTTTCAATATGTTTCAGTAGCTAAGTGTATAAATGTTCCAGTGTGTTCAGAAAATGAACTAGAATTGTTTTTCTCATTTTCTTATTTTTAAGGAAAAGCAAAGAAATGAGGAAGAAGATATGAGTACACTACAAGAGAAAGAGACATTAGTTGAAGAGTTGGAAGCAAAACTTAAAGAAGAAGAAAAAAAATCATTTCAGCTTGAAGAAAAATTATCAGATGTCAGTAAATTGCATGAAGAATTAAAAGAACAGATTTCACTAAAGAACCTGGAGATAAGTAACATGAGAATTGAACTTAGCGCCTACAAACAGAAAGAAAGGCAATGTTCTGATGAAATAAAACAATTAATGGGAACTGTGGAAGAACTACAGAAACGATGTTATAAAGACAGCCAGTCTGAAGCTGACATTGTGCAAAGAATGGAATTAGAAACACAAAGGAGACTGGCACAACTTCAGGCTGAATTAGATGAAATGCATGGCCAGCAGATTGTACAAATGAAGCAAGAATTAATTAAGCAGCATGCGATGGAAATTGAACAACGCCTTGCACAACAAAAAGTAGAAATGGAGAAAACTTCAAATCTATGTTTGAGTGATAATGTTAATAAAGATCAATTGCATTTAATGAATATTAAAATTAATGAACTGAATGTAAAATTACAAGATGCTGATAATGAAAGGGAAAAAATAAAGCAAGAATTGTCTCAACAGATGGAAGTCATTTCAGCAGAGAAGTCTCTTCAGCAAACTAAAATTGAAGATCTTTTCCAAGAACTGAATTTTTCAAGGGAGCAGGTTCAAAGAGCCAAACAAACTATAGTGGACATGGAATGTAGATTGAATGAAGCTGAAAAATATCAGTTTGTGATCGAAGATCTAAAAACTCAGCTGGCTTCTGCTTCAGAATTTAGGAAGGAATTGGAACTAAAACATGAGGCAGAAGTCACAAATTATAAAATAAAACTTGAAATGCTAGAAAGAGAGAAGGATGCAGTTTTGGACAGGATGGCAGAATCTCAAGAAGCAGAATTAGAGAGGCTGAGGACAAAGCTTTTGTTTAGTCATGAAGAGGAGCTTTCCAGACTTAAAGAAGACTTACAAAGAGAGCACATGTTGAACATGGAAAGCCTTAAAGACAACTTGAATATGCACCATAAGCAGCAGTTGGATGGAGTAAAAAAAGAAATGAATCAAAAGATTGAAGCCATGCAGCTTGAAAAGGACAACTTAATCACAAAGCAAAACCAGTTGATATTAGAGATTTCAAAGCTCAAAGATTTACAGCAGTCTATTGTAAATTCTAAATCTGAAGAAATGACACTTCAGATTCATGAACTACAGAAAGAAATTGAAGTACTTAGGCAAGAAGAAAAGGAAAAAGGTACTCTTGAACAAGAAATACAAGAACTGCAGCTTAAAACTGAATTGATGCAGAAACAAATGAGGGAGACAGAAGATAGCCTTCAAAACAAATGTAGCGAACTTGAAACACAGAATAATCTTCTTCAAGGGGAAAAGAAAACTCTTGAAGAGAAATTAAAAAGCATGTTGGTAATCTCTGAAGAAAATGTCATTTTGAATGACAGTGTGAGTTCTAAGTCAGAAAATGTGGATGTGCAAAAAAGAATAGAAAACCTAATTACTGAAAATGAGCAACTTAAAAAACAAAATAGTCAAATCCAAGAGGATACTGAAAGGCAGAAAAGTGCATTTTTGTCTTCTAAGAAAGAACTTGAAGCTAATTACAAAGGGCTGCAAAAAGAATGTGAAAGTCTTCTGAAGGCGAAGAACTCGATAGAAGAGAACATGAATAAGCTGGAAGCCGAATATGAAGTCAAACTTAAGGCTTTGAGTGAAGAACTTCACCGTCTGCAAAGCAATAGAACAGTATCATTTAAAAGTAGAACCTCCAGTTTTGAAGAGAGTAATGAAAGCAAGGTGTCTAGGGCAGACACACTTGAGGCTGGAGAAGTTGTTGAGAAAGATGCAACAGAACTTATGGAAAAGCTTGAAGTTACCCAGCGTGAGAAACTGGAATTATCCCTGAGACTTTCTGATCTTTCCGAACAGTTAAAGTCAAAGCATAGTGAAGTTTGTCATTTAAGTGAAAAAGTTAAATCCTTAAAAGATGAGAAAGAGAAAGTTCTAGCAAAATGTAAAGAACTAGAATTTATAATTAGCCATGCTAAGACAGAAAATATTAGTAGTACTGAACCTAAGACAAAATGCTTTAAAGGAAAAGGTCTAGAGACTGCTATTTCAGCATATGAAAGTAGAAATAAAGCGTCTGCTCCAAGCAATGAAGTTGGTGAAGGAATAAATGTAAGAGAAAATCTGGGCTCAGGTAAAGCCATCAGTCATCAGGTTACCAAAGTACAGGAAGTTCAGCAAATGTCAAAACCAGAACAGCCAACTTTTGTAGAACATTTGCATGAGGTGACAGATGAAACGTCATTAATAGCCATTATGCAGACTGAAAATAATCGTCTTCAACAGCAAGTGAATACATTAAAATCAGAACAGGTATGTTACATAAAACTGTAGAGAGGGAATCATTTACCTATGACACCTTCTAGGAGCTTTCCCTTGGAAACTTGTATCATATTTTTCCTTTTAACTGCTTTAAAATGCATGTGCAAGGTGATGATTATGTGACAGAGAGTGGCTAATAATTTTAAGTTACTGTATGAATGACTGGACCTATAAACTGTAGTCAGTACGTAGAAAGATGCTGCTTTTCAGTGAAAGAAATACTTTTCAATTACATTCAATTAAATCAACTACAACAGAACAATAGCGAGGTGAAGGCATCTAGATCACTTCATCTTTTGATGTAGCATGGAATTACTGGCGATGAAAACTTACTCAGAATGCCTTTTTTTCATCTGTGATTAGCTTTTCAGCTCTTGAAGTACTCCAGTAAACAATACATAGAGTGAAACTCTCGACTTCTTCAGTTATCTTTAATTAGACTTGTCAAATAGTAATATTCCTCTATCAAATTTCCTGTGTATATGTGGTTATCACTTCCTACGTAATGTGTCCAGTTCTGAGTGTGAAGGGAGATGTGGATTTTTGAAGGACGTGAGAAGATGGTCTTAACTGAAATTTATCGTTAGGTTAAGTCAAAACTGTCTATTTCTCCAATGAGATTTCAAAAAACATAAAGACCAAGCCTTCCCTGTGATACCAGCTTTTAGTCTGCAAGCAGAGGGAAGGCTTGCTGGAGCAGTTTAAGTTATTTGGGAATCCATTTTACCCAAGGTATTTAGCATCACCTGTATCCATTGTAGCAGGAGCTAGTTTTCAGCCACTCCAGTCTGTGGAATAGAATAACATACCTTGGAAGAGACATCTGAAGAGCATCTGGTCCAAAGCCTACTCAAAGCAGGGCTGGCGTTGTTCAGTTATTTTTTAAAACTGTTGTGTGTTTGTTACATTTGTCCATATCCACAGATAGTCTAAGGTAACATAGCAGACTGATTGGGTTGATGTGTATGCTATTTAAGATTCTTCTTCGTATCATTGTAATTTCATTGGAAATCGGTTTGGCACTTACCATGCCACCTGCAAGTAAGATTCCATACAAAACAAAAGTAGTTTTCAAATGTAATTTTCTGTAGTGATTCCATGGAAAACAATCTGTGTTCGAGCAATCTCAGGCATACAAATTCTCAACCATAGAGTAACTGTGAGGAAATAGTTTGTGTTCTCAATATGAAATGCAGCATGTAAAGATCACTATTGCTTGCAACTCTCCTGCCCAAGACAGGAACTGAAGCATTTAGTGCTTTGTTATTTGTTTTGTCTTCTTCTTATTGTAATTATTTTATTATTATAAGTTGAAAAAGTGTCTTAACTTCTTCGTGATAGTTCAAGTTTCCAAAATGCACATATTTAAATTATTTAATATATAAAATATATGCAGCCTTTCATTCAACATACTAAGTATTATTTTCAGAAATTTACCAAGACTGGGCAGTCACATTTCCTCTTTTGTTTTTTCATTCTTTGTAAAATGTGTTTGTTTGTTTTTTTCCAAAGGCTGATCTGCAGTTACAGATGGAAGCACAGCGCATTTGCCTTTCCTTGGTTTATTCTGCTCATGTAGACCAGGTCCGTGAGCACCTGAAAGCAGAAAAAGAGAGTGAACTTCACAGTCTTAAAGAAGAGCTTATACGTAGCCATTTACAAGAGATGAATGATCTTAGAAAAGTTCATCAAATGGAGCTCCAGACCATGAAAATACAGCAAGCAGGTAACCTGAGAAAATTAACAGACTGTAGCTCTTGATAGAAGATACAGATAGTGTCTTTAAAATAAAATAAGCACTGGAAGGTGAACATGACTGTTTAATAAATTATTTTCAAAGAACATTTTACAGTGTTTTGTTTGTCATATTTCCCCATTATAAATGGTCTATTACTGAGGATATTTTAAAAAGAATTAAAGCAAATATTAACAAATGGAAATGTAAAGTATCACAGCTCATTTTTTTCTATTTGTATTAGATCAATTAATTGCAAGGAACGATGTGATATATTCATCTTTCCATTTTTATTATTTACTATAATATTAAACAAATGTGTCATCAAAATATTTTTAAGCTTGTTTCATTCACTGGTTTTTAAATTTATGAATTAGCTTCCTGCCCTATTAATTAAGAGTTTTTTGTACTACTTTCAGGAACACTGTTCTTTGCCTTTTCGCCTCCATGAGATTCTATGTTATCAGATTTGTTTTCTACCACTACACTTTCTGTCCATACATTTGCCCATGTGTAATTTTTTTACATAATAAGTTTTTTGCTCCCTTATATGTTTAAGTAATGTTTGATATTGCTAGAGTTCATTGACACGTGAAACCATTTGAAAAATCATGTGCATCAAGTGTTTAAAATAATAATATCAATAATTTTTATTCTTAGGTGATGAATTCTCATCTTCTCAGAGACTTATAGAAAAGCTGAATAAAGCTATAACTGAGGAATGTTCTAACCTAACACAGGTAAGACTTAACTAAAAGCTTTTTTTTAGTCTAACACTTGAAAATGAAGAATTGTGTGTACAGTGAGTCATCGTGTTTTTCTGCATCATCTTTAACCTGCTCTAGCTGACACTACTTTGTGCATCATCTTTAACAGGTTTTCTTTGCAGCTTTTATTTTTGACTTGATCTCTAGCGACAAACTGATGTTCTAGAGTAATGTTACCAAGGTTTTTGCATTTTTTCCTAAACTGCTTCATGTCCTTCTACAGCAGATTCTTCTGTCTTATACTTAGTTTCAATCTTCAGTGCAGTGTTTTTCAGTAACTAAATGTTGTGATCAGAAGTTGAAGATTCTTTTTAGTTTTTGCTCTAGTACCAGCTACCAATAGCACTACTTTTCCATGTTTTTGACACATTAATAAACAGTTCTTCACTTTTTTCTATATTTCATTTGTTGTGCAGATTTTGTGTGATAGTTGGAATGAAAAATCTTCAACTGTGATAGAAGCTGGTGATAAAGAACAGGATATTTTCCATAGACATGCTGCTGAGAAGGAAATACTTGATGTGGAATTAACAAGACACAGAGGTCAAACTCAGGGTAATGGCATTGTACTGTCATACTTGTTAAACAAACATTGATTTCAAGTATTTCAGACTAGCAGTTATGCCACTTCATCTGAATTAGCATCTGAATAGCTGTTAATAGGTGCCTAAATAGCTGCTTTAAAGATTTCCTCACTGCTCTGAACAGCTATTCTTATGACTATTTTCTTGCGCTGTTTTCTTATAGTGAAAATTGATGAAAAAAAAGATTATATTTTTCTTCTCCTTTTTTTTAGAAGCTAGCAGTTCTACAAAAATAATCCTGTATACCAATGCTATATAAAAGTACATTCTAAAACTTGGAGGTGCCCCATTTGTTTCAGTGTGTTGTCGATACTGAATAACTCTTCAGTGAAGAATTTGTAAACAATACATTGCATTAAAGTTTATGATAAAATGTTCATTAAATTTTAATTCCCTGATCATTGTTTAATTCAGCTATGGAAGAACATATGGAAGCACTCCTGCATAAGATACTGGGAGAGTACAGTAGGCTAAGAGCACTTCAAACGCAGTTGATGAAGGATTGTAAACAGGTAATCTTTTTATAGTATTGTAGCATATAGGCCTTTAATTTGTGTTTGTTACATGAATTCCTCCTGCATCAGTGAAAGAATGTATTTGAAATCATGTTTATGCATCCTGGTTGAATGGCATAGCAATGCTATGGTGAGATAAAGTGGAGAAGGCTACTGCCTGTGTTACAGAATGGCCTGAGCCATCTTTAGAGTTTATCTCTTCCAACCCCTGTACAAATCTGGGTCAGCTTAACTAGGCTTCCTAAGACCGTATCCTGTTGAGTTTTGAGTATCTCCACGGATGGAAACTACAAAATTCCAATGGGCAATCTTTTTTCTCTTCAGGCTACCCAGCTCTCTTGGAGCTTCATTATATAACAATTACTCCAAGCTCCTCAGTTCCTTTAAGGTCCTCTGCTGGACTTAGTTTCTCTTGTGCTGGAGAGCACAGAAATGGACCCTGGGTAGGGAGGAAGTACCAGTTCTCTCTTCTTCATGGCAGTGCTTTAATGCAGCCCAAGAGGCTGCTGGACTTCTGTCTTATTGGAGCATTGTTGGCTTCTGCTTAACTTGCTGTTCACCAGGCACCCAAGTTCCTTTTTCATTCAGTCCCCTCCATGTACTGATGTAGGGAGGTTATTCCTCTCTAGGTGCAGACTTGGCATTTCCCTCTGTTGAACATCATGAGATTCCTTTCAGCCCATTTCTCTAGCCATCTAGTGTTACCAACCATTCCTTGCGATTTTATGTAGACTTCAAAGCTGCTCAGGATGCACTCTGTCCCATCATTCAGTTCATAAATGAAAAGTTTGAACAGTATTGGTCCTAGTAGCAGCCCGTTAGATATATTTGTGACTGCCTTCCAACTGGACTTCAGGCAAGAACTTTTGAGCCCAGAACTTAAGTCAGTTTTCAGTCTCTTACCATCCCCGTTTCTGATCCATTTGTCTGTGGATGTTTTATGGAAGGCAGTGTAGAAAGGTTCATCTTGCGTTTATCCTCAGAAACGTCTCCCAGACACCACTGCTTTTGAAAATAATTGAAAATGGCCTTACAGGGAAATGAAGCAATGTCCACAGTACTCGTTGGTGCATCCCATTAGGCCCCAAAAAATTGTTCATGTCCAGTTTGTTTAAATGGTCCCTAACTTTGTCCCTTTCCACCAAGGGTAAGTTTTTCTTGCTCCATACTTTTATACTAAGTGTGAGAACTGCATCTTTGGACTGAAAGCTATTAGGGTCTTCCTTTTCCTTGGAGAAGAAGTATGATATTTCTGGACCCAGAAGAATTATAACATGACAGTGTATATCCCGGGATAAGAATTAGAGATTTGTAGTAGGCAGTTTAAACAGGCTGATCAGCTGGCTATAAATGAATACTTGATAATTCAAGCTGTAAAATGAAACATATTTGCTATGTCAAATACATTCTCTTGTGTATTGGCCACTGACCTTTCTTATATGTCTATAAATACAAGGTTTTTTTGGTTTGTTTGTTTGTTTGTTTTGCATTATTGCTATGCAAATGACTGTCCTTTGTGTTGACTTGGTTATTTCTTAGGTCAAAGAACCATGGTTGTCATCTTCGGAACCTGAAAGAAGAAAAGAAGAGGAACCTAACTATCTGGAAACAAGAAAGGAATCTTTGCATGTCTCTTCACAGAGTCTAATGGGTAAAAAGATGCATATGCTATTTTTAATGTATGCATATTCAAAGAGAGCAAAAGAAGAGAGAATGACTAAACTATAACTGATGCTCAGTTTACAGCAGATTCAATCATCTAAGAGTTTTTTTGCAGATTTTACAGTATGATACTATATTTTCCTTAAATCTGTAAATTTTAATTGAGTTGCATGCTCTGAAGCAGTTTTAGTTTATTCTTGTTCAGTTTTCCACAGCTAGAGTTTGTTACTCTTAAGGAATAACAGGAGGGGGAGATTTTATTCAATTTTTCCAAATGGAAGACTATGTTATTTACTATTTATTTATGGAAAAAAATTAATATGTTATCAGAATAAATTTTTAATTGGTGTAATTGTTCACTTCCATCGCTGGTAATAGTATGGGATAGGAATGAATTCATACTATTACGTTTTTTTTCCCTTTTCTACATTCAAATAATCTGCATATAGATCCTAAGATTCACGAGCACTGTTGGAAGGAGATGGAGAATGTTAAAACACAACTTGAAGAACAACACGCTCAAGATGTGGAGCACCTCAGGTCTTATTTCCAACAACAGCTGAAAGAAAGTGAAGAGAGGTACACAGCAGAGATTGTTCACTTACAGGATAAGCTTCGGAGTGATGAGGTATCCTCTGACTACACAAGGTATAGTCAGTTCTTTAATGCTTACAACTTTGTACTTCGTACAAGCAGAAATGTTCCACATAACCATTCATGTAAAGCTACGTGTTTTACTTTGAAATTTGAGAAATTATTTATAAATGCATCACTCACACTTTTTTCTTCTTTCAAGAGATGTTGATTGCTGCCAAGAAATTACATAAACATTGTGAACAAGGTAGTGCAGCATTTAGAATTAAAAGAAGTTGTAAAATATGTTGTATTATATTTTTATAGTGAACAGAGGAAGATTTGTTAAGTGGAATAATATATAAGCATAACTTCATGTACGTGAGCATTTTAGCTATAAGTTCAAAACTTAGAACACAGTAGGCTACTGAAAACTTGATGACCCTTGAAGCTTCAGGCAATGTACTTGGCATTATACTGTATTGTATGTACTCTAACATACTTGCATCAATAGTTTTAGAGAATATATATCTATAAAATAGGAATCAATAGTTTTGGAGAATATATATCTATAAAGTTTGTAGCAGAATTGAGATCAGCTTAGCAGGCTGTGGCTTTCACCAAGTCATGGGCCATCAGATATGCTTATCAGCCTCTTCCTGGCCTTGGCCAGTATGGCCATTCCAGCCTGAAAGAAGTAGAGTTCCTTGGGGGGAGTCCTGACAACTGCAGAGCCTGTTATTGATGATTCTTTCCCTGGAATCAGTGGGTATGTTCAGGGAGTGGTGGGTGCTTTTGTCTGTGGTCTGTTCAGTGTCCTCTCCTATTTGTTGCTTTTTTTCATTTGTTTCATTTGACGTACTTCAAATCTGTTCAGTATTTATGCATTTTTCATTTCACTTGCTGTACCTTTATTTGTGGGAGAGCTGTCAGGGTTTGTTTGACAGCCAATGCCTGGCTGTAAAGGGAAAATAGACACAGTAGCAAAAAGATTTTACTTAGGAGGGAAGAAAACATATTTTTCTATAAATTGTCTATTATTTGATACACTTACAATAGCACTCTTTAAAAAAGGCTGAAGGACTGTTCTGGTAACATGAATCCTTAGAGACTGAGAGCAATGAAGATAAAACTGTTTTCCTTTGACCATTAAAACTCAAATAGCTGATTTACCCTTATTGTAAGAGTATCTTACAGTATCCTACTTCAGCTCTCTCTGTTTTTCTATCTATGAACAGTGTTCCGTTCACTCCTTAAAATATATTTCTGGTCTTCATTCATCAAATTTAACATGAAAGCTAGTAATATTATGTTAGTTTTTGTAGCTAAAAATAGACAGGGATTATAAAATTTTCATTCTGGACTCCCATTTCAGAATTCTTTAAACTGACTCAGATTTGAGCAAAAGAAAAGCTTTTTTGTAAAACCAAGTGTAGATAAACACTGTAAGTCTCACAGACAAATAGCTACTTTCTATAAAGCTGTTCTCCACCCTTTCTCTTAGCAAGCAATTCATTTATTTGCGCTAGCAGATCACAAAGAGATTTTTCTAGTTGTCTGATACTGTATCTTACCCTTGTGGCAATGTATTTGTCTGAAGTCCTTTTCAGTATGATAGTGAAGATGAAACTGCAGTTTTCATGTGTGTTTTTTTATCTTTTTTTTTTTTTACTGATTTGCAGCACTGAATATATTTCAACATGTTGATGTTTAAATATAAACTGTACCATATTGGATTTCTTACTGTTTTCATGTGTATGCCATTTCTTACTGAGTCATAAGAGTGATGAATCAAATCCTAGTGATTCAAAAAAGGCACTGAAGAATTCACTTCAGTTTTTTAGTCACTGAGCACAAGGTGTTCTCAAGTAGCTGTAAAACAGTTGTTTGGGTGGTGTTGGTAAAATTGATGTTAAGAAGTTTTATATTGATGAAGCCTGATGTATGGAAGGCAGATGAATTATAAAGTAGACTATATGAAATTAACGAAATGGGGAAAGGTATGTTATGAAGAAAATATTTGCACTTATTGGTCTTTGAATGTGCATGATGCATATGCATATTCATATAGGTGTATATTTGAATGGAGGAAAAAATAATGTATATTGAAACATGTATTATATTTTAAACCCTGTCCTCTCTGCTTCTTTTTTCTTCTTAGTATCTCCCCAGAGTCACGAATGAAGATTAAAGAGTCCTTCAGGAAAGTGAAGTGCACTGAAAATCCTCATCAGCAGAGAGCAGATGTAGCACTGGAGGTATCATATAATCCAGTTGACAACTAATAAGTATACTGTCGATATAATTTAGGTGCTATGGGCTATCAGATAAAATTGAAATACTGACTAACATTTGATAGGAATAAAATAATTATGTCAGTACTTGGCAGTCCACACTATACACTTTTTGTATTGATTCTCTGAAACAAGATTTTTTTATTGGACTGCTTCTCATAAAAGTGGAAAAATATTAGTGTTCAAATTTTTCTTTAGGAGTGCTTAAAATACTGAGACATTTTTTAAAAGGCTACCCATGGTAAAAAAAAATATATTTAAGTACTGTTTTAATACAGAATGCATAATTTAGAAGAAATTTAAAAAAAAAAAATACTTCCAAAGATTTTAGAAACCAAAGACAAATGGAAGAGATTCCATACATTCCTTCTCTAGTACTGCTTTAAACCTTACCCATAAATTCTCCACTTTGAAAAATAGTGACATTGTTTTCTACTGTGATCCTGTGGTTTCTCCCTTGCTTGCTCTCCATTTTGATAATTCAAATAGTGCTAGAAGATCAGTTGTTGTGGAAACTCAACTTTTAAAATAAATTTTGGTGTAGAAATGAGGAAAAGTCCTTTATCTGTTCTTTTATATTGTGGTAGAAAGTTCTGTTGAAATAAAGATGAGCCTGCTGAGGGGAAAGTTATCTCTTAAAACATTTAAAGATCATGAAATAGAAGTGCAAATACATGATTTGAAATTGCATGTTTTTCTTACAGCTTGCTAATGAAATTGAAATGAGGAACGATCTGGATGTTGTTCAATTCCTAGAAAAACAGTACCAGGAAAGATTAGAAGAAGAAATAGCAAAGGTATTGCTTTTATTTTGTTACTTCAAAATAAGCTATCTTGTCACTTTTATTTGTTGTTCCTGATAGTTCACACAGTTGTAATATTGTATACTAAAAATTTGGTTAAAAGATTTGATTCCTTCTGATTCTGAAGGTGAAAGTCTTTTTAATAAGCTTCCTGAAACATTTTGGTTGTGTGGGTGTTCCTGGATTTTTTGTTTCTTTCTTAGATTTTTTTGTTTGTTTGTTCTTTATTATGGGATTCACTCATGTTCAAGGTGTCCAATAAACGTACTGTTTGGTTCCATGCCTTTTCATTTGTACCCAGCCAGTCCTTCAACTAATGCCTGGTTCATACCACATAATTCCTGTTCAAGTGCAGGTTGGTGTTTTCTTTTAAAACAGATGACGCACAACCACTCTCAGTACTTAAATTTAGTTAGAAAATCCAGAGATTTAGAGAGTGGGTTTCTTGCTGATTTAGGCTTAACAACTGGTCAGTTCAAAAGATATTTATACTTAACAGTTTCACACTGTGTTTTCTGATCATATTTAACACTGCATTTTAGTGTATAGTGTTAAATGCATAGTTTTTATTGGATCTGGTGACTTTCTTGAATTTTATACTTTATAGATAAGAGTATATTAGATCATTGTTGATTTACTCAGTATTTGATTTCCAAAAGCATTTTCACTTCACTTCAGGAATTATCCCGGTTTTTTATGCTTTTATGCCAGTATGATGGCATAAAAACAGGTGAATTAAATTAATATTAATTAAAAATCAGTAAAAAGTAAGGGATGCTTCTTCAAAATGTTTGTGATCAGAGTTGAGACTCTGATGTTATAAGACTCAAATGTTATAGACAGCATCAAGTGATCACATTAATTTAAGCAATCCACATTTCTGAAGTAAAAGTTTAATGTATCTCATATGCTATGCGCTATGCTCATGTGATTGGAAAGGGGAGTTATTTGTATTAAACGGAGATGCTTAGCAATGAAAAGTTACCAATCTGTTGTAACTGAAACTGCAACTTCGTAGTACTTGTAGAAGTTTTCTTCTGGTCAAGTAAATATCTGTGCAGAGCTTCAAGCACGTGACAGTGCTGCCCAATATTAGTGTCAGTGAAATATTTATGGGTGATCCCTAAATATATAAAGGAAGCTTAGTATGGCTGCGCTTCTCTAAGTCACCTGATAGATTCTAGACTATTTTATGTATGTATGTATGTAACAAAGAACTAGATAATTCCCTGCTAAATATATGTTAATTGAAAATAGCATCACAATTTATTAGACTGCCTTAAACACTGCATGTCTATATTTTAAGATATGACTTCATAATATTGGTGAAGTATCTATTTTCTTTCAACTTTGTATTTGCTTCCATTTAAAAAATAGTAAAATCATAGATCAGAACTTTTAGTAGTTGTATTTATGTTATTGGTGGTAAACAGGGAGATTTCTTCTGCAGTAAGAGATACTACAAATTATGAAGTAATGCATTTTTTTTTATTTCTTCAGGTAATTGTGTCAATGAGTGTAGCATTTGCCAAACAGAGTGAATTATCAAGAATTGCTAGGCAGAAGAAAGAAGAACAAACACAGATTGTGCGTCAACGAGGAATGCATTTTGAAATGAAGAGGGAATGTAGCACAGAAGAGGTTGACAGCCCCCTTAAGAAAACAACAGAAAAAAGCAAACATGAAGAATTGAAATCACTTTGCAAGGAACTCAGTGAAGAGTCTGGTGAGATGAGCTTGCTTGGAGTACAGCTTTGTTCTAACAGCAAGTCTGATTATGTGTTAGGACAGACCACACACGAATCAGTGACTTCTAAAGAACTTCTCTCCCATGTCCAAGGGCATACAACAGAAGAAACATTGGTGAGTGTTTAAAAAAAAAAAAGGTAAAGTATAATAACACATTTGGATAACATATTTGAATATAGTTCCATTTCAATGTGAAGAAGAAAGAAATTAAGATGAAAATTGGAAAGTTTTCTCTTTAAAAGGGATGACAACTTTAAATCTCAAATTATCTACCTTCTTTTTGATGCTCTAGCACATTATCATAGCATTCTGCTATGCTGTGAGGAAAGGGAATTGACACTGATTGTGGGAAAACAGATTGTTCCATTTTGTGTTAAAACNAAACAGATGACGCACAACCACTCTCAGTACTTAAATTTAGTTAGAAAATCCAGAGATTTAGAGAGTGGGTTTCTTGCTGATTTAGGCTTAACAACTGGTCAGTTCAAAAGATATTTATACTTAACAGTTTCACACTGTGTTTTCTGATCATATTTAACACTGCATTTTAGTGTATAGTGTTAAATGCATAGTTTTTATTGGATCTGGTGACTTTCTTGAATTTTATACTTTATAGATAAGAGTATATTAGATCATTGTTGATTTACTCAGTATTTGATTTCCAAAAGCATTTTCACTTCACTTCAGGAATTATCCCTGCNTTGGATCTGGTGACTTTCTTGAATTTTATACTTTATAGATAAGAGTATATTAGATCATTGTTGATTTACTCAGTATTTGATTTCCAAAAGCATTTTCACTTCACTTCAGGAATTATCCCTGCTTTTTATGCTTTTATGCCAGTATGATGGCATAAAAACAGGTGAATTAAATTAATATTAATTAAAAATCAGTAAAAAGTAAGGGATGCTTCTTCAAAATGTTTGTGATCAGAGTTGAGACTCTGATGTTATAAGACTCAAATGTTATAGACAGCATCAAGTGATCACATTAATTTAAGCAATCCACATTTCTGAAGTAAAAGTTTAATGTATCTCATATGCTATGCGCTATGCTCATGTGATTGGAAAGGGGAGTTATTTGTATTAAACGGAGATGCTTAGCAATGAAAAGTTACCAATCTGTTGTAACTGAAACTGCAACTTCGTAGTACTTGTAGAAGTTTTCTTCTGGTCAAGTAAATATCTGTGCAGAGCTTCAAGCACGTGACAGTGCTGCCCAATATTAGTGTCAGTGAAATATTTATGGGTGATCCCTAAATATATAAAGGAAGCTTAGTATGGCTGCGCTTCTCTAAGTCACCTGATAGATTCTAGACTATTTTATGTATGTATGTATGTAACAAAGAACTAGATAATTCCCTGCTAAATATATGTTAATTGAAAATAGCATCACAATTTATTAGACTGCCTTAAACACTGCATGTCTATATTTTAAGATATGACTTCATAATATTGGTGAAGTATCTATTTTCTTTCAACTTTGTATTTGCTTCCATTTAAAAAATAGTAAAATCATAGATCAGAACTTTTAGTAGTTGTATTTATGTTATTGGTGGTAAACAGGGAGATTTCTTCTGCAGTAAGAGATACTACAAATTATGAAGTAATGCATTTTTTTTTATTTCTTCAGGTAATTGTGTCAATGAGTGTAGCATTTGCCAAACAGAGTGAATTATCAAGAATTGCTAGGCAGAAGAAAGAAGAACAAACACAGATTGTGCGTCAACGAGGAATGCATTTTGAAATGAAGAGGGAATGTAGCACAGAAGAGGTTGACAGCCCCCTTAAGAAAACAACAGAAAAAAGCAAACATGAAGAATTGAAATCACTTTGCAAGGAACTCAGTGAAGAGTCTGGTGAGATGAGCTTGCTTGGAGTACAGCTTTGTTCTAACAGCAAGTCTGATTATGTGTTAGGACAGACCACACACGAATCAGTGACTTCTAAAGAACTTCTCTCCCATGTCCAAGGGCATACAACAGAAGAAACATTGGTGAGTGTTTAAAAAAAAAAAAGGTAAAGTATAATAACACATTTGGATAACATATTTGAATATAGTTCCATTTCAATGTGAAGAAGAAAGAAATTAAGATGAAAATTGGAAAGTTTTCTCTTTAAAAGGGATGACAACTTTAAATCTCAAATTATCTACCTTCTTTTTGATGCTCTAGCACATTATCATAGCATTCTGCTATGCTGTGAGGAAAGGGAATTGACACTGATTGTGGGAAAACAGATTGTTCCATTTTGTGTTAAAACTGTATTGCAAGCAGTAAATGATATAAAGACTTTTAAAGGTATTGTTTTCTAGTGCCTATGCATGGAATAGGTTAAAAATAATGTTTATAGAGTTAGAGTCCCTTGTGATAAAGCATATCAGCTGAAAACAAAAATTATGAAAGCAATATGTAAAGAATGAATCTCATGCTTAGAAACATGAGTTAAAGGATAAGGTCTGTAATAAATAGATTAAAAGAACCCTATTGTTTAATCCTAGTGTAATTCTGTTCTTTATTGAATTTGGCACTAGCTGGAACAAAAAATTACCCTTTCAAATTTGGGTAACAGTTAAGTGTTTTACTCATGTATTATCTTGATAGTGAATACATCAGGAATTATAGTGTTCCTGATTTGTGTGATACTGTTCTCTCAAACTTCTGTTGCAGTACACACACACTCACTCACTCACTCACTCACTCACTCACTCACTCACTCACTAACTCACAGATATGTGTCTGCACTGCATTTTCTGTTGAGATCCTTGTCAGATAAAAAGCATTAGAGTCATTTTGAAAAGCTTTTTTTAAATGGAGAATTTGGGCTTTCATGGAAAAAGGCAAAAAGTTACTGCCTTAGCAATATCTATTTTAATTTGCGAAAGTATTTTCTAAAATGTATTTCATGTCTTAATGTATTTAATGTAAAATGTACATAATGTATTTAATTCTTTCCTAGTAACTGTCTTTGGGCATGAAATGTTAAAATAATTACCATGTTTCAGTGCAACAGTGTGATGGCAGCATCAGACATAGAAGCATCAAGTCAGCTGTTGATATATGAGGAACGCTTGGAGGATATGCGTCAGGAACTGGTTCGGCAGTATCAGGAACATCAGCAGGCCACAGAATTACTGAGACAAGGGCATATGCAGCAGATGGAACGTCAGAAGGAAAATCAAGAGCAACTTCTAGCAGAGCTTGAGAGTCTTAAAGTGCAATTAGCCGAGGTAATGTGGTGCCTGACGCAATGAGTTAACAATGGTTTAACCAAAGGACTTCGCTAGATTATATATACTTAGGTATCTATTCACACACACCTTTAATATATATGTGCACACACATACATGTCTGTCCTATTGTATAGACACATTGGCATATATGCCACATTCCATGTACATGGCCCTGTGCAGGATGCAGGATAGCAAGCACTGACATCAATGAAGCCCTGTCACAGCTAGAAATACTACTGAATGATTTATTTTTCCTCATACCCACTTGAAGTTGTAACTTCAGCAGTATCTGCCACTTCCTATAGAGCAATCTTTCTCACCACCCATTTTCCTTTTTCCCACTTCTGGCTTTAGTGTGATTGCTCTGAGGGCTGCGAAACACAAGCCTGGTAATTTAGGGGAACACAGGTGTTCAGTACTCACTGTGGCTTGTTAATGTGTCTGCTGTCATGCTCTTTCCATCACTTTTTTTTTTTCTTTTCCCCTAATCAACTCAATCTTGTGGAATAGAAGTTTGTCCACTCTGTTTTTCTGCAGCATAATCTGCTGCTTCTTTAATAGAATCTAAAGCATGCTCATAGGTGGTGCTTTGTTTTGCCTGAGTGGACCAAGGCTTTGGAAGCTGGCAAGAATTTCTGTGCGTAGTTGGGTGCCAACTATTGCCAAAGACATCCTGGAGGGGGGAGTCATTCCAAGTAGGACAAAGTGCTTTGTCAATCTTTAGTTTATTTTTTTAATTGGAAACGATGAGGTCTTAATGGACTATGTTAGAATTAAACAAAATCAGTGTGGTTTTGTGGGAAACACCGCTGTGTTTCTTTGCCTTTGAATACTGTATCTAATTAAAAACCTGTAGCAGATATGCTGGTGGAAGTCAATAAACTCATTAATCTATCTTAGTATTAAAGTCTTCAAAAAAAAATGTTACTTACAGACTTGTCTTCAGACCCTCAAAGACAAATTGAAAGGCCAACTAAACTGAATTCAGAAGAATTTGTCTTGCTCTGATTTGTTTCCAAAACTAACGTTACATGTGGAAATAGTGATCAGTGAATTCTAAAATTCTTTAATTTCACTGTGGAGTGGAACTCAGTTTCTTTTAGACGATACTCAAACTGTTCTGCTTAATTTTGAGGTCAAGGAGCTTGGGAAACTAGAGAGGAAATCACTTGTATTCTGTTTTTCTGGTTCTTGTACAGTAGTGTCATTTGTCCCTCTCACTACTTTGTAGTTGTTTTTGTGTCATTTATCCTGGCAATATTTCCTTTATATTTATATATATATATATATAAAATACGATAATATATACATATTACATAATATAGTATATATCATTATATATACAACATATATATATATATGTACATTAGCCTTTATGTCTTTGCCAATTTGCAATCGCATGATTTGTCAGGGGTAGCAAATGGATGAGAAGTATTAGAACTTGTGCTGCTGGCTTTCTTTTTTTGTGTTTGTCAAAGATGTTTATACATAAGAACTGCATAGGAATTTACACACCGTGTTTAAGCCACAAACACTTCCAGCAATTTTAAAAACAACATGTGTGTAGGCTTTTTAAAAGAACATATTTTCACCATTTTTCTCTGTTGTTCAGAATGTATAGGTACAATGCCATGTGGCATTTAGATGTTAAACTTCCTGTTTACATTGTGACCACTTTATTTCATGAAGAGCACAGAAATTGCAGGATAATTTTAAATAAGCTATAAGATACCAAAAGTATTATTGACTGAGTTTTGTTCTAGAAGGCTTTCAGCCTCCTTATAACCATTTAAAGAAGTGGACTGAATTTTCACTGTGCAAAATATGTAGAAAATTAGAAGTGACATGTACTCAGAAGCTTAAGAATTAGTCTGTGCCTTTGTACTGCATCTTTCTTAGCGTGTCTCAATGGAGAATGACAACTTGGCTGCAGAGAGAGAGAGAATGCTCTTGGAAGAACTGAAATCATTGAGACAACATCCTGTACCTAGAAAAGAGAGGCTCTTCTGTGAGCTACAGAACAGCAGCACGCAAACAGAGGTGAGTTGTGGACTTCTGACTTTCTTGGCAGCTGTGATATGCAAAACTGGTAAGATTAGGTTTTACTGCAGCTGTTTTTGATGTAATATATTTTCCTAAAAGACGTAGGGTGCTTCTTGAACAGAACAAGTTTAAGAACTGTTGGAGTTTAAGGTACTGGTAGGCATAGTTTTTACTTCAGGTCAGAAGAAGCAAGTTTAGAAGCTTGAAGGTGGAGATTAATGCAGCTGTTTGCTCAGGTAAGCTCATATTCATATTGCTATAGCAACAACAACTGAAAGCACAAGGGCTGTTTAATCAGCATAACAAAGTGCTAATACGCCCTGCCTTGGACTTCCTCTTTTGTTTTCGTTTGTTTTAGTTTAACTTTTTCCGTGTAGGAGAAGTATTTCTTGATTTGTGATTTCACGCAAAAATTTTATTAACAAAACACGGCTGATTTCATTTCTAAATTTCTGCTTCTTAGAAGAATATGTGGTTTCTGGCATGACAGGATTTCTCTCTATTTTGTCTTCTCTTCCTCTGCAAAAACTTACTCAGAGTGAAAATGAAAACCAAAATGATGTGAGAGAGCAAATCTCTGAGGATGAAGACGAAGGAAGAAGGACGGATGAAGTATCTTCAGCTCTGCTTTCTAAAGAAAGGTGCTTAGAACTGTTAGTTAAGAAAATACTACTTAAAAAAAAAGAAAACATTGACAATTATTTTTTGCTATTAAGTTATTAATAGTTATAAGCTTTATTCTTATGGAAGATCGTGATCATGATTTTTTTTTTAATTTTAGATAACCATATTTCTAAGTTTACATGCTTAGGATGAAACAAAATTTTATGTTTTATAAAGCCTATTTTTTTAATGCATAGAGAATTAACCAAATTTTTGTTCTACTGTGTCTTTCCTGTATAGAATCATAATTTCTACACGGGTGTATAAGTAACACATTGTATTTACATATATGAAATAAATTCATATTAATGTAATTATTGTATTTGATAATACATTTTGAGTATTCTGTAACTTCTGGAATCTGTAGATGAGCAATCTGTCACCTTGAAAAAAGAGTAAGTTTTAAATGAATACCAGGCAAAGGTGAATCTCCGACCTAGAAAAAATACCATGATATAAGTACATATCTTGACTAAAACAAACCTGTATTTTAATGCAAATGTGCTTTTTAATGTTTATGTATGTTACGTGTTTTTCAGTCTTAAAAAAGAAGTCTTAATTTTACTGATTGAGTTCCAATTTTTTCCTAGTTGCAATGGTTTGTAAGGGATAATGCTTCCTTTGAAAGCAGAGGCAAACGAAACATCTGACCAATTTCTGTCCTGCAGACATGTTTATCGGAAGGCTAATGAGAAACTCATGAAGATTCTTTTGGAAGTTGTAAAGACGACTGTGGCCATGGAAGAAACAATTGGTCGCCATGTTCTTGTGTTACTGGACAGGCCTGGCAAAATCCAACCTTCCAAACCAGTTGGATGGGACACAGAGGCAGAGGATTCAGTAAAACCTAGTATCCGTGTGGGATATGAGAAAGGTACTTATGGATGGTTTTCTATTTCATAACAATTAGCATTTGCATATTTTCTTTAATATATTTAAATATCCTTCATTTTGACAATTTTAAGCAAATATTAACTTTTTTAAACAAAGTTTAATTCATGTGAATGCACATGTTATCTCTGCTTGAAAGCCAGCATTTCAGGAGGACTTTTTGAAGTACAACCCAGGCACTTATGACTTGTATCCAGTGTCTTTTTGCAAAGCCTGCAACAGAATGGGAAAGTGATTGAGAAATAGAAAAACAAATATGTTCCTGTTGAGAAAGGCAAAGAGTAAGAGAATGAAAAGTAGCTCCGTGGCATCTTTCACCAGCTTGACACTTTCCTCTGTATGCATGTGGAACAGAAGCTGGTGTCAAAGGCTGTATCTCTGCTAGTACACATATTGTATAGAGAGAGATGTTACTGGTCACTGAGGGCCGCTGGCATGGGACCACCTGTATTTATGCTTATGCACTCCCTTAGCCTCCCAAAAAGAGGTTATTTGCCTGCAAACAGCCTTTTGGAAACCATTTTGTGAGCTTTCTGACTGCCCAGTCTTGCCCATCAGCTGTTTGGAATACTGCTGGCTGGCATGAGCCCAGAGGACCATTTCACAGTGCAGTTAATCACTTACTAGTATCTACGAATTTTCCCAGGCACTGCTTAGTTTGCTATGATTGTACTAAGGTAATGTCTGTTCATTTCTCTTTTGAACAAGAATAGGAACTCTGTTATATTGTCAATTAGGTAGGCATGGCAAAAGAAGCCAGCGTAAGGATGTGTATATTAATCCTGAGTCTTAGGGATGTGCAGTGTGCAGCAGATCAGTTCCGGCTAAAACACATCATATTCTGTTTTTTGTTTGGAATTTTAACTACTGTGAATATTAAAGAACCTGTAAGCCAAATAGTACATTTCGCTATTAAGGATGCGTACTACAGAGTAATGATACAAGTGGTAAAAAAAGACAAACTTTATCTCTTTGATTTGGAAAATAGATTATTAAATATTACTCATTCCTTTTACCATTAAATATAGGTCACATTAAGGTTGGAGGCAAATTAAGAAAGGATATATGACTTGAAACATGGTGGCATCTCTTTCAGTTGATTTCTCTACAGGTTATCTGCAGTGAAATGTGTACAGCTGCAATCTAAGAATTCTTGAAGTTTTTAAGTTAAAAGCACTTTTATGCTTCTCTAATACCACCGTTTCATTAGAAGTCCTCATAACTATTATTTTCTGCACATTTTGCTGTATTTAATTGTGAGGGAAATTAACATTCTCTTTGAAAGCTCAGATTTGTGAGGCTCTGCTTTTTTTTTTTTTTTTTTGGTACCAATTTTAGATTGAGTAACTTCTGGACTAAATTTTTGTACTTGTCCAGGTATTTAAATTGAAGGAATCACTTTATTCAAAGTTGAGTAATTCTGCATTTTACTTCGGGATGGAAAATGAAGTTGGTATAGTTTGCTTATGTAGGAAGAATTAGTAGTATCTTCAGCAATGACCAGCTATCTATCTTCTACGCTGGCTCTTAGCCAAATGATAACAATAACTATGACCAGGCTCAAAGTTTATCACCTCCTGCTAATACAAGGTAGTCTTTAAATTTATATGAATTGCATTTTAAATCAGCTTGCCATATTGAAAATAACAATTCATAAATATTTTTTGTGTTCTTCATGTTCTTATGGTGTAGTGTAAAGAGTATTGGGATTTTCAAAGCGTATTTTCTCAAAGAAATAGAAATATGTTCCAGTTATGAAAGAACTTAGATCAGAGGTCATCACAGTTATACTTACTGAGTTGCTACCTGGTCCATTCTCTGATGCTAGTTTCTAGTTATATCATGCCTATTCATAGAACACTTTCTGCTGTTTTCTCCCACGTTCTCACTTGCTGAGAATATTGCTCCCTGTTTTCAGATAAAAAATACATGACTGTGTACAAAGGGCTAAAACATCATTACTGCCCTTTGCTCTGCACAGTCACGCACAATACACAATATGTGCATTTGCTTTTTGCCTGTTCCTCCACAGCATTTGCATACTTGTCATAAATTAGCAATTCTTAATAGGGATTATTCACATTACATGTACATGGGAGAACACGGAAAACTACCTTTCTTTGATATTTAGCTTGAGCAAAATCTAAAATTGTGCCTTCACAATGTTATCTAAATGCACTACAGACTCTGTTCTTCTGAAGCTTTCTGATAGAAGTGCATTTTCTTGAATAAAAGGGAAATATATTCCATTCCACTGGCAATGAAGGTCTATTTCATTGTTAAATCTCTTATGTGTGCTATTAATGTGTTTTAAAGATGTAACTAAGGATTCACTATTCTTTTAACAGAACAATTTGTCTGTTATTGTGATTCCCCCTTAGCACAGAGCTGCACTGGGCTATCAACTGTCTGCATACCTGTTGTTTATTGCAGTATTCTTTTTAATGGTCAAAAATAATGATGAAGAAGTGGGAAAAAAATAAAGAGTAAAGATTAAGCAGGACTCAAAGCAGCTGTGGTAGTAATGGGTGAATGCAGAGTGTGTAATTGACTTCTGATGTAGTATTCACAGTTTACTTTTTTCTCTCTCTTTCAAATTGTCACAACAGCATCCTTCCTGTGCTTGTAGTTCTGTCAGTCAGGTCAGACAGCCCTTCTTAGTCACTGTGCTGTTTCATCAGCTGAAGTACTCAAACCTACTTCAAATAGAAGTACCCTGCTGGTGCTCTCAGCGAAAGGACTGACACTGCTCATTTTCTTTACTCCCACGAAATGACCCAAAAGAACATAATCTCTTAAGAAAATTTACCATTTATTTCTGGAAGATAGAAGTAGACAGCTACTATCTGCGTATTTTAACCTCTGTGCGTTATTGTATTTTCTAAACAAACTTCCTTTTAAATCGCTCAGGAAATGTGTAGGAATAAATTCGTACTAATAAAAATTTGGTAATAAAATAGAAGAAATAATGTATTCACTAAAGTAGATGATCTCTGACCTTCTGTACATAACCCATACTTATTGACAAGCGAAGTGCAGATTACTGTTTCTACTGTGTTGTTTCAGCATTTTACAGAGCTGAATCATTAAGGTCACATGCTTGTAACTGTTAACTTCATTTACACTGCATATAGAGGTTTACTTGAGACCTTTGTTGGACTACTGGCTGACACAGGACTTCGTTTCTAGAATGGAGAGTAAAGTTCCAAGTTCAGCCATAAAACATGTCATTTGAAGTTAACAACATTTGTGCAAAGTAATTGAGTTAGTTACATTTGGAGACTGGGGCCAGAAATCACCATGAAGGAGCCCCTATTCTGCTCTACCTGGTAGAAGAGAGATTGTTGCCTATGTGGTTGTGGCATCCCTTGAACATGAAACTCTCTGATGTACCAAGCTCCTTGTTTCCTGTGTATGAGGAACAAAGTAGTGAGTGGTTGTATCCACTGAACTGTACTGAATTTTTTGTTGGTTTTCAGCTTGTAACCTCTAATCATAATTCCTTGTGGATATGTGGGAGTAAACTGAGACCTTAGGTCCAAGTGACACAAAATATGTCTCAAATGAAATAGATATTGCTTCATAAACGTCAGTTGAGAGGTTATAAACAAGATCTATATCTGAAACTGAGTAAACACTATGTCTCATGGTTTTGTGAACCATGACATCTGACATGCTGAACTGCAGCTTTTTTTTCCAACGTTAATGATTCTATGATAGATAAATTATGATCTGTTCTAGGATTTATAATATTGCAAAACTAGATTTTAATATTGCTTTCTTTTATATTTATCTGGAAAAAAAAATGGAAGAATCAAATTGCAGCTGAATTGATGTAAGCAAAACAGGAGTTTAAAATATTATTGTTACTTCTTGGAGGCCAAACTGTACTCTCTGGTCCCTGATAGAAGAAATAATAGTATCAGTGGTACTATTAGTGTAAGAGACATTCCAGACCTGGCTTTTGTGTGATGACATTCTGAGCAAGCATTGATGTTTTTAATCTTTTCTCTTAAAGTTTCCAAGCAGCCAGAAGTTCACATAATCTTGCAAACAGGCTGCATATTTCTGTAGTTATTTTCTATAATGTTCGTTTTTCTGTTTGACTTACACTCATCATTGCATAATTCAGATGTACCTATCAACCAAGCAATTCACTAATATATAAGGGTTATAGAACATGAATTTTAGACTGAGATTTACTTGTTATTGCCAACTTCATCCACATTTGTGAAATGTGGATGAAGTTGGCAGTAACAAGTAAATCTTGAAAGTTCTGTCCCTCTTTAAAGCCAGTATTTTTTCTAAATAGGAAAATGTATATTTGAAAGGTTTTTTTTTGTTTTTGTTTTTAAGTCAATAGGCATTGACTAGTCTTAACTCATCAGCAAAAGTTATCTACTGTTAGGATGTACTACTGGAATATTTCATACTTAATTGAGTTTTTAACCCCCACTTTCTTTGGCAAGGGGGTTTGACTAGGTGATCTCTAGAGGTCCATTCCAGCCCCTACAATTCTGCAATTCTGAGTGTACTCTTACTTGTCTTACTTAAATAAATTCTAAATTTAACAAATTTACTGTTTTCTAGATGAATTACTATCAGTTCAGTGCCATAGGCAAACTCAGCATCTCCAGCTTTCAAACAAAATGGTTAAAAGCCATTTCAGACTCTAGGAAGACTGATAGTAGGAAGATGTCATATTGCCCATCAGTAGAGACAGTTACTGTACTTGGCTTGTTCAGATACCCATTTTATTATTAGTGTCTTGAAAATTGATTAATGCTGTATGTTGATGTTCTGTATTCTAGTCTTTGTACTGAGACTTTGTTGTATGAATCACGTGTCATGTAAATCATTCCTTTTATTCTCTTGGGTCTTTGTTACTGCATTACTTACTTAAACAATTTGTTATTAATGCACGCTAACTAACTGGGCACTGTGGAAAGTATGACTGATGGTCTGGGTTGTTTTTTTTTTGTTTGTTTTTTACATTTCTTAAGAAAATCTTGCAAATCATTACTGCAGTTTATTCCTAAGAGTAGGGAATCCAAAGCATATTGAAAGGATGTCTAAAATATCCTCTTAATATCTCCTTTCCTCTCTCTCTCTCCAGATCATTTTTAGTTAACACATTGAGTATCTTGTTTATGTAGATTTTATTAAGTGTTATTTCCCTTTCTGTCTTTGTGATCAAGACAAATATTTTTATCATGCTTGATTTGTATTTCTAACCATATCTCATAGTTTTCATGTACTGAAGTCATAAGAGTCTGTGTCAAAACTATTGTTTTTGCAGAGTCCTGTTCCTCCTACCATGGCAGTAGTATGGGAGATGATATTAGTATGTGGTCAGGAGCTGCAGAGGAAGGACTGCTGAGCCAACATCTTGCAGAAAGTGGAGTGGAATTAGATCCTGAAAATGAAGAACTGGTTCTGAATATTAGTTCTCGACTACAGGCGGCTGTTGAGAAACTTCTGGAAGCTATTAATGAAACTTCCAATCAGGTAGTGTGTGATCTAATAGTAATATGTTTTGAATTTTGTATCTTAATTTTTTTGTTTTATTCTTTGTTTTTCTCATGAATGTTTTCTTAATGAGCCTAAAATCTGTAGACTTATTTTCAAAACTGAAACAGTGCTTCAGGTGCCTACCCAAAAAATTCTGCTTCAGCATTACTTCACTGATGAATGTCACACTGGGAATTGGACTTGGACTACAAAGGATTCCTGAATTTAGGCATGTTTATCCATCTGGGACAGTCTTTCATTTCTCATACAAGTCACTCGCATTTACATGTGATCCAGAGATGAGACAGGAGGTGTCAGAACACATCTAGCTGACACATGTGAAGGGAGAGGTATAGAGGGAACTGTGTGTGGTTCACTGGATATTTTGGTCAGTTAATTCAGCAAAAAGACAAAGCTCTCCAACTGTCTCTTTGGACTATGGTTCTAACCTGGCAGGTTAAGCACATGCCTACCTTGCTATCAGAAAAGGAGTCTGCACTGCAACTTTCTGGTATATGTTTGAGGTATGTGGCTCATGGATAGCTTCCAAGGAGGCAGCATATGGTTATGGCTTTCTGCTTTGCTGTAGGGGTATTTGCAAGTTTAGTTTCTCTCTGGAGTACGTCTCAGTTAATTGAAATGGGAGTTATGTAGCTAGATCAGACATTTTGAATCACACTGATTATACTACGTGCATATCTTTAAGATGATGTATATCTCAGTTTGAAGGTACTCTGAGAAAATATGTGTATCTCACAGTCTGATCTTAAGTCACTGTCATTTGAAGAACTCAGTCTTCAAATTCAGTTCTTTAATGACCTTCAGACCAGAATTCAAAGGCTGCAATGTGTTTATGCTACAGACTCATCTGTGAGTTAACCTAATAATGATATTATTTAAAATCTTTATTGTCTCTGGATGTTAAATTTGTAAATCGTAGCTATTGGAAATGAAGGAAAAAAAATCTGAGGCAATGAAAATAATACGAAAATCCAGCTGTCTAATACATAAATAACTGATACTTTTTAAAAGTACTTCCTAAATGATGTTGACACTACAAAAAAAAGTTTGAAGTAATTTAATTTCAAATGTATTAACCCCTCCTGACATCCTCCAACAAGTAGCGTAGTGGATCTCCTAAATCTGTTTCTTCAAACTACTTCTTCAGTAGCTCTCTTCTGCTTGAACATAAGTTTGGTTAAAGGGAGATGTTTAGCTTTTTGAAGTGTTCTTTTTTTTTTTTTTTCCTGAAGTCCCAGCATTACATAATATTGAATAAGGATACAGGTACTCTAATGTATGTAGACCTTAAAAAATATTGTTAGACATTAGCAGGAAATCTTGCATTCGAAGAAAAGGTGATGCAGACAAACAACTTCCAAGTGTTGCAGCAATTAAGAATTAATGTTGCAACTATAGAAGTATGGTCAGTTCTCTATTACAGTTGCTATTTCCTGTGAATAATTTGCTGCTGATACTTAATTGAAGTTTATGCATAGAACTACTGTGTTTATTTTATTTTTGTTTTTAAATTAAGTAACTTTTATGATACCAGTGAAAGCAATTAATATATTCTAAGCAGCTTATTTTTAGCTATTGTCAGTTGATCAGGAAGATTCATTTTATCTTCACCTTATTACCTGTTGCCAACGTCTGTTGTATGGTGACTGAATTACATACAGTTCCTGTATATACTGAGAGTTTCCATATGCCTTTACATCTTTAAATTACTTCATGAAATACTGCAGAATGGAGAAAATAGCCTAAATCAGTCACAGAGAGAAAAGATTTTTAACCTTTCCTCTTCATAATTCGTGTTGTGCAAACAAGCCACTACGCATTTTACTAAACCAAACTTTAAGGAGTGACAGAAACCTGGCAACATCTTCAAAGTGACTGCTTGAGACCTGTCTGAACACACGTTTCAGTCTGAAGGGCAGTTTGAATCCTTTCAGGCAAGGCACAGAGTGGGTGTATTAATTCAAATTCCACCTGCTGGTGTTATGTACAGGTAAATAAATTGGGCCCCTCCCCTGTTCTTCAGTTGGGAGATACTAACAGGAAGTCTTGAAACAAGCAGAGTCTGAGAAAGCTCTTCCTGTTCAGTTAACTTAAAGAACAGGAATGAAAGCAAACAGAGACATCTCTGTATTTCTCTTTCATTGACTGTAGCGGAAGTGGGAAATCATTTTTAGTTTCTGTTCTGCTACCGTGCTTGTCTGCTGGAGTATACCTGCTCAGGATAAACAGAATCACGCTTCTCTGCTGTGGAATTTACTTGCCAGCTACTACTGGGAGATTTGTGTTGCTTTTTCACATGAAACTTCTCCAAGGAGGATTTTCAGGAGTGACCGTGTGAGGTTTTCGTGCATCTCTCTCTTGGATTTCTGCTGATTTACTGCTGAATTACTCTTCTGGCTGTGGGAATTTTCAGTAGTTTGTCTTTGATGGTACTGATGCATGTTCTCAGACTGCTGAATGTATGTGTTCTGTTAAAAATTGCTCTTAGCAATCTTTAAAGGCAGCTTAGCTAATGCAAAATACCGATGTGATGGTTGAGAAGACAGTGACAGCAGCATTTGGGAATGGATTCTTACCACACCTATTGGACAGCTAATCTGTTGAATCCTTTGTGGACAGAGGGCCAAGAAGAAGACATTTATGAGGTTGAATCTCGTGTGCCTTTGCCATATCCTTTTCCTTTCACTGAACACCTGGATGAGAATAATTCTGTAGTTGTAAATACTGCAATTTTTCACTACAGACACAAAAAAAGTGGGCACATTTTAAAAGTTGTTTCTAAAATTTCCTTGCCTACACCACCTTACTCAGTAAGTATGAACTTTTTAGTTTTTAGAAAATATCTTGATCTGCTTAAATAGAAGAGAGCGGACGCAGTGAAAAACGATATAAACTTGCTATGTACTGCTAGCGAGAATTTTTCCTAGACAGTTTTAAATGGATTCCAGAACAGCTTTTCTAACAAAAGGAATTTAGCAGACACAGATGTATGTTAATTTGTATAGATTTAAAATCATTTTTTAAAGTATGCCAGTTCTACCTACTGCATTTTTTTTCTCTATGAACAATTAATGAAGTGAGGGGGCAGCACTGCAATCAGGTAAAAACTTTTCCTTTGTAGCTTTCATGCAGTGAGTGGTACCATTAACTAGCACAAGCCTGCTAATGGTTTCCAATGATCCCATAAGAAAATTTTTGTACTTGAAAAAACTTGTTCATGTTTCTGTTTCTTTTTGGGTTTTGTTTTTGTTTTTGTGTTATTTGGAATTTTACCTTAAGTTGTTATTACTAAAAAGAGCTGGTGAACAATTTTTGAGTTTTAACTAGAGTTGAATTAGTGTGCATTTGATGCATATCAGTAAGCCTTTTTATTGTTGTCTCCATACAGTAAACTTGTTGTATGTTTCTCTTCAACTGGGAAGGGACTCTGAACTTTAAATGCCAAACTTTGAAATCTAAGAATAGAGTAAGAAGGTTCTATAAATTTTAAAATATTTTAATCCACTGCAGATATTCAACTGCAGTGCTGAAGTGTCTGTACCATTTTTTAACTTGTCAGAATACTCTTATTCAGGATAAAGGAATGCTCCAGAAATTAAATTGTCTTTAGATTCTGTGTATTACAAAAGGGAATGCATTGATTACTCAGTCTTTTCAATGTTATTTCAATTTGAATTTATTTATAAATGGATAATTTTGTGTGTTATCTTCTGTAAAATATTCTTAGCTTGTTTTTGTCAGGGATTTTAAAGCAAACTAATTGCACTCATGACCTGAGGTGGAGATGGTCAGAAAGCCATTATTTTATAAGAAACTGAGATATTTGTTCAATATAAAATGTAGCAAAGCCAAAAAGAGTTACTTTCTTACAAATATTTGCCATTTATCCATAATATTAAAAAGAAAAAAAAATTGGGAGGGAAGGAGGAAATATGTGTTACTTCCTTTTCTGAAGTTGACATGTTGTCTGAGTTTGAATACCAGACACACCAAGAGCTCATGCCCCATTCAGATCTGTCAGTTTGTTTTTGTGTCCCTCCAAGAGGTGGACGTAGTCTGTATATAATAACAGTTGAGAAGTATGGGTTTTCTTGGTAATTGACTCATTTGCTATTACACACTTTGTGCAATCAGTAATTCACTATCTTGGTGTATTCATTCATTTTCGTGTTTAGGAGAGAAAGAGATGAAAACCTTATGTCAGTTTATATCAAAACTTCTGCTATTTTTATGCACTATATTTAGCCGTTCTAAGCATATGGTGCATGATAGCTTACTCATATGCATATTTTCTTGTGTAAAGAAAGGTGAATCTAGTGTAAACTCATAAACCTGAAATTACCAGAACAAAGACTGGTATCTAACCAGGTAGCTCATTCAGGTCAGTATACTGAGAACTGTTGGTTTGCATATGCATTTATACGGAATCTGTCTTCCTACTGTCTGTGAATATGCATTGGTCTTATCCAATGTCCAGTGAAATTATGTAGTCTTGACAAGTATGTCTTGTCACACTGTTAAGTCACTATTAATGAAATATGAGAGAGAGAACAATTATTTACCACAAGATATTTAATTTATCTGATCTGTAATTTTCTCCTGTGGTAGCTTGAACATGCCAAAATTGCCCAGACAGAACTCATGCGAGAATCCTTCAAAAAGCAAGAAGAGGCCACAGAATTTATCAGGTATCAGGAAGAACTGCAAGAACGTCTCAGTGAAGAAACCAAAGCCAGAGAGCAGTTGGCTTTGGAGCTTAGTAAAGCTGAAGGTGAGTAACCATTCTGAGTTGTTAATCTTTGCACTGACTAACCTATTAACTGGGTAAAGAAATTGCAAAATTCATAAGTTTCAGTGAACTTCAGAATTTTACCAACTTTTTAATCACTTATATATCCAAATTATTATTTTTAATAATGTTGTTATCCTGAAAATTAATTTTCTAATGTGCAATCAAACTGAAATATTAGCAACTTAGAGGCATAGAACCTTAAATAGTTCAGGCTGGAAGACTGCTCAGAGCAGGGTCAGCTAAAGCAGATTTCCCAGAGCTATGTACACTGTTCTAGTATTTCATCACCCTCAAAGTGGGGGGAAAAAAAAAATAACCTTACATTTAAATGTAGTTTCCTGTATTTTATTTTGTGCCTTCTGCCTCTTTACCTTAACTTAGGTCCACAAAACATAGATAAAAACATGGAAATTTCAACCTGAAGTTGGTGATACAGTGCTTATATATTTCAGCTTGCATTTTGTTTGAAGTGATGTCTCTGCATATTTGCAGCCATGTCAAGAAAGTGATTAAAAATGGTAATGTTCCAGAGTGTTACAACAAGGATATCTAACATCTTTTTTGACATCAGAAAAATACATTCATATCTAACAGACGCTTGATTTGTTTCAATACCTTTTTTTGTAGTCAAAAGGCCTTACTGTCAAAGCAGCCTTACTGCTTCAGTAGCCGAATGTTTTGTTTCCATCTGGCATTTCTGTTATTATCTTTATAGAGCGGTTTGTAACTGATGCAAAAAACATTTATCCTACGTGTAAAATCACCATAGTAATTAGAAGAATATTGTATCAGATAGGTCAGCAGACTTCTCTGTTTCAGAGTGGGAGCAGGTAGTTTCATAGCTGAATTTTATTGCTAGAGAATGCCACCTTGCCGGTTTTCCTCTTCTTTTTAAGTAGATAATCCAAGATGAGTTCACATGTTATTAATAGTTGTGACACACATAACTGGAAAGAAAATGTAGGTTTCTAAACCATGTCTCTAAAATCAGGGACTGTTAGTAGCTTTGTAATTCCTGAATACATTATGTCTCTTTTAACCTTTAGTTGGTCTTCGGAAATCAGTGCACTTCTAAATGGCATGCACTGTTTTGTGTGCTGATATAACAAAACAAAAATGTTGCAGTACTCTTTTTTTTTTTTCCTGCTCGTTGAACTAAGCTGTGAGCATAGTCTTACAAAGCCAAACTACATTCTCTTGTCCAATTCTTTAGATAGGCATGCAAAACAGTGTCCAAGTTGAATATACATCTGATGGTACTCTGTCTTCTCTTGAGATAGTGTCATTTTTTATCATTTCTTTCTTATCACAAAAGCTGCTGTAGCTGAGACATTTTCAAACCTCTAGTGTTTTAGTGGCATCAGATATGACTTACCCAACAAACATGATGGAAAAGCTAACACCAATCAATTTGTTCACTGAACACCAACAACACTGACAACTTTCATTACATCTCTTTTAAAAATAACAAACATGGATGATCTTACCATCATATAAGATTTTTTTTTACCTTTTTGGTCAGTGTGAGCACATTTTACCTCAGGATACTCTCTCAGCCTCCAATCTGCTAAGTACTCATTGTGAACATCAGCTGTTATAGGGAAGTAATGACTACAATTTGTATTGTCTCAAATTTTTTGAAGTGCTGTTGATAATGCTGTTTCAAAGCATTGGAATGGACTGCCCAGGAAAGCAGTGAAGTCATCCATGGAGGCATTTAAGAAATGTGTGGATGTGACACTGAGGCACGTAGTTTATTACTGGGACTTCTTAGCTCAAGATAATGGTTGGACTCAATAATCTTGAAGTTCTTCTCCAACCTACAAGATTCTATGATTCTAGTTTAGTAACTTCTTCAGCAGTTCATCCCTCTAAGTGGCTCTGCCCTCTGAATCCAAGTCTGGAAAAAAAGACTGGTCAGCAGTGCCTGATTGATGGATGGTATGCCTTGGACCAACTTCTTTTCAAACTGTATCTGCAAAAAACGCTATTACTTAATTTTCTTTTTGATAGCTTTCATCTGTTATGGATTTAAGTGCTCAGGGGAGTTTTACATTTTCTATGCTAACATCCAATGGAAACATCTTTACTTTTCCTGTATTCTCAAGCTGTATTAACATTGGCTCAAGACTATATATTTATACTGGCAAAGTTCTCTTGAGCATTGGAACAAACACTACATCAGTTCAGTGCGCAAATCGAGACAAATCCTGTGAGGTAGGGGGGTGTGTCCAGCTGACAAGGCTCAGACACTGTACAGCTGATGTCTAGACTCCTCTATTGCGTCCAGGAATGCACTCTACATATTTAGTACTTTCTTCTGCACAATAAAATTATGTTTCTGAGAGGACTGATGTGAAACTTCTCATTCGTGCAGAGACCAATACCTTATAGGACCTTTGGTTAGTTTGTACAGCCCACAGGATATTTACTGCTTTTTGTTGTTGTTTTTTTTCACCTAAGAATCTAGCTTTGTGCTCACTTCTGCATCATTCTAAGGTGGTACCATTTCTTATTGCTGTGATATTCATCAACCTAAAATAGAGCTCTCTTTCAGATTCCTATGTAAACCTTTGAAACCAATTTTTTTAAAGCGTACAAGACAGATTGTCAAGTTAGTAGCCCAAATTCTCTGTTTAAAAAAATCATGAATTGGTCTGTGCAGTTTTAAAAATGAGCATAGTTAGTAAATAGTTTTTCTTAGATGTCAGCTGTTACACTGATTCTGGGAGAGTTGCAGCAGCTAAGCGTGGACACCTGGGACCAGTTTAGGTGCCTTATGATATTGGAAGCATCTGCATGATACCTGACATACAGAACACCCATGATTGTGCAGAAACTGTGGGACTGAGGTCAGGCAAATGTCTTAAGACACACAGCATGGTACTGTCCACCTGAATTTATATGAAATTTCTTATTTCTTTCTGAGTTTATTACATACTTATTCTTGAATTTTAAGTTCCTGTTTGCTACCAAGGTTGGCATGGAGAAAGAAATAATTTATGGTCATGTGGTATTTTTTTTATTGTTTGCTCATTGAGTAAGAAGAACAGGAGTAGGATTTCTCAAGTATTGAGTATCTAACATGCATATGCATTCATGTGATATTAGTGCAAGGACTTGACCATGCTATAAGTCCAAATTCTTATTAAATCCACCCAAAAACTGATCTTCTACAGGCCTCATTGATGGTTATGCAGATGAAAAAGCATTCCTGGAAAAACAACTGCAGGAAAGAATAGATTTAATTGACCATCTTGAGCAAGAGCTACTGTGTACAGGTAACAAATTGCAGGAATTAGAGGCTGAACAGCAACAGATCCGGGAAGAAAAGGAGTTACTCGCCAGACAGAAGGATGCCATGAGAGCAGATGCGGGGCCAGTGGAGCAGCGTATGTATTTCCAACAATCTTTCTATATGATTCTCTTATTTTTAAACAAGGTAATAAGTAGTCTTGGTGAAATTGGTTGGTTGGTTGGTTTTTACCTCTTTTTAATCATTAATAAAAATATGAAGTGGCAAAATGTGGTATTTTCATACCTAGTTCCTGAAGTTAACAAGATAACATAACAGGATATTTCAACAAAAAAAAAAAAGTTTTGAGCAATTGTAGATGTTCCTGAAGCAAACAAAAGCTTGAGACCTATGAAAATGTGTTATTTATATTACTACTAAAGATGGAATATCTCAAAGCTGACACCTGTGTATAAAAATAATGGTCTAAGTCTAAGTGTTTTTGAAACAGAGTTTGAGGCACTAGCAAGGTTACCTGCCAGAATGTGATTGAATTACACATGGTGTCCATACTTACTTTAGGCATCTAAGGTATGCTCCAGATTCAGTTGGAAGAATGGCTCAAGAGTTGCATGATAAGGAAGGGCTGTTACCAGTACCAAAATCTGCTTACTCAGTTCTGAAGAAAATAAAATACATGATTTAGTTTTGTGATGGTGAAATCTTCAATAAATATCACATCACAAATATCACATCAGTTTAATCTAATTAACTGCTCACTTGGGGAAAAAAAAAAAGCATTTGCCTTTATAAAGTTAAAATGTCATTTAATTTATTAGCTTAAGGAAGAATTAATGTTGTAAGGGCAAAAGGGAAGAAAATTAAAACAGTGGTATTTAAGAAGTACTATTCCTTTGAGGATTGCAGTGCTTACATGAAATTAGCATTTTACTTAATATCTAAAAATTTATCATGTTGCTGGTTTTGTGCATTTCATTGATTTTATTTCATTTAAATTTCATAGTGAAATTTTAATAACAGACAGTCACTACTTTACAGTAAGGAAGATTCTTGTATTTGCCTCCAGTTAAATTGTTTTATGTGTCCGAGTATTTTAAAGTATAGGAACTGTATGAGTAGTACTGTAAGGATAAACAATTGTACAGTGTATGTTTAGGTACTTATATCATGCATTCCAGAATAACCTACCACATTCCCTAAGTTACCTCAACAACTTTGTCATTAAATGCCACACTCTCTTTGGCTTCATTTTCACTTACATTGTTGCATCACAAGAAAACTATAGCTGGCATGTAAATTACTTTGCTTCTTTTTTTTGTTTTTTCTCTCTCTCTCTCTATTCTCCTAGGCCTAGTAGATGCTGCAGTCGATGCAGCTTCCCAAGCAGGTGTGTTTGTATGTTGCATGGCCAATCCTGTAACTGGGTGGAAGATTTAAACGTATACTGACATTGTTAATCAGGATTATTGGGCTTTTGGCTTACTGACATCACTTGTTCTTACTGGCCTGCAGCTTTGATGTTGTATTTCATACTCAGTTTTACATTTTGCTAACAAGATTTCTTATGATTTCTACGCATAAATAAGCAAATTCATTAATAACCATCATCTTATTCACCTATGAATTACACGTACTTAGTTGAAGTTGATATTGGAGGGATATTTTTGTAGGGTTTTTTGTTTGTTTGTTTGTTTGTTTGTTTTGCTTTTGTTTCCAAATATAGTGAAGCTTTTCATTATGATATTATGATATCTAAACAATGTGTAACAATGTGTTATATGGACATACAGTGGTCACCTTAAAATAAGAATTGGTTCGGTATGATGTAAGATGATGGTGCCTAAAGGATATATTTCTTCTATAGTGATTGTTAGTTGTATTGTTTCTGTCTAATTATCAATCATGTTTTAAAGACTTTCCAAATGTAATTGCACTTTACAGTTTGGATTTTACCTCAAGGGATGCCTTAACGGTTAGTTAACATGTACTTCAATGGGCTGTGGCTTAAGAGTCTTAATAGTGGTTTGGGGCTTTACTATATGTGTGCCAGCATTTTTGTGAGGAATTAAAATTGGACATTCGGACATGGATTTTTGCGAAGGTTCAATTACAGGTCAGTAATTTCCCCCTCTGCCTGGCAATCTTTCTAATTCAAAAATTCAAATTATTTCAAATATCACATTAAATGCTGAAGCCTGGGAGGTGATTGATCTTAATGATCCTGAGGAGGAGGAAAATATTGGATTTCCTGCATTTTCACTGCTAACCGTTGTGCTGACTATCTACAGTTTTAATCCGTGTTTTTCTTTTCTGTGACAGTTATACCAAGACTGTTTAATTTATACGTAACTTAAATGGGGAAATGATCTAATATTGTACTGTCAGTCCTCTGAAGACTATCTAAAGGACAGTAATTCTAGTATGAATTTACCATAATGATTATCTTGATTACTTCTCAAAAGAAAATACATTTTCTAAAAATGAAAAATAGTAAAAACCCAAACCAGTTCATGTCCTTCTGCAGTCTACAGCATGGATACATACAACCTTGGGAAGTGGTTTTGTTTTATAACATGGATGACTATTCATATCTAAAAGTAGTGTGTGATGATTTTATTATAACCAGAATTACTAGAGGAAACAGAAAAGTTAATGAAAGAAAAAATTGAAGTACAGCGTCAAGCTGAAAAAGAATATGATGACCTCCAGAAGCAAGTGAAAGTCTTGGAAATAGACTTGGAAGAACAAGTCAGTCGCTTTATAGAGCTCGAGCAAGAAAAAAATGCAGAACTTATGGACTTAAGGCAGCAAAACCAGGCTTTGGAGAAGCAACTTGAGAAAACAAGAAAATTTCTGGATGTAAGTATGGTAAAAGGCATGTTTCTTGAAGGTGGGTGGGTGGACATTCGTGCTGAAGTTTTGTTTAGCAGCAAATGCTTGATGGGTTGTTTTGGGTTTTTTTTTTTCAGCAAATATCTAGAAACTGAGGTCTGTTGAAATTAATTACTCAGTATCACATGTACTTTGAAATAAAAAACATAACTTCTCTAGCTTTTTTGTATACTTTTTTTCATAGTATCTAAGAATGTATTTATAGATATTGTGTCACTTCTCGCAACCACTTTCACAGTGCCAGCCACCACTTTAACATACCCAGTTTTTCTTCCTTCCTACAGTCTGTCTCAGCAATTTAAACACTACTATCTTTTCAACAAACACCGTCATCTCTGCAGTCTTCTTTGCCCAATTTTTTTCCTTATTAAGTGTCTTATACTTGGCTCAAAGCTATTATTTCTGTGCATTTTCAATGAATTCATAACTACTAGTAAGGTGGAATAGTTTCGTTGGTAATAAAAATAACCACATTGTGATATCACCTCTTTATTTGTCTCTATGCAGTATTAAAAGGAGAGATCTTACCAGATAGTTCTTACCACAGTTGTGTTTGCCTTATTCCATTTTATACAGTCACAAGGTTATTTTTCACACTGAATTTAGTGTGTCATGTGATGAGATTCAGAAGTTAAATTTTTTCTTACCAGTTCCATTGTCATAAATTCAGTGCAGGATTACAAACAGCACTCACTGGAGAATTATGAAGAATCATTTTAAATTACAGAATTCTGATGTTTTATTCCCATGTTCTAGATTTCTGCAGAATGTTTTGTTTCTTGACAGAAACATTCCTCTTTTTATCAGATACTTCAGATAGTTTATTTTAATGTATCTGATAATGTCACTCTGTAAAACAGACAAACCTTAAAGGTACTGATTCACTGGATACTGCCAGTTGCATTCTATTTCCACTATAATAATAATATATTTCACAAATATCAAACTGGGATATAACAACAGAAATTGGTCAAAAGAGAAACTGAAAATCAAAGTTTGAACAGTTCATGAATATATATAATCTTGGTGAGCTTTTGTGCCTTGTTTGGGGATTATTTTATTTGTTTGGAGTTCCTTTGTTGTTGGCTCCTCGTCAGTATTCACATACTTAATTCCTAAGTTAATTCCTATTCGTAATTTATATTTCTGCTATGTATATCAAAGACAAATGCTAAGAAAACTAATAATAAAATATCGGCTTATTGCCATTCATGTGGTGTTCCTGGTATAGAAGAAACAAGACCATCAGCCTTGTGAAATAATGCTGGGGGAATCTATGCTGTTTTCATTTTTTTTAACAGAAGGTATGAACTATGAAAGCTGAAAGAGTTTTGTTTAAGTCATAGTTGTAAGAGGTTCTGCTCCATGAAAACACAGACATGCTGATACCAGCCTCACGATATAAAAAAATACAAAGTAAGCAGATATTTTATTCAGATATTTTTTAAAATCAAATGGTGTAACCACATGACTCTGTAACTTCCAGGAGCAAGCAGTTGATAGAGAGCATGAGAGAGATGTGTTCCAGCAAGAGATACAGAAGTTGGAACAACAGCTGAAGGTTCCACAAAGGAGTCAGCCTGTCAATGAACATCAAAGCAGAGAGGTCAGGCATTTTATTACTTGTTAATCAGTGAATGTGTAAGATAAAATGACAACTCTTAAGGTATTGCAATTGAGCTGTTTTTGGTGTACCTAGCTTTCATCCATTTACAACTCAGGAGAGTATACCCCAACAGATGACTGTGCTGTGGGAGAGGGCGATTTAGGGGTTTTACTGGGGCTATTTTATAGTAAACACATAAAGACTTTACATCTTTTGTATAAATTAATTTAGAAAGTCCACTCAGTTCTCAGAATCCTGTGGATTCTGCTATTTAACATATGTAACATTAATGAATAACAGTATGTTATTTAGGTATTTTAACATGTTATTACATTGTTTTGTGACCTTGTGTTCGTAGCAGAAGTACACAAGTGAAGGAACTGAATTACCAAGCTTGAAACACCCAAGATGTATCAGGTTTCTCTGTGCACACTCAAACCTCTGTGGTGACACAGAGAGTGCAGTCCTGTCTCCACTAAAACAAATGTAGTAGCTATAGAACAGGCAGTTACAGAGAGCAAGTGATATTGCACAGAATAGGTGACTTCTTTGAAAATGCTAGTAGTATTTGTTGGATGTAACACTACAGTGTCCTAATTTTGCATTCTGTTTCACCTAAAGAGTAAGAATTTCATTACAAGTAAAAGGGATTTTTTTTCCTCTATTAAGAAAGGAGTGCTGTTACTTTTGCTAGCAAACCTTTCCAATCTACTACGGTATAATCATGTTCTTTCCATATTGTCACCAGGTTGAACAGTTAACAAACCATCTAAAAGAAAAAACAGACAAGTGCAGTGAGCTTTTGCTTTCTAAGGAGCAACTTCAGAGAGATATACAAGAACGAAATGAAGAAATTGAGAAATTAGAATGCAGAATAAGAGAACTGGAACAAGCTTTAATCATCAGTGCAGATAACTTGCAAAAGGTATTCGTGGTTTACAATCATCATGTATTTACTCCTTTCTTATTTTCTTGAGAACAAAGCAATATATCCTTTTGATTTGTGTCTAATTAAAAAACTAATTTTAATGCATATTTAAAGGTGGAGGAAAGGAAACAGTTTGGCACCATTATTGTAAAAGGAGAATTGCCTCTCGAAATACAACTGCAAGCTGAACGAGAAGCTGTAGACAGAAAGGAGAAGGAGGTAAAATATCTGTGAAATGTTTCCACTGATTTGGATTATTAGTTTTTGCTTACTTTTGCATGTAGTGAACTATGCAGATGAAATTTTTAAATGAAAGAGCTGTCCAAATCCCTTTGAAATTCTCCTGTGAACCGTATTTATTGTTATAATCTCTGTTAATGCTTATGAGATACAGTAGTATTTCTGTAATTGAAGTTCAGCCCAATTATGAAAATATTCATAGTGTTTTCAGCTGATTTTTAGTGTGTTTTAAAATTCCACTCAGAGACTCAGAATGTCACTGGATATACACTGATAGAATCATAGAATCGTTCAGTTGTTTTTGGCTACCAAACTCTTTCACAGGAGATGTTGCACTTGAAAATTACAGCATTTAATTTTTGATATGGTTGTCTGTTCCTTTTTTACCACTTGCTTTGTGAACATAGGTCACAAACCTTGAAGAACAACTGGAGCAATTTCGAGAGGAGTTAGAAAATAAAAATGAAGAAGTTCAGCAGTTGCACATGCAACTAGAAATTCAGCGGAAGGAATCTACTACACACTTGCAAGAACTTGAACAAGAGAACAAATTATTTAAGGTAATGTAACTGGGAAGCCTCGAACTTCATTTTCCCTTCTCTGAAGTAACTTCTTGAAAAATGCCAAGATGTAAAATTATTTTTCTCAAGCATTTGGCAGTTCAGCTTGCAAAATACTAAAAAGCTCATATAAATAACTTCTTGCTTCATACAATTTGTTGTTCCTGTACCTTAAATACTCATAGGGAAATATGCAGAAAATGTTGTGTACAACTGTAACATGATTTTGGTTTTTCTTGTGGATTGGATTTCTTTGGTAGGATGAAATGGAAATACTGGGACTAGCTATCCAGAAGTCTGAAGATGCCACCATAAAGGACCATCATTTAGTGGCTGGGAAACTTGCTCGCATCATGCAAGAAAAGGAGCAGGAAATAGATAATCTCCATGAACAAATTGCAAAACTGCAACAGCAACTTGAAGGCACGACTGACAACAAAGTACATACTTTTAAAATCTTTTTTCAGAGTCATGTGTTACGATGGTTGCTTTAAAAAATGATAGTAAAAATATGAATAATCTATCTCCCTTTACAGTGTCTTCTTTTTCTGCCTTAATGTAAAAATGTTAATGTTTCAGTATCAAACAATGTTTTAACACTGATCTGCTTTTCCACCTCTTTTTATACTGTGAATACATTATACTTGCTTTGTATTTGTTACTCTGCATTATTTCTGTTTCATTTTTTTTGTCTGAAGTTCTTCTTTCTGTATTCTTCTTGTACATCTGAAAATGTAGTGATGTTTGGGTAACTGAATTGAATCTCTGCGTGCATTCTACCATCTTCCCTGCAGTGGCTTACCTTTGGTCATGTCCAACAGCGACATCTGTTGGACGTCTTGTTGGTTTTTAGCTGCAGAACTTCTGTTCGTGGGAGTTTATATAAATACTTCACCATCATGCTGATGTTGGCAACATATTTAATCCAGTTTGAAATGTGGTGGTTGTGCAAGCAGCATGCTGTGTTCCCTTAAAAAAAATAGAGCAAAAAGAAGCAGATTCATCGTTATCTTCTGTATTGAGATTTAAGACCAGTAGTTTTCTGGTATCTTTCAATTATGTGTTCTTAGAAAAATAAGCTTCATCTTCCTCTGGCTTACTTGCAATTTGTATATATACAATGCACTTGATTTCAATGGATATAGTGTATATTTCGTGTTCATGTAAGGGATAGCAGAAACAGGCCTCTGGTTTCACATTTCTTTGTAGCAAAAACATTGGATCTTTTCACTGGAAGAATTTTGCTTTCTGACTATTTTAAACATTAAACTTTTTAGTCATAAACCTTGTCCCCAAAGCCCAAATTATTCAATAAGGTAATAATAAAACCTCTGTTAACCCTCAGCAGCTTAGTGTTTAGCAGAACATTTCACTGAGTCATAGTGGATCCAATGAAATGAAATAGATCTGTGACTGGATAATTTTGCAGAGTTTATATGTGCTACTTTTTCTTATAATGAACCTCACTGAATAATTACAAAAAACGTTGAATTGGATTTAGGAAACTGGATTTAGAAAAAATATTTCAGGAATCTATAACAATTCTGCTTTATACAATGGCCACTGTAAGAGAGTTGCATTCCTTGCCTTGAGGAAAATACCTAGGATTTCAGTGTAGATCATTTTAATGATTGGTTCTCCTCCTACAGTATAAAATTTCATTTTCTTAATTTCATCTTCTTACCCTGTTATAGTTTCCAGAATATTTAATGACTACTGTTTGTTTGTTTGTTTATGAGGTCAGCATTAAAAAATGAATAGATCATCCTTAGGTTAATCCCTTTCTTAATCCTGTAGACATCTTCATCCCACAAAGCGCTTTTCTTTTAATAGCTGTATATGCCTTATGTGGCCCTTTATTCTGCTGTTATGAAGAACAGAAGCTGTTATGCTCACTGGGTAGCAGTCAGCAGGGTCACTGTTCTTTTCTTCTGAAAACCAAGGCCTTGTTCAAATTTTCTTTAGCGCTTTTGAGCTTCCTTCAGTCTCTGGAATTTTAAAAGTAAGTTATTGATTCTCAGATCAGCCCTCCTAATTTACGTGGTCATATTTTTCATTTATTCTTAAAGCTATTACAGTTATTACAAAACCATTTTAGTATTTAACCAACTAAACACAATGAAATACTGAGAGATAAAGGGAACAGCTATTTTAGTAATAAATCTTATTTTATTTTTTTTTTTCGCTCTTTCTAATACTTGTAAAAGACCCTTTTGCTGTTCTTAATTATTTTAGGTACCGTAACTAATTTCATTTCATATTCTTCCTGTCAGAATATTCTTGAGAAATTTCCTTCTGTTTGATTTTTTTTTTCAATTCCAGTGTATAAGCAGTGCTCATTTCAGATCTCCAGACACTCTATTAAGAAAATATATCAATTTAGATTCGTAGATTCCTACTACTTGTAATCTGATCTGCCTTTATTTTTATTATTAAAATGAGTTTTCAGTGTTTGTATATATTCTAGTGAGATATAGCTTCCATTACAATTTAACAAGTAGTTTTTATGATTTGTTTTATAAATCTTACTCTGTTTGGAATCTGACTGCTTGTCATATTTTTCCTTTTGATAAGAATTTTTTTTAATTTGTTAAATTTAGTGTTCAGAAATAATTAGTACTTCTTATTAGAAATTGATATAAGATGGCTTCTTTTTCTCTGTATTATGAAGTCATCAGTCTCATATTTGCTTAGTTACATCCTTTTATGAATTTCTTTGAATTTTATGTTCTTTGCATAAAATTATAGAATTATAGAATGGCTTGAGTTAATTTTCAACAGTAAGGAAGAGCTAGAGCTTTAGACCAAACTGTTGGGAAAAAGTATTGTGGACACTTGAACTTCAGTATTTCATACCTCTGTAAATCTTACAATTGTTTTCACTTTATTCAATACTTTCACACCTACATATAGAGTTTATTAAGGTCACAGGCTACGTCAATCCTATGCAAAGGTATTTTCATTCTCATAGACCTTTACAAGAGACATCCCATCAAGAAGTTCACTTATAACATACTTTTTTTTTTTTACGAGACATTGCAAACTATGATAAAACTGTTACTGTGAAGTCCAGGAACTGGACTAAACTGAAGGTTTTGTAGTTACTCATTGTGATTATTTTTTGTTGTCCTTTTTTGCAGATTTTTGAAGAACAAAATGAGCACATACGGGAGCTTGAAGCCCAGGTAGAATGTCTGAAAAGTGATCAAGAACGTGTGAAGAAAAAAAATGATGAGGAAATAGAACAGTTGAATGATGTAATTGATAAGCTTCAGCAAGAGCTGGCAAATATTGAACAAATACCTGCAGATATCACTGCTTTTCATGAGGATGCTGACAGTCTGAAACACACACTTGAAACAGTACTGGCAGAAAAGGAGGCTTTGGAGAAGCAAGTAGAAAGCATTAATTTAGAGGCATCTCAAACACGGAATGAGCTTGAGGAAACTAAATTGGAAATGAACCAGCTAAAGCAAGAAATAAACATTTTAAGAAAAGAGCATGAAGAAGTAACAGAGAAGTATAAGTGTGCACTAATGAAAGGTGATAGGGAAAAAACAGAAGTTGGGAGCGACAACAGAACTGAGGAAGTGGAGAAAGACTCGTGTGAGATGACAGAACTGCTAGATCAAACCCAGCTCAGGTCTTCAGACGAAAGTACAAGGGTCACCATTAGCAAGATGGAGGTACAGCTGCAGCAACTTCAGGCGTGCATTAAGGAGAAGGATTCAGAACTTTGCCACTCCTACAATGAAATAAAAGATCTAAAAGAACAAGGAAAAGCTGAAAGAGTAGTGCTTGAAAATAAGATACTAGAACTAGAGAAAACACTAGTGGAAAAAGTTGCAGCAGCTCTCGTGAGTCAGGTTCAGCTAAATGCAGTCCAGGAACAAGGGAAATTCTTGCTGGAAATTCAGGAAGCTTCAGGATGCCTGGAGGAAGCAAGCAAACACCCCCAAACAGAGTGTTTGGGTGATATTACTCAAAACGAGATGGAATCAGAATTGTCACTCTTAACACAGAGGCTTAGAGAGGTAGAGGAACAGCTGGCAAAGACAAATCATAGCTTGGAGCTAGAAAAAGAAAGTGTAGAAGTTACACAACGGGAATCTAAATTGAAGGAGGAGAGGCTAATGGAACTTCAGCAATTACTAGAAGAGGTTCAAGAGAAACACAGAAATGAGATTCAGAAATACATTAACCAAGAAGAAACACAGACTTATCTGGTAATTATACGCAATTTTCTTTTGGTTTGTTTTCACTAAAATCATTTATCTGTGTGTAAACTGTAACAAATGCAAAACTTCTTTACAAAACTAGCAATAGAAATATCCTGCTGTATGGAGTAGATCTTCATTTCACTGTTATTCCTGGAGTTATAGAAGGAGAAATATATTATTTTAGGTGAACTCTGCTATTGATTTCACTTTGCATTAATTGACTTGAATTTTTGAACATATACTTTCTTATTATTACTTAGAATTGACATATAATGTAGTAAATTACACTTACATGGCAAGGAAGTAGACCAGTCAAAATGGCATGATCTTCTAGAAGACAGTCCAGAACGGATAAGGGTGTGATAGTAGTTTGTATGAACATATATATTTGTTTATAGAATCATAGAGGGTAGTTAAGACCACTAAGATCATGTAGTCCAACCATTGACCCAACACCACCATACCACTAAACCATGTCACTCAGTGCCACATCTACCCTTTTCTTGAAAATGTCCAGGGATGGTGACTCCACTGCCTCCCTGGGCAGCCTGTTCCAGTGCCTCACCACACTTTCTGAGAAGAAATTATCCAACCTAGTGCTGCCATGGCAATGCAAACTGTTACCATTATGCACACTTGGATTTTTATTTTACTTTGTTTTCTTTCCTGCTTTGATTCCAAATACATTTCCCATTGGTAGCTTTCACAAATGTACATTTGTCCTAATTTACATCTACCACTGGTTATGCTGCATCTGAATTTAAAACCTTTGTAGTTCACTGGGCTCAATTAAAAAAGATGGTTCTGATTCCTGAAGCTCCTACATTCAGAGAGGGCATGGAACCTGGTGCTGGAACAGAAAAGGTTCAAAGACCTGTCATCAAAGCACAGATTGAATGAATGTCATGTATGTGTTCTAAATGCAGTGATATTATCAGACTATTTCCCACTGGCTGTTGACTGTACTCCCTATGCTTTCTAGATGGTCTTTACTCCCACACGTAACAGGTTTGTGAAGTTAATCATGGAAAATGTTCTTGATTTTTAGAAGGTGTGTTAATCAAAATAACATAGATTTGTTTTTCCCAATCTTACTTTCATGTGTGGTTTTTGTAAATCAGCATGAGTAATCAACGTTGTAAATCTGATCATTCATAAGATTCTTCCTCTTCTTCCTTACCTTGTGTTGCATTGTAGGCTGGATCACAACTCGCGGGGAAGCAAAATGATAATCCATTTTCTAATGAACTTGAACTAGAGAAAGTTAAAGGGGAAGCAGCTGCTGCTAAGGAAGAACTGAGCAGTTACAGAGAAAAGACAGAAAAACTTCAGAAGGAACTATCAGTAAGAACCAGATTGTTCTATAATGCATTTAAAGCAGATGATTATAAAGGACTTATTATAACCTTTATGCATGCTGTTTTCTCAAACATCTTGAACAGTGCATACCAATAAGTATAACAGTTGCACATTACCTACTGTTGATGAAATAGAGCTGATGCTGTAGACCAAACCTTCATTTAATGACAGAGATTTACAGTCCAATATATAGATCCAAGAGTGGATCTAGAGGTGTTTCTTAAGGTATAACATTTGTTGCCATGTGTCATAGCCACTTTAAAGTAGAATTAAACTGAATTGCAACTGTATTGATAGTTGTTCGAGGATTTGGAGGAACTGCAATTCAAATTCTCCATATTTACAGGTAAAAGAAGCCAATCTGGTAAACCTTCAGGAAGATCTGTGCAAGGTCAAAGAGAAGCTAGTTCAAGTAGAAGAGAAGCTTGCAAATTATGTGAGAAAGGAAAAGGACATGGCAAAAAACGAAAGCAAAAAAGATGCTGAAATAGTGTGTGATTTGCTAACCAGCAAGTCTAGTGTAACTAGGAACAGCACGTCTTCACAGACAGACAAGGCTGTGGAAATCAACAGCTATATCCAGACTTCACCAGTCCTTGTAAAAAATGCAGAAATTCAAATTGACTTGCAAAGTGCCTGCTCTTCAGAAGAGATTGCAGAGATCATAAGAGAATTTAATGAAAAAATTGAGCAAATGCAAGAACTCCATGCTGCTGAAATCATGGACATGGAGACAAGGCATATCTCTGAATCTGAAGCATTAAAGAGAGAGAAGTTTGTTGCAGTACAAGTATTAACTGATGAATGTAATGCTTTGAAAGAAGTCATAGAGACTCTACAAGCTAAAGAAGTATGTATCCTATTTTATATTCATTGAAGTACTTTAGTTTCTGCTTCTACTCCTGCTACAGAAATTCCCATTTTAAATCACCATCAATGAACATTAATGTAAAGATTTTAAGTGTTGTGATGTTTCTTTGGCCTAGGGGGAGATTGAGAACCACTTTTGCAGCAATTTAAATTTGGGAGTGTGCTCAGCTGTTAGGTGCTTCCTTGTGCTGTGTCTTGAACTTATCATGGTATGTGAAGCAGGGACAAGTATAAGTCACACTATGGAACACCTTCTTTTTAGTCTCCATTTTGGTTATTTTTATTGCAGAGGAAACTGAAGAGAGACACTCATATCATTTTAGGCTCCTTAGCATTAGATCCTTTATTAAGAGAGGATGTGAGATTATTGAAGGTCTGACTGCTCTCTTTTCTGAATATAGGGGATCCCGATTTCTGGATTAGTACGTTCTCCACCATATCAAACTAGAGATGGAGGTTCTAGTGGTAAGAAACTTGTTTTAGTAGATTTCGTGTGGTCAGCATTATAAATTAAATTTGCATTTTAATAGCAAGTTTAGTGTTAAAGGGTTTATGTTCTAAGGAACAGAAACAACTGCTCTCCAGATAAAAGCAGAACTTGTATTACACTAAAAAAAGGGTTCTGAGCATTCGAGCATATCACATCTATTAAGCTGTTGCAGAAGAAAAAAATGATGGGATTGGAGATGGGTTGGGTCAAGATATTTGACACCATTTTTTTTATCTTCCAATTGGACTGTCTATATTCTTCTTGCATGTTCCAGTATCTCTTAACATAACCCCACTGAATCTTGATGAATTGAGCACTATTAGTCCCTGGCAGTGAGAGATGATGGCAGGTTCAGACTTCCTCAGGAGCAGTAGAAACTATCAATACAGTCCTTGTCATATACAAAGGCTGATGTATTTGTGTAAATAAGTTGTTTTTCTTCTAAAATAGCATTTTTAAGTTTGGTATTTGGGAGGGGGAGGGTATTGTTTGATTTGTTTTGGTTTTTTTTGCTGACACTGATTTGAAATGGAAAAACTATAAAACAAATACCATCCAGGCATAGAATCAGCTGTGATGACATGCAACCATGTTATAACAGAAATACCTTTTTGATGTCTGTTCTTCAAAGTTTCACAGAATCCAGCTTTCATGTTTTTCTCTCCTTTTATTTTAGACTCCAGTTCAGACTGGAGTCAAGGAATGTATCTTGCTCAGACCCAAGGATCTGACACGCTATCTGAAGGACTAGATGAGGGTGAAACTTCAACAGATTTGCTTCCTCAAAAAATTAAGGTAAAATGGAGCTAGCATTTTTACTGTGGAACAAGAATGATGGTACTAAAAACTTAGATTAGTTGCTGCTTGAATAGTGAATAGTGAACCTTTTAGATCATTTAGAGTGTTAGTTGTTCATATACATTTTAAAATACCTATGATAAGTGATATGCAGTTTGTTAGAAATGCCTGTAGCTAGCAACAGTTTTGTAGAAAACAATATGTTGTTTCATTTAAAATATCTTTCATGGAATTTCAGTTAAACATGAGTTTTGTAGCAGTAGAATCATTCTCAATTATGATTGTGAAAAATTTAACTCTTTAATTATATTTTATTGTATTTCTTATGTATTAATGATGGTGTCATGATCATCTGTTAGACAGTCGTGTAGGTTCTGTAATTATAGATGTAGAATAATAACTACGTTATGCAAGTAATTTAATTTGTGCATTGCAAACAGTAAGGGTATCATGCTTTTAATTACTGAAGAAAAGAAAAAAAACCACACAACACAACAAAAGAGAACACAAGCCTTTTCTGAAAAAGACCTGATTTAAATCACAGACCATAGGATGCTTGGGTTGGAGGGGACCTTAAAGCCCACCCAGTTCCAACCCGCTGCCGTGGGCAGGTTTGCCATCCACCAAGTCTGACTGCACAGGACCCATCCAGCCTGGCCTTGAATAGTAATAATGAATAATTTAATGGTAATTTCAAGAAGTTAATGGAAAAGCTTGCCAGGAAGCTCCACAGAACTTTGTTTTTAAAGCCAGCAATCAGTTTTCAATTTGAGTATGAATTTGGTTATTTTCATTTGAAACTGGGGAACTGCAGTGCTTGGCCAGTGTAAGGAACTGGGTTATGCTTCTGTCATTGATGTGGGGAAGCCTAAGTGGTTTCCTTGTGCTGATCAACATAGAAAGTACCAGTATTTCAATATGTATGAAATACCATCACTGTTGTTAGGACTGACGTTTCTGATTTCCTTTATTGTAGGGTTTGCTGAGAGCAGTCCATCGTGAAGGAGTACAGGTGCTGTCTCTCACTGAATTTCCATATGGTGAAAGGGAGATGCCTCCTCTTAAGCAAGGGCCAGAATCTTGGCTGGAGGAAAGGAAGGCCTTTCTAAGCACCATCTCGTCTTTGAAAGACCTGATTTCAAAAATGCAACTTCACAGAGAAGCTGAGGTATAAACAATATCATAAGGTTCTTTCTGAAACATAACTGATTTATAAAGCACACACATCATTCAGTTCTAAATGCTGTACGTATATCAGTACAAGCCAAGATTTCAGACACATGCAGTAAAGCTGTTGCACTTCCTGTTAACAAAACATACCTTCAGTTTTGCCTGCATTTGCTAACTTCTGATTCTGATGTACCTTTTTAAAAATAGCTGTATCTGGAAAGCACCTTTCCAGCAGCTGTGAAAATGGTACTGTTGTGAGAGGAAAGAGGGAAAAAGTTGCTGAAGCTGAACATTTGTGCATGGAGAAGAAATCAGGTGTACAAAAATGTATCCATTTGGATGAATGAGTGTTATATAAGAGACGTCCACTATTCCACTAAGTACACACGTTTTGCATGTGTGATAAGATCAGTTCTTGGTGCTGTCTTTGAATTCTGCTAAGTGTTTAAATTGGTGCTCACCGTTGTAGATTTATGCAAGTTCTGAACCTCCTGAAGGTGACTCAGACTGGCGAGGAGAACTGCTGCGTGCCATTCAGCAGCTTTTTGTGAGGGAACAAAATGTTCTTCTTGCTGTGTTTCAAACTGAACTTGCAGAACTGGGCACAAGAGATGCTGTGATACTGATGAATCAGTTAGAGCACAGGCTACAAGAGCAGGTAACATAAAACATACTTAACTCAAGGCTTGTTTATGTTTATGTTGGGTTTTACTTTTTAATGTATAAATTCTTTGAAAACTGTATGTAACTGCAGCAGATCAGACAGTTGAAAATAAAGTATGTGTAGGCACAAGATATAGAAAATATACAACCTCTGGGGATAAGTTTGGTTAAACACACTAACCCTGAGTTTGATTCCATTAATTGTAATCATGCCATGCTGTCTAAGAGAAAAAGTAGCTTACCATATATGAGGCATGTTATAAGAAGAGGAAGTAATAATGTTGCTGTGGGACAGGGAGCAGTCACTTATTCTCCTGTGGGTCATGGAAGGATTAGTGAGGAAATTAATTATTTGCCACACAGCTGAGAGCTCTTCTGATTCTATAATTCTGATGCCCAGCAGGGGAATTAAAAAGAGTTATTTATAGTATTTTAATATTGTGCTAATTGTGACTTAGTTTAAAATATTTTAAATACATATGGACTGTAACTATAAAATGGATATAATGTCTACACCATAGGTACTCTGATGAAATCTGGAGCTTTTACTTTCAAGTGTGTTTTCAATCCTAACAGGCTGTTAACCAGAAAACAGCGATGGACTGTCTTCATGATGCAGACAGGAGAAGTTTGCTAATGGAGATTCAAGTATTGCATGCTCAGATGAACAGTATGAAAAATAACCCAAAGAGAGAGCAAGAAATTGATTCAAAAAGCCAAGGTGATTTATATGGTATTTCTTACATATTTTCATGCCAGTTCTGTTCTAATTGTAAGGGGAAAACTGCTGACATTTTTGCTGTCTGATTTTGATGCTCCACTTACGATCTGAGCATACTTACTAATCTTTTTTAGTCTTATTGGAGTAATTTTTCAAAACTGTATATGTCAGCTGTGTTCTTATGGCTTGTATCATAAGTGATACAAAGTTATTTCATTTGCTGTGAAAATCAAGTACTTTAAGGTTATTTTCTGTGCTTTCTGAACTTTTCCAAGTTATGCAGTAAATCAAAAGAATGAACAACAAGAAGTTCAGAGTGCAAATGAGCTTTAAACTTAAGCTGTGAGTGCTTTCAATGTTTTGTCACAAATATTTCCTCAAAGGTACACTTATGTAGCTACCTTTGATTATGTTGCTCATAAGCCAAATGTTAAATACAAATGTGGATGTGCACATCATTTTTAAATCATTCCAAGAACTGAAACAATTTCTTGGAAGGTGTGAACTGTTTTCCATTGTAAAAGGCACGTTTGTTTTTGCACCACTGTTTAAACAAAATAGTATTTTTGGAAAATATTGTTGTTAGTGACAGCCTTATGGTCATCCTCTGTGCTGTGGAAAACTGGACCCAAATGAATGGTGTTGTTTGATTACAAGACTAATATCCTTGCTAATGGTGCTCCCGTTAGAAATGCTCGAGTACAGCATGCAGCAGAAGCAGTCACAGATACTGGAGATGCAAGCGGAGCTCCGGAGTGTGAAGGAGAGAGCAGCTGACCTTCAGGAGCAGTTAAATTCAGAGAGAATGATGAGTGCTGAACTGAAGAATGAACTTGCCCAGGCCAAATTAGAGCTTGAAACAACTCTGAAAGCACAGCACAAGCATTTCAAGGACCTAGAAACAATCAGGTACAGCTTTTGGTTTCAACTTTTCATTATTGACAGCAAATACAATAATTTCTGTGTCACCCCAAATCACAGTACTGATTCTATTGAGGAATTTGGTCTCATGTAATGTAAATGGGTCTCAGTCTTTTTGTAGAGCATGCCTACCAAAATATAGGCTTGAAGTGTTGCTTTGCTGTGGCCAACAGCAGAGGTACCAAAGTATTTGGCACTCAGGAAAGCCATTAGTGTCAATGTCTTCTCCAGACTGGTGTGTCTTCATAGAGTATTGTAATGTCAGTGATAGCAAATAATGACACAGTTCAAGTTGATACTGCCTTCCAGGCAACCTTTTAACTTTTACAGGTCCTTTGAGACACTGTGACAAGATGCTTGTTCCCTGCACCCTTTCAAACTTTGGTCAATGATTGGATTAAATTGAACACTAGCCACTAACTTGTGAAACATGGCAGCTATAAAGCCAGGAGCACAGGCATGTTTCTTCCATCATTTTTGAGCTATGCAGCTCTTTTTGATGTTTGAGTTAGGCTTGTTTTTCTAAGTAGGCTTTTCATTTTTATTCTGCTACACAGGCACAAGATAAAAGAAGTGTCATGTAACTGATGTTACTACAGCAGTACGACAGCCATGATCTAATTGCCCATTTCTGTTTTAGGACTGAAGTGAAAGAAAAAGCAGCTGAGCTCGATGTTCTCAAGGATACAATGGCCAGCGAACAGAAGAAATCAAGAGAGTTACAGTGGGCTTTGGAAAAGGAGAAAGCTAAAATGGAACGCAGTGAGGAAAGACGAAGAGAAGAGCTTGAGGTATTCCTTCCATAATCCCAAATGGCCTGAAACAATAAGGAGCACGCATATTCTTGTGGTCAACATTTTGTCTTGAGTTACATTTTTGTCCGTTGTGTTCATGTTTTCGTCCATGTTCGTGTCCTAAACATCAGCATTACACCATCTAGTCTTGAAGAAAGAAGTGTGACCAAAAAAAAAAAAGGGGGGGGGGGGGGCTTTTTAAACTAATAGGAACTTTNGCTATTTAAACTGATAGGAACTTTACAACTGTGGTGTTCAATGAAGAAATATTGTATTCTGTAGAATATGTAGAACAGCTGTTACAGAGACACTGCTAACAGGACTACACATAGAACAGGTATCTCAGTATATCACTAAGACAAAAAAAGCAGTCAGTTCAACAGCATAGATGTATTTACATCTTGAAATCTTGACTTGGAAACTCCTTGTCGCAGCTTTAGAAAATAAAAAGAGTTTTCTTAAACTTCAGATCTGTAGCTGTACCTTGTAAAAAGCATTATTTTTTGAGATGGTCTGGTTTTAGAGTATGGGCACCTATAATCAGCATTTGGAGTATTGTCACATGAATTTGTGAACAGCAAAACTTGTTTAAAGCAAAGTATATATAGCTAGCATTTTTGCAACTCACTTAACATAAAGCAAAGTGTATATGAATGATTTCAATCATTTTTTTTTCTTCTGTTTTCTCATGGAAGGATTTAAAATTTTCACTTGAAGATCAAAAACAAAAGAACTTAAGGTTAAATGAACTTTTGGAGGAAGAGAAACAACTGTCAAGTGATCTGCAACAGAAGATTGAATCCCAAGAAGCACTCAGTGCTGCCCAGCTGTCACGTGAACGAGGCCGTAATTCTGAGTTGCAGGTTCTTCTTGAATCAGAGAAGGTTCGAGCTCTTGAAATAAGCAGTGCACTGGAAAGGGAAAAAGAGCTATGTGCTCAGCTTCAAAGTGCTGAACATAAGGGGCAAGCTGGAGCACCTAATCCATCTGAGGAATTACTTAAAGAGCTACAGAAACAAATGGATGAAAAGCATGACCGTATAGTGGAGTTAGTGAGTGAGATGGAGAAGTATAAACTGGAATCTGTGCAAGTGAGACAGCAAATGGAAAAGGAGAGGCAAATCCAGAGGAAAGCATTACAAGCAGAACAAGATGCAAACATAATAGCACAGAAGAAACTCCATGAACTGGAGTCCAAAGTAGAAGACCTTCAGTGGCAACTGGGACAAAAGGAGCAGGAGGTTCATAAATTAGGGAATGAGACAAAGAAGTTACAGGAAGTAATCCAAGAACTACAGATAAAGGAGCAGGAGAGTGAAGGGAAAAAGGAAGCCGAAAGAGCAGCAAGCCACAATCAAAATGAGGTACGGTAGGTCTGAGAGCAGCGTGTGATTCTGAACTGTGCAGTTTTGCTTTTAATTCTTTTGTTCAATTGCTACTGTTTGTCACTGTGCCTTTAATCTGTCAAATAGCTGGCAAATTACATGTGCCAAAATACAGGCACCAGAGAAAGGGGGGAGCACTCTAGTTTTGCTGTCTGAAACTATTCACTCACATCCTCTGAGAGTGAAGCTGCAGAGATGTGTAAGGAGAAGAGTGAGCAGGAGATATGTATCTGAGTGTATACATGCGCTTTAAGTATAGTAGAAAAAGAATATTCCCCCCACCCAGTCTCATGAATGAGCTCAAGAGTGCTCCAGACCAGGGTTTTTAGTCTTGGTTCATGAACTATGAGTGGTCTTTAAAACATCAAAAAGTGATCTCCCAACAACTGCAGGAATTAAAAGAATATGTAGTCAAACAAGCATATGAGTGAATATGTATAAGTTAACAAACAAAGTAGGAGGAAGAAATCAATGTAGGAAAATAATTTCAGAATTCAGCCTAATATTTATTTTACTGGAATTTGGAACCACCGTTGCCAGTAAGCATTTCTCCTTCATAAAATGTTTGGGCAGTTCTGTAATGGTTTTTAAATGACTTTTAAAGCTCTTCAGAAACTTCCCTGTGAGATGTAAGTGATGATCAGTGGGTGTTTTGTGGATAGTCTGAAAGGAGGTGGTTGACAGGAGACTTGCCTGTCCGCTATCCATGTTTTTGCCCATCATTGCTTTCTCTTAGGCAGCTGTTTCTCTGTGGAGCCAGGAAGGACACTTTTGTCTTCGTCAAATTTGCCTTCTGTTCTTAATCTTCTGAAGTGCTGGCAGCTACCAGTAATTTGCAATAGCTGATAGCACCATAAGTCTTCATCGGAGGTAACTGCGAGCACTGTGATCAAGGAAGAGTTTTCCCTTGGATCAGGTGGCAGTGGCCCCTGAGGCATTTTCCCCACATCAGCAGTGGACAGCACAACTTGCTGTGCAGGATCTGCCAGGAGTTTCAAGTAATGAATCTCCTACTGCTTTCTGTGACATTTACAATACCCTGCTTTTTTTTTCCTTCCTTCATTGGCACCTCACCATCATCAAATATCCAAAGACCGTGACCACGGTGGGCGTTTCCAGTCCCATATCTCTGACTGAACTGGTCTCAGAAGCAGGCACAGCTGGTAAAGGAGCTGATGGTGTTGGGGCTGGTGGCTTCTGGTCAGCTGAGTTTACTGAATTAATTCACTTTGGATCTGTGATAGCTAGATCTTGACCAAGAAAGGCACCACCTCAGAAGCAGTACTTGGAATGGTACAGCAGTAGTGTAGTCTCACTGCACTCCTTTCCATAGCAGAAATATGTTCTATAATTTTTGAGTGTATTTCAGAATTAAATGCTTCTATTTAAAAGCATTACAGTTGAAGTGTATTTACGTAAGTATATATTTATGTGCAGACTGCTTGGGATACACCCAATGAAAGAACAAGAAATTGGGTTCTCCAGCAAAAAATGGAAGGAGCTGAGACAAATGAATCAACGTACCCCACGCTGACAGGAGGAGGAGGAGGAGACCTCTCTGCAGATACTGGAATTCTGGAGGCTGTCAGACAAAAGCTGCAAAATGCATCTCCAAAGCTCAAGCAATTGGCTCAGAAGGCTGCTAGCAGGTTAGAGCAGACTTCAGCTGCTGATTGAGGTTAATCACAACCAGCAAGCTCATGCATTAGGTTCTAGTCATAATTCACATGCTGTAGCCTAGATTTTGTGTTGCTCTGTGTTCGTAGTATGTGCTTCTTTGTGTTTGAGATGTGCTGTGTTAAACAGGATCACAGAGTGCCCATTGCTTTGCTCTTTTCTGTTTCATGTGGTTGTTTATAAGTTACAGCAAAATCCTTTTCTTTGCAAACTGGTGTTGGGTGGAAGATCAGTTTAAAACAATTTAATAATTGAATAATAATTGAAAAATTCACTGTGGAAGGAGAATATAGAGGTTACTGCTATAGCTGTGCCCCTGGTCTCCCCCCTCTCCCCCCCCCAAAAAAAAATCAGTATTTTTTAGTCAAGTGAAATGTATATTGATTCCTGCTATCATTGAGTTATTATCTCCTTAAAGAAAACAAATAGCGTTTGAATCTGTTTTTTGTTTCACTCTGATGGTGATTTAATATTAAAACATTTATTCCAAAGCATTTGAGCAAAATGAAGTGCACTGGATCTCAGAAGTATCCCACCATTTTGTTTTTTCACACAGATCAGTGTAAAGCAGAAGAGTATTTTTAAACTCTTCCTATAGAATAACCTTTATTCGAAGCTGTTCAGTGCAAATTCATTATGAATTTTAGCCAATTTAATTTATACCTAAGGGTCACTGAATGCCTTTGAATACGTTGACATATCTCCAGTCGTGTTGATGAGGTTTGCTGAAGCCCAGCATGTGTTTTCTGGGAAAGCACTGCTCTGGTGGTGTGACTTGGTGGTACTGAAACTGTCATTGCCATTTCAGGTTGCAGTTTGAAACAGCAGATGATCAGGACTTTATTGCAATACAGAATGCTATCGAAGAAGTTATTTCAGAGCTGCAAAAACTTCCTGGAGTGTCTTGTCTGAAAGAGGTGAGAACGCAGTGTCGTAACCTCGGTGGGAGAGTTTGGGTGGTGAGATGTGAGTGGAAAGCAGCATGGAGTGGTTAAAGCTGTGCTTATGCAGCTCTGTACTTCACAGAGGAAAGTCTCCCCCAGGAGGTGCTGCCTTGGAACTGACAAAGCATAAACCACCTCCCCTCCTTTTATTTTTGTCATGCTAATTATCTTAAAGCTGGATCTTAACCTTTTAATGTGAAACTTTTCCATAACAATTACTAAATATTGCTTTTCCCAGGTTTTTCTTTAGAAAAATATATTTTCTTTCCAGCAGTGTTTTCGTAACTGGGGAAACTGCTCAGTATTTCCTGATATTAAAATCAGCATTTAATATTGACTTTATTGTGTTGATATAAGACATTTAGTACAACTGCTCTGTATTTACCAAAGGAAATGGAGTAGTGTGTATGAAACCTGAAGTGGAATGAGTGTGGAATCTGTTACAAAGACTTCAGCACTATTTGCTTTGTACTGAGCCTGGCTGCATCTCACCTGCATTGTAAGCGTTTTCTAGGCGATGTGTAGAAGTCTTTGGGCTTCTCTATCCTCTGAGTTAGATAGATCTAAGCATAGTAAAAAAGCTCTGCACGTTGCTGTGGTTGGAATAACTGAGCTTTCATGAAATATTCTGCTGTTAATAGAGGATAAGCATAGAAAAAGCTACATTGGCCTATAGCTTACAGGTACACTTAGTTTTCTGTATAGAAGTTACATCAAAGTTATAATCATGGTCCATAATTCTTTTTTCCTGTAAACCAAAGTTATTTTTAAGTGGGCAAGCCGGATGGAGCACTCACGGTTTGGTTTTCTGTTCTCCTTGCAGCTGAAGCTGGCACTGCCTCCTGGCACCCCGTCCAGCTCGCTGACGGAGCGGCTGCTGCGGCAGAACGCCCAGCTCACCGGCTTCATCAGCAGGCTGAGCGAGGAGAAGAATAACTTGAGGAACGCCGTGCTGAAGCTGGAGGAAGAACTGAGGAGATGTCAGCACAGACGTACTTCTGGAGAGCACGTAGGTCCTTCAGTGGCACAGCTGTCATGAAGCACACGAGGCATGAAGGCATTGTGCTGTGAAATAACTAACGCTGTTTGTGCTCGTCACCTAAATGAGAGCGTTTGAGCTATCTGTCCTTCTCAGCCTTCTTCCTACAAAGTAAATGGGTGCCAGTTATTCTTGTCCTATGGTCAAAACATCCTGGCTCTATTTACTGTACAGTTTTTCATCCAAGCCACTTTTTTGTTAACTTCTCCAGTGACTAGAATGACACAGCTCAGCTTTTCCAAACCCTGTGGCTCAAATACAGTTTCTTCTCCTTCAGTCTTCCAGACACCCGTCAGATGTTGGGGTTAACATCGATACGCTGGTTGCCTCTGAGAAGGAAAACTGGAACAGGGAAAAGCTGTCCCTGCAGAAATCTTTGAAGCAAGCAGACGCAGAGCTGTCCAAGCTGAGAGCAGAACTCCGGAGTGAAGCTTTCCTCAGAGAACTGGGATCAGATTCTGAGAATGTGATTTTAAGGGTAGGAGCAGTTTGATGCCTGCCTAATTACTGTGACGGGTTTGTTTTATTGTCCTTTTCATTTAGGCCTATTCTGAGTTTGCTCTGCTTTTTCTAACTGAGCAGATGTTAAATTTGGATTTTAAATTCCCATCCTCTCACACATAACCCTGTCAATTGCCATCCCCAGGAATGACAAGCGAGCGCCGCGTTGTCCTTTTGTGTGCCCTCCATTTCTTGCTCCCCAGATTATGAAGCTGCATTCACCAAGTGGGAGATGTAGCACAGGCAAGAGGAGTAATGATGTCAGAACTTCTAAGACTGCAATCATTCCTGGACCTCACGCTGCTTCTTCTGTTCTCCATCCTGTAGAGAATTTATGGCAAATACCTCCGAGCAGAGAGCTTCCGAAAAGCTCTCATTTATCAGAAGAAATACTTGCTGCTGTTACTGGGTGGATTCCAGGAGTGTGAAGAAGCCACGCTGGCCCTCATTGCACGGATGGGTGGGCAGCCCTCTTACACAGACCTTGAGATCATCACACAGCATTCAAAGGGTTTCACAAGATTTCGCTCTGCAGTCAGAGTGTCCATTGCAATTTCAAGGTAAGCTGGAGGGAGTTCAGTTTCAGACGGATGCGTGCACTCAATCTGTCACGTCTCACATTTGTTTATGTGCTGATTTTAAGTGGGGCTTTCACTCCTAATACTCTGCTGTTACAATCTGAGGAATGTAACAGGGCAAAAAGTACATTTGGTGCCATTTGACCATGCTGATGCCCTGCTCTTCAGGTGCGTGAGCCACTTGCTGTCCATCCTGACTTATGCAGCACCTCTGGGATCACTGCAATTGCAGAGAAAGGGATGTGTGATGTCTTCTACTTAACTGTTACGTTTTTTGTGCCCATCCATTAATTTTGTTTGGCTTTCAAGAAATTCTTACGCCTTCTGGAATATAACAGGCAGAGTGTTTGCTTCAATGACTGCTTCCTTTATCCTGAAGTTTACGGCTTGGGTTTATTTTAATTTGTTTTTCAATTCCAGAATGAAGTTCCTGGTTCGTCGATGGCACAGAGTTACGGGTTCTGGTACCTTAAGCAACACCAGGGATGTCTTTGGCCAGAACACAGGTAAACTGTAGCCCAGTAATGACTGCAAAATGTTATTCTCACGTCACACTGCTGCTTAATGTAGGTGGCTTTGATTTACGTTGTCTTCTTGTGCAACAGCTGGGCTGCTGTGCCCTTTCCTTCTGCCATAGTTGCTTGGATTAACCTGTTTCTCAGCTTTCTGGTAGTTTTCAGTACTTAGCACAACCACTGATCTGTCTGCTTTCTCTTCAGTCTTTTTTTGCCCTATGGTGGGTGGGATTATAGACAAAATATGACAAGTTCCCATACAGTGTGTGTTTGTAAGACCAGTGCTATGTGTGGCAATGGGTTTTTCTTGAGGCTTGTGTTTTCAGAGGGAGCACCAAGGACTGGGGCAGGCAGAGGAATCTGAGATGTCAGGAGCAGCTACACTGTGTTCACAATGCAGTAGTGCTAAATGCCCTTTGCAGGCTCTAGACCAGCAGCAAGCTGTTACTTTTGCTTTTTAATTAACTACACTTGCTTTCAATTAACTACAAAAAACCTGTGTCTTTGCTAAACCCCATTTTTGCAAAATGGAGACAGAAAACCTGCGCTTAAAATTCCCAGATATGTGCATAAGGCGTTACATCTTTGTTTGTCTGTTTTTTAGTTTTCAAGACGTTGCTTTTTCTACTTTTAGGCAATGAATTGCGGCCTGACTCATTCTCCAGTGGCATGGATCTCTATGGAGAACAAAGGCATTCCTATAGGTCCCGGTCAGATGTGGAGTCTCCCAGATCTCCTATAAACTTTCAGCAAAAGTAAGTTCTGTTTCCAGTGATGATTCTCTGTCAGAACGCTGCTCAACTACACAAACGTGTCAACGTTTACTGATGAGGTTCATAATCTTTGATGCCAGAAGTTTTCTAACATTATTTTTTTTCATAAGGAAACATAACAGAGCGCATCTCAGACCTCTGAAGTGCACTTATTGCCTGACCAAGGCCAATGGTTGCAGACATTGCTGTCCGATTGCTGCTCTTGGCAGATGTTGCTCAGTGGGTGAGGCTGCCACAGATGGACATGTGCATGGCTTTGGCTTTGGGAGCCAACCCCAGCTGCCTGTGGGCTCTCAGCTTTCCCGCAGATTGGGTCCCAGTCATTTGGGATGTCCAGTTTAATATGAATCTCAACATCCGTAACGTTCATTAGTGGCAGCCATCATGCTTTACGTAAAAAGATATTTGATCTGTTTTAGTCACTTTTGACTTCAACTTGCAGAAAATACTGAAGAAAGCCAGAGTCAGTACAGATGGCTGTGTCCTTGTTCACAACAGCTTCTTAACAGAAAATCTACTATGGCTTCTGCTGCAGTCTCAGTAGGAATTTGCAGTCTTGTTCCCAGAGAAATATGGGAACAGATCACGTGCAGTAGAAAGAAAATGCACTTTGCTAAGGAGGCTGTTCTGGGGGAGGCACTGTGATAGGACAAGGGAAAATGGTTTTGAAATAAAAGGGGGACTTAGATGGGATATAAGAAATAAGTTTTTTACAATCAGGGTGGTGAGGCACTGGCAGAGGCTGCCCAGAGAGCTGGTGGGTGCCCCATCCCTGGAGTCATTCAAGCTCAGGCTGGCAGGGCTCTGAGCACCTGATCTAGCTGTAGGTGTCCCTGCTCATCACAGGGGAGTTGGACCAGGTGACCTTAAATGTCCCTTCCACCTCAGATGATTCTGTGATCGCTCAGGCAGAGGGCAGCAGAGCACTTCATTGGGCATGGAGACCTGAGTGCTGTGCGGGTAGGGCAGCGGGCACGCACCCAGTCGTGTCTCTGCTTACAGTACGTGCTGTGTCTGCTGATTCTGATTTGACGTTTCGGTTTTGAAAAGCATCTGTGTGCTTCTGCCCTTAGGTTCCACAGCATGCATGCTGACCTGAACCCAGTCTCTTTCGCGTGTTCTCAGCTGCAGAACTACGATCCAGAAAGAGCTTTAACAGATTACATCCACCGACTGGAGGCACTGCAAAGGCGGCTCGGCAGCGTGCAGTCAGGTACAGGCTGGGGACAGTTCAGAGCTGGAAAGCAGTTTGGGGCTTTTTCAGCCTTAAACAGGAGGTTATTCTGTACTGCTGTGAGCCCGGTATGAAGAAAATGGTTAAATGCTTTGAAGAGAGCCCTGCAGAGGGGTGCTTCAGTAATGGATTATGAGTTGGTGACACGTTAATTTTCTTCAGTCTCATGAATGTGCCGTAAGGATTCAGTGTGTCTCTGTAAGGGTTTGAGGGAGGTGGGGAAAAATGTTCTCCAAAGATTGGAGAGTTGGGATGCAAGAGAAATTCTTTTCTATCACTAGGATTATAGAAGTGACAGCCTTTTTGTCCCACTGATGATAAGTGTTTGTGCTATGAAGGGAATACGTCAAGAAAACTGTCAGATCAATGGGATCTAATTTATCAAACGTGTGGTGAGGGTGAGTTATGGCAGTCACTGTGCTGAAGTCTTGTTTTAGTGTAAAATTCATCGTCTGAAGGAGACTGGCTCTTCAATGATGTCCTGCATAAAACCTTTCCCACTTCTCCGTCAGAGCGACACGTTGTTTGCGAGCCCTCAGCTCCACGTGCTCTGATTTAAATCTTTCTGTCTTGCAGTGTCCACCTCATACACGCAGCTGCACTCTGCCATGAGAAGATAATTCCCTCTGCCCGCCTGCATCGCTGGCAGCGATGTCACTGTGGATTGATGGCCTCCTGTCAACCCGTGTGCTCTCTGTGCTTCCTATCAATGGCGCCTACCTGGTGGGACCAACGCAAACACAGCTGTACCATTGCATACAGTTCCATCCTGGCACACCCATGCAGACTGCCACCACGGGAGATTGATGTACATAGGCACTTTGTGTTCATGCAGAAAGCAAAACAGAAAAATCATTAAATTACGTGTATATTTGTGGAATGCTAATTTAAATGATTAACTTATGAAGCGTGTATTTATCAAGGGGGTGCGAAGATGAAACTCGTGTGTTAAAAATTGAGTCTCCGTTCAGAGAAGTTCACTTGCACTTTTTCTGGCAAGGCTACTGAAGTTACACAACTCTCCTCATATTTGCTACTGGCAGTGCAGACAGAATAGCACTTGTAGAGACCTATTTTTGTAACGGTAGAAGTTTTGCATTTTATGGGTATTTTGTCAAAGTACTGAAATAAAGATGACTTCATGCTTTTAACTGTGTTCTACTCTTGGAAAGTTCTTAAAATCAAAGAATCACTCCCTGATTTAGGTTGAAAACCTCCCTCCGAGCCGTGCTCCTCCCAGCTGTGGCAGCTGCCTCTTTACTTGCCAGGAGGACAGGTGTCAGCTTGGTTTCTGCAGCCCCTGCTGCACCTTTCAGGGCTGCCAGAGAAGGTATGTATGTTTGTATGTACGTATGTCCCTTCCCTCAGCTGCTCTCACTGATGTGAAAACAAAGGTCTGTAACACTTTTAGTGGGGTTAGAATGGACAGAGTGTGTAAGCCTTTGCTCCAGAGAGTACTGCTGAGAAGGGCAGGGGAAGGGGGGGAAGCTCTTTGCATGATTAACTTTGTACTACGTGCGTTTTCTTTCTCGTAGTTATGAATTTAAGAATTGACAGCGTTAAGCAGAGGAAACTTCCACAAGAGGTTTCTTTACAAATTTTAATCAAAATTCCTATGAGCTGGAGCTCACGGCCATTTATCACCACCACTCGTGAACCAAACACTATTCAACAATCCTGCACGAGTCAATGCAAAGCGTAACAGCACTCAGCTAATTCACTTCATGTATGGGTTACTTTACACGTGAACGCGTTTCTCCCCAGCGCTGTGCCGTGCTGCTCTTACTGCCACGCCTTCAGAGGCAGCTGCTTTTCACAGTTTATTGTAGAAAGCTCTTTGTAGCTTCCTGAAGCAAAGCATTTTACAAACGCTCCAAGTTAAACCACTTCAATTGCAGAGTTACAGCACTTCCCTATGAACACTTCTGCAGACAGCCCCGAGCTGTGCGGTGACCGTTTTCTGTGGGCACTTGCAAGGCTCAGCAGCCCTCCTGCCATCCCTTTTCCATCTGTGATTCTGTTTCAAGGAGGAACGTACAGTCCCTGGGTGCCTGATGGAGTTACTGCTGTTGGGCACAGAGGTACAGTACAGTCCCACCCATTGTTACCTGGGGAGAGGCAATCAGTATTTTCTAAAGCAAAGACTGCAGCTCGTGGAAAAATCATTTCTTCGCCTTAAAGGGATGAGGGGGTAATGCACCTTAGAGGTGTTACCCACAAAGAAGATGGGTTTTCTTTCAAAAAAAGCCCTGGGAAGTTGGTAGAACAAGCAGTTATACACAGCGGCACGAAACAGTGTGGGGAAAGGAACAGAACAGATGCAGAGGGTGCAGGACCATTTCTACACAGTACACAGAACGGTTTCCATTTGCCATTCGTTTTGTCACAATTATGGAAAGTCTGTTTGTTAGTTTGCACAATTTAAGGTTTTCAGCTCCAGAACTTACAGTGACCTCCTCTTATACCGGATAACTGGGTTATTGGGTGTATGTATCATGGTTGTGTAATTTATGCTTGGAAAGTAGTCATTGATGAGATCAAATTCATACAGACGGAGCAGAGTGGACCAAATAGTCTTAATCTGAACGTAAGCGAAGTTCTCTCCGATACAGCGATGACGGCCTAGGAGGAAACCCATAAAAAGCCATCAGAACTCTGCGTGACACCACTGCCTCTGACAACAGCTTCCCCTGGAAAACGCCACGTGGACTGTAATTGCTTCTTTCTGAACAGTCGGAGGTCCCGATCCTACAGACGGACTGTTGTGGAACTCCTACAGTCCCATTTCCTGAAAGCTTTCACCCCAGAGTTTTTGGCGGGACTGTGCTGTCCTGTTTTCCCACAGCACATCCATTTACGCAGCGCTGAGGAGGAGTTTGTAACGTTCAAAAACTGGTACCAACTATAACTGTATTGTGGTCAGATTTGCAAACTGTTTTGGCAGTTGTGTGTCTCTACATAAATTTTCGCTGCCTTAAAATGTTTTCCTATTAAGAGGCTTTTTTTTTTACCATGACTTTAGAAGACTTGAATAAACTCAACTCTGACGCACGCTAACGTAAAGGTCTGCTGTTATCATTACCCTGAGTAACGCACACAAGCATTACTGTCGACTTCAATTCTTGAACAAACCCCTTCACAGTGAGGAAACTTTGAGGCAGCAATAGAGATAAAGATGTGCTGAGGTGGAGCACTGCAGGGAGCTGTGGGGTGAGGAGCAGCCCGAGCTGTGTGCCACCACCTGGCTAAGTGCTCGCTTGCTTTCTGCCGCTGCTACTTACCAGCACCAAACGGAATGTAGGCGAACTTCTCCCCGGCAGCGGGGTTGTCCTGGAGGTAGCGGTCGGGTTTGAAGTCCAGGGCGTCCTTCCACGAGTCCCTCAGGCGCTGGTTAACAGTGGGGGACACACAGACCTGGTGGCCAGGGGGAATGCTGTATCCTGCAACGGTCTGCAAGGGAACAGACAAGGCCTCACTCATCTGCAGAGGTGACAGCTGTGCCTCTGATTATTTCCTGCGGGCTATTTGTTGTTGTTCAGTTTATCTGAATTCCAGCTCACAGCGTGTTTGATCATGACTGGGATGACTGGGACCTGGAGCATCTCCCTTGTGAGGAAATGCTGGGGCAGTTCAGCCTGGAGGAGAGGAGACTGAGGACGAACTTGCCAGTCCTCACAAATGTCTGCAGGGTGAGATTCAAGTGGATTGGTCTGGGCTCTTTACAGTGGTGCCATCAAATGCCTCACTGCCAGCAAGTAGTACTCGCTGGTATTTTTCCTTCTATCAGCTGAGCACTTCCCACCTGGCTCCTTCCACACCTGTCCTCTTCAAGCAAAGTTAGATCCAACAGGTGTACTCACCTGGGGAGTTTTAGCCAGTCTCATTATGGTCATTATAGGAGGTCGAAGCCTTAAGGTTTCTTTTAGACAGCGATCTAGCAAACTGAGATCTTTGAGCTGCAAATATAAAGAAAACGGATACATCAAAATGCAGCCGAGTTCATTCAGTTATTATTTTACACCATTTAGAAATAAAAAATAAGTAGCTCATATTTACATGCACCTCATTTGCTACCCCGACAATTTTCCCATTGTCTCAATTAAGACCCGGTGCTGTTTCGTCTGACTAACCTGTCCTACAAGTGCATTCTGATGCCTAACTAAAGAGAGAAATCACGCCACATTCCATTCCTCCCTTACACAGCCGATCTTTTCCACAGAGATTGTAGGAACTGCATTCTCCATAGTAAATGCTGATTGAAAAGGAAATGGTAGCAGGCTGAAAACTAACTCCAGAGAAACAGGAGACATTGGCCAATCGTGTCACGGCAGACTGCTTGTGGCACCTACCTGTGCAACCTGGTCTAGGGAGCTGCTCTGGAGGGGGGTTGGACTGGATCATCTCTACAGGTCCCTCCCAGCCCCTACAGTTCTGTGATTATGATTGTAAGACAAAGCATACGACCATACTGTCCATTTTTGTAAATAAATATCTAGAAGAAAGGCAACATCCATCAGGAAAAATGCAACATACGAACCTGGTCGTAAGTCAGTGGTGGCAAATCATCCCCACAAACGGCTTTCTGCTCTGCGTAGCACTGCTCCTGTATGGCTTTGTCTCTGGCTATGAAGAAGCCCAGCCAGGCACTGGTGGTTGAGGACGTGTGCTGCCCTGCTAGGAGCAGCCCGATGAGCATCCCAGCGATCTCGTCATCTGTCAGCGGGCGGCCATCCCTACATCCAAAGGGATCAGTTAGAGCTTCATTCAATCACTTTTCCAGCTAAAGTAATGTTTACAATTTCTCCTAATTTACTTCCTTCTCTTCCTCTTGCATTGCCCACTCTAAATTCAGCAGATAGAAATCTAGGTAGGCTGAAGAGAGAACCATGGCAGGCAGACTCTGTGGCAGCCTTGAAGATCATCACAGAAAGCCAGTAACAAGAAAGGAAGTGGAAGCAGCAGCCTCGTGAGCACTGGTGATGATCTCAGAAGTCAAAACAAGCATTTAAAAACAGCCTGAAAAGTCTGATTAAAGAACACCACTAAGATCAACTGCTGGCATTGAGAAATTCAGAACATGAGAACATTTTCTGGTTTTGATGGAATGTTCTAAACAGCTCAAAGCTGAAGTAAAATACCTCTTTATTTTCCTGTAAATTACAAGTCGCCAGTCCCCCTTTGCTTACTTGTATGAAGCATCAAGCAGAGTTTGGAGCATGTCATCCTCCTTTTCCTCAGAACTCCGACGCTTCTGGATAACCTTGTAGAAAATATTCTTTATTTCCCTGTGTGCTCGATCGCGACGCCTGCAATTCAGACCACTTTTATTAGCAACTCCCTATGAAACTACATAAAATCCTTATAAGGATTTACAGGAATGTCTGGGACAGCTTAAAAACAAAAAATAGGGGAGCAAGAAAGAAAGAAAGAGAGGCAAAGAAACAAAGAAACCCTCAAGTTGCTACAATCTCCCTTCTGGTACCTGAAGCTGGGCAGAGGCAGCCAGGGTGGCAGAAGCCAGGCAGCGTGAGTAAAGCCCCCATCCAGGTCGGCGTACAGCTGAGCCACCTTCTCATTCAGTAAGCTTCTTATTTCTTTCCCATGCAAGCAGTGACTTGCTGTCAAAATGATAAGTTCTGAAAAGGCTTCAAACAGATCTGAGAAGAGACGTGGAAAAAATATTATTGCAGATGCATTTTAGGTTAAGATGTTACATTTTACAGATTATCACTTATTCCAGTTTATAGAAGGGAAAACTAAATTAGAACCTGATTAGAGTTAGAGAGATTAGAGAGATCTAGACCCGATTAGAACCACACGTGTACTAAGAATTTTAAATAGAGTTTTAACTTGCTTTCCCCATAAAAGGAAGAATTTAATTTTGAATCTCTGTGGTTCTAATCGGATCTCTGAATGGATAACTTTTTAATTACATCACTTGATTTCAACAACTTGCTTCCTAAGGTATCGCTTCTAGAGATTTGTCTAGAAAAGCTGTTAAGCCTTCCAAAGTAAACCATGCAGCGCAAGCTCGATCCTTAACAAACAGAAGAAGTCACACAAGAAGTTAAACTTGAAATCCAAATCCATGCATAAGCAGCTAGTTCTGCAGCTTGCTGAATTATCTCTCAGTATTTCTGTCACTGCAGGCTTGCAGCAGTATTGATGGGCTATGACTAGCAGGAGTTGGGAAATACAGGTGGGAAGGAGAAGACCTGCACTTACTTGCGTCACTAACCTCACCTTATCGCTTTGCAGATAACCTTGAACTAAGATCTCTGACCCAGGCTCCAGGAAGTCAGAGCTGTGTCTCTTCAAAGTAACTACAGACAGGCTGAACTGACTCACAGCATGCAAACCTAGCATGATTCAGCCAGGTAACATGTATGCTCTGCTGTCAGGCTGAGCGAACACAAGTAGAATGGTCCTTTGCTGCCATCAGTGATTTTCCAAGCACCTTTATGCTCCAACAGCATTAAATTTGATGAAGCAAAACCCATATTTCTCATGTAAAACATTTACGAACACATACTGATGCATCCTGCATCAGCCTTCATTCCTTCCCAGAAAGTCTAAGTAAAAATGCATCTGATGCCACTTACTTCTTTCTCCACTCTCTCCCCACGCTTTGAAATACTCCTTTGTTTCTTCTTCAATCAGAGTTACATGCTGCTTAAACTGAGCAATGTTGAGCCCAGTTTTGAGCATCTTCTTCTGCTCCAAAAATACCTAGAGGAATCAACAGAGAAACAATCAGCAAAATGTTCACCGTATTAATGTCATTACTAACTCCACATCATCTGTACTACAAAAATATAGAGGAGTAAAAAGGAAATTAGGATTGTGGAGTACAACCACAGTGGCTTCCTCCTCTCCCCCTCAGTAACACCTCACTGCTGCCCTAGAGATGCACCTTGCTTTTACAAGGCCCGGGAGCACCACACAAGCTTTTTCCTCTTTTTCTGCATCTAGACTCAAAGATGAGGAAGCTACTGTAAAAAACCCACTATAGAAGAAAACTTTCCAAGGGGTTGATAACACATCCACTCAGAAAATCATTCAATTAACTCTTAAACCCTAGTTATAGATGAGAGTGTTTGTCCTATAGAGCTGCACAGCAGCACGGACAACCGACCTAAGATTGCCTTCCCACCAAGGGCTCTATGCCAACTGTAAAGTTATTTACAAAACAGAGGGCATGAAAAAGAAGGTTGCTTTGTACTAGTTGCCATTTTCAGAATGCAGTGGGCATGCCCTGGCAGAGCAGCAGGGCAGGCATATTTTCCCTTGCAAGATGGCAGCCCATCTCTTATCAGGATGAAAAGCATACAGTAAGAACACACTCTTATCATTGCACTGCCTCCCAAAGCAAAACATTCTGCAAGAAGTTTGGAGGGAGAAGACAGAGAGGGAATCTGAACTGCTATACAAACACCTACCAACGGACTGAATTACCAGTCATAACTGATATTCAAACAAGAAGTCAACACGAGGGGGTGGCTGAAGAACCACAACTAAAGGCACTTTAGACTGAAGAGAAGGAGGCAGGACTCTGCAGTCCATTGTTCCAGACAGCACGCATGAGAACAGCCAATGCTCATCTCAGAAGCAATGCTATGTGGCACAGATGTGCAAACACACAGGCTGACTTTTGTCCCGGCGAGACAAGCTCCATGGTTCCTGGGGTGAAATTATAAGTCTTGCACAGAGGTTAAATGTGACATAAATGAGAAACTGTCACTCAGAGTTCTCTCAGAAGACCTGATGTTGCTCAGTGACAGACTATAAGGGAAGGAAAAAACCCACTTGCTTATTAGTCCTCCTCTACGGTGGGATTAGACAATTTCAAAAACAAAAAGCAGCACACCCACTAATGGACAGTCAGGCTGTTATTTACTGCCTACGTACATTCAGGCTTCATCACCTGACCGAGGCTGTCAGCCACACCACGCCTTCTGCCAGTGCCTCAAGCCCACCATACAAAGCCAAGGGCTCCCAGCTGTCAACTCAGCACGTAAACTACCTTCATTTTCTGCTCATCTTCTATTTAAAATACATACCACATTAGGGACATCATAAGCCACCCCCTTTCCAAAGACTGGTGTAGTCAGCCGAGAGTACACATCCTCTGCGTTCAAGTCTTCATTTTTACTGTTGAAGAGCAGCGCGGCAGCGTCACTGCCCAGGAGGTACGTGAACGTCTTGCCAACCATGGTGAAACTGAACACGGGTCCATACTGAGAGGAAAAAACACCAGTTTATTTTAAATAACAGGAACAGGAATCACGAAGTCGTTATCTTTTTACAAGCTTCTACAAAGCACCTCTCCTAAGAAATGCATAGACTGCATAAAATATAAACATTTTAAGCCGTATCTGAATTCTGTTCTCAATACAAGATAACAAATCACTAGTAAATCTAATTTAACAGGTGTAACCTCGCAAAATGTAGGACCACTAAGCTTCAAAAATGGAAATTCCAAAAGCACAGAACTACCAAAGAGAGTACCAGACGCGTGGCCTCCAGAAACTGGCATGTGCCGTCTGGGAAAAAAATAATGGGTCTGTAGCTATGCACTGATAATTAGAAGCAATAAGACATTGGAGTTTAAAAGTCACCTCCAGCAGACTCCCAAATGATGAATCTGCCTTTCTCCAAGTTAATCAAGATGAGTTTTAAGCTTATGGTTCCAGGAAGTTTTAGACAAGGTAAAAAGTGTCAGTGCACCTTATTTTATTGGACTGGATTACAGCTCTACTGCCGTAGTCCATTTCCCTGGGGCTATTCCAGTTCCTGGGGTTCTATACACCTGCCCTTGTAGCAGAGCTGAGCACTGCAACGTTCATACAGTCACCTCAGAGGCATCAGCTCCACCCACACAGAGATGACAGTTTCCAATTAAACCAAGAAATAACAGTGTGAATGTGGATTTTTAATCTGCGTGTGATCCGACTCCGAGCAGCCCCCAAGTCAAAGACTTTTTAAGAAGTGAATCACGAGAGCCCTCTCAGAGAACATGGCCATTTCTGTAACACCAAAGCAATGCACACAAGATGTGAGGAAGCCACAGCCTTCTGCTCACACCACATTCCACATTCGAGGCAATGGGGGGCATTCACAGGAATTAAACAGATCCCAGCGAGCGCGTAGCAACGCTTTGGCACAGCCCATCCACGTAGGACAGCACACCTTGTTGTAAGCATTTTCCAGAAACTCAATCGGGCTCTTTCCAAACGCTATGGCATGTCCGAGGAACGGGATGCTGGATGGGATGTGAGGAGGGTGGTTCTGCAAAGCAAAGCAAAGCAAATACTGAATTTTCTTCAGAGTAACGCAGCACCCCGTGCAGCCACACAAGAGCTGCGCACACACGTGGCTGCGCACACGGCTTCGCTCAAGACCTTCGGTGAAAAAAGCAACTTCGGATGGCAGATCACGTTTTACACGAAGATCAGGCCACGTTTCAAACCACCGTTAGGTAGCAAGCCCTCCCACCCGCTCCGAGAGCGACGCCAGACGGCACCGCAACGGGAAGGGGGCAGAGATCGAGAGACACGGCTCGACACGGCCCGCCGCCCCGGTTCCCCGCGCCTACCGTGCGGTCGGTCCCAACGTGGCGGCGGTATCCCAGCTGGAAGAGGTAGCCGAGGCTGAGCGCGAAGGCGGAGGCGGCCAGCAGCAGGGACAGCGGGTTGCCGACGGCGGCCCGCTCCAGCAGGCTGCCGCCCACCTCCAGCAGGCTCAGCATCGCTTCTCGCTCAGCCGGCACCGATCGCCGCCCGGGACCGTGAACCGCGGACCGCTACCGCGCGTCGCGGGGGCGTGTCCCGCGGCCGCCCGGCGCCCAGCCCCGGCGCTGGGCTGATCTCTGCCCATGTGACGACTGCCGGCGGCACGGCCAATGGACGGCAGCGCTCCGCGGGGTGACGGCATCGGCCGGGCAGCGCCGGGCG
>VXAB01011502.1:0-34354 GCA_013399175.1 Odontophorus gujanensis
ATAATAGTATTAATAGTTGTAATAATATATAAAATATAGTATAAAATGCTACTTTCTGGCATTCAGGATGGGCAAGGGGTGAGCAGGAGATGGGGCAACTGACCTGTAACATGAGTAACCTCAAAGATGATACTCAAAAAATGTTATAGATGATGGTGTATTTGAATAGGTCTATATAGATGGTACACAAATAATACAAAAAGGAAGCTGGCTCACCTTTAAGATGACAAAGACTCACAGTAGACTCCCCATAGGAGGGATCTCCAAGAAGAGATCCTTTCCTGGTGGTGGTCAGCCCTTAAATGGTGTTTGGGGAGAGGTGGAGCCAGGCTCCACCCCTTCCAATCACACAGGTATTATCACCTCCACCTGTGCCCCCATGGCTGACTCAGTGCTCACCTCAGGTGACCAATCAGTGGTTCAGGCCGTGATTCAGCAGTTCTCATACATGACCTAAATCAACTAAAGGGATAAGGCACACCATATGATGTCATATAAGCATTAACAGCTGGGTAGAACTGGAGTAGATGGAGAAGAGAGGCAACTCATTATGAAAGAATCTGTCTTTTGGAGCAACTGTTTCACATATCAAGGCCTGGCTTTCCAGGGGGTGTCTGAACGCTACTTGCTGATGGGAAGTCGAGAATATTTTTTCCTCTTTTTGCTTCTGTATGTGGCCTTTGCTGTTCTTTCATTGAACTGCTTCTATCTTAAAAAAAAACAAGAACAAAAACAAAAAAAACCAACCCTGCAAGTTTTCTGTCACTTCATTTTCTATCCCACTATCCTTTGGAGGAGAGGGAGTTAGTGAGCAGTTACATGGTACTGTCACTGTTAAAACACAACTCCTTACTTTTCTGTCATTTCATCCACTTGTACCATGCTAGTATCTGTATAACCTTCTTTACTACTACCTGTTATTTTCTCCTCTTCTTCTGTTGTCTCAGCTCTGAGTAATGATACAGCCCCATTGGGAGCCAGGATACGCTTGTCAGCTGAGTTAAGTAGAAATGTTTGTATTAGTACATGTACTTTGAGGAAAAGTTCTGTCCTCTAAAGAGACATCAAGTTCTTGAGTGCTTTCTCCAAAGCACTTTAAAAGCTCCTAAAAAGAAAGTTGCCTTTTTGTGGATGAAGGATGTAGGTAAGCTAGTTGTGCAGAAGTATCCGGTTTTAGAATGGAGAAATATGGTGTTACCATATTTTGCCTTCAGTTTGTGCAAGTTTTCTGGTGGACTAACTACATTAGGAATCTCCTTGAATCAGTATTGAATTATTTAACCATAAAAACGCCTGAAGGAATATTCTTATTTTTTTCATTTGAGAAGCGTATTAATGTTAAGATCGATGCTGAGATTTTGTGGCCACATCTCACAGCACACTGAGGAAAATAGTTGGATTTAAATATCCCCTTCATGATGTTAGATTGTTGGTACATTATTCCCTATGGGAGAAATAAATTTGTCAGAAGAAAGACAATAGATAAGAAACAGAAGTGAAGAAATAATTGGTAGAATACAAACACTCCTCAGGTGATTACCTGTTTCACCAGAGGGCCATGGTATTATAAGCAGAGGGATCTTGCCAGCTGCTCCTGCTGGATACCTCTGAACATGAGCCAGCAGTGTGCCCTTGTTGCTAAGAAAGCCAGTGGTATTCCTGCCTGCATTGCCAGCATGTCAACAGAAGTGATCTTTCCTGATGGGACTGTATCTGAAGTACTGTATTTGGCTGTGACTGCAAGCCACATCTTGGGGTGCATAAAACACAGCATAGTCTGATGGTCAAAAGAGGTTATTATCTTGCTCCATGTAGTTTTCATGCTGCTTCACTGTGAATATTGTATGGAGTTCTGGGCCTCATAATGTAATAAGGATGTTAAGGTCCTTGCAAGTAGCTAGAGGAGGGCAACACAGCTGCTAACAAGTCTGGGGGACATGTCCTATGATGACTGAGAGTAGAGGACTGTCCAGTCTGGAGAAGGATAAGAGGTAACCTTACTGCTTTCCACAGCTCCCTGAGGAAGCAGGCAGGAGGTGCCACGATCTGCTGGGAACCTGTGGCAGCATGTGGGAACAGCACAAATCTGTGGAAAGAGGGACCCGGACTGGATGTTAGGAAAAATTTCCGTACTGTGAAGGTGGTCAAACACTGTCACAGGATTCTTAGAGAGATGGCTGATGCCCTATGGGGCAAGGTGCAAGAAGCATTTGGATGAGTCCCTCAATAATATGCTTTGTTGTAGGAGGTGTGGCTATTGGTTAACCCTGTAGTGATCAGGCAGTTGGACTAGATCTTTGAAGGTCCCTTCCAAATGAACTGTTCTGTTCTATTCTATTCATTTTCTATTCTGTTCAGCTATGAAGCTGCCAGTACTTGAGAGATGTGGAAAGATGTAGAAGGAGTCTCATGTAGGGACACAAAAATTATGAAGGGACTGGAATACCTCTTCTTTGAAGAGAGGCTGAGAGAGATGAGACTTTTCAGCCTAGGAAAGAGAAGGCTTAAGGGGATCTCATCCAATGTCTAAGAATATCCGAAGGAAAGGTGCAAAGAACATGGAGCCAGGCTCCTTTCAGTGGTGCCCAGTGCTAGGATGAGAGGCAGTGGGCACAAACTGGAGCATAGGACATTCCCTTTAAACACCAGAAAGCACATATGTACTGTACAGGTGACGGAGCACTGGCACAAGTTACCTAGAGAAGTTGTGGTGTATTCAAACTTGGAGATCTTCAAAAACTGTCTCTGTCTGGGCCTGGCCTCTCTGCTCTGGGTGTTTCTGCTTGGGCAGGGAGACTGGACCAGGTGGACTGCAGAGGTCTCTGCCAACCTTAATCATTCTGTGATGCTGTGATTGGAGAATCTCCTATACATACATCAAAACTTAGCAGTTCTAATCACGTCCCTAAACAAAATGTATATGTTTTTCATTTTCCAGTGTCAAGAATAACAATGTTCCCTTATTCTGAGCTGAACTTTCATTTTATTATCCAGCAGGCTTTAGTTACGGATGAAGAAATACTTAGCCAGCAGGATCGTGAACTAATGATTCTACAGAGTCAGATAAAGACATTAATACAGGAAAAGAAAGAACACCTGGAATCTTTAAAGAAGGTTGAAGAAACACAGAGATTACAGGTATTTTTCCTCTGGTACATATTACGTATGTCCATATTGATCCATCTTTCCATTGTATGAATGAATTATTCTTTAAAGACAGACCCTTCAGGATATTTTGGGGGGCATACGTATCTACCAATCTTATGAGCATTTTGTTTGAAGCAGAGCTGTATCCCTTAATGAGGCAAGTCATCTAGTGGATGAGAACCAGCCTAGCTGTGCCACAGCCTTTCTGTACAAGCTTACATCAATCATTTACTTTCTCTGTGCTTCTTAAAACATACCACATACATGGCTTTCCAGATGTGTATTGCTAATAAGTTGTTTCAGAACAATTCCTGAATTCATGGTTTTGAAAGACCTTCAAAAATTCTTTTGAATTATGTCAAGACTTATCAAGTACCTACTAAAGGCTTTAACTGAAAGGTTGTGTAGAAACATATTTTGTTATGTCTTTTAAGTATCAGAATAAAGTATCACTCTGCCTCTTTACTTTAGAAGACAGAATTTCATCCTTATTTTCTGAGTTTGTTATTCTAGAAAACCAAGTAATGTAGTGGAAACACTGCTTTCCTCTTTCCCTCTCTTGATTACGTGCTAGAGAAATTGTAATGGGTAGGAGGTTTAGAGCATTTCAAGATTTAGGAGACTGTAAATAGAATAGTTGATATTCTCCTAGTGTTGCCTGTCATGTGGATTTGACTTTTTGAAAGGGAACAACATAAACATGGCTAGTTAGTACTCTTTTCCTTATTCTTCTTTTTCTCCTTTTTCTTCTTCTTTACTGATGGGTTTGGGAGAGGCGATTAACAAACGGTAAGTATACTAATCGTTATCTTTTTCTACCCTCTGTTGCTTTTTTCTGTCCTGTCATCTCTGAATAGGTTTGTGGTTGTTTTTAAACTCACTAAACATAATGTCAATGTATTACACCAATCCAATGATTATAATATTAATTCTTGATTATATGAGATAGAATTTATGAATAAAAACAGTTGCGCTTTAGGCAAAAGATCACAGCTGCTTCAGATCTAGAGACAAGAGGGACACTTGAGAACTCCCAGCCACCAGTTTTTAAAACATATTAAAAACAGTGTTATAATTAAAAGCAAATTCTTGTGGCAAGTGGTTTAACATTATATTCACAGGAACATGCATTTAAGTGATACATGATGGAGTAAGAACTAAATGTAGCACATAGTAAATGCTTGTACACACGCCTATTTATGTAACATGCAATGTGTCGTGAGGATACGAGGTTAGCAGGGATGAGGAGTCTAAGGCTTAAAAAAAATCAACAAACCTGCAAAGTGGAATTGGCCTTTACTTCATCCAGAATCATAAAATGTGCGGTATTCATATTCTTGAGTCATAAAAGATAGAATATACATATTATATATTGTATTCCAATGTCAACTTGTATTGTCTGTATATGTGGAAAGAACTTGTAGTCTAAGACAACCAGACATAAAGGATAATAAAAAAATATATAATTTGAAGTAGGAGAATGCATGTTTTTGCTTAACTATCACCAGTTGTTCTTCAGATTCCCTGTTTTTGGTAGGCCAGATATTAGAGGTATACTTAAAGGAATAAATTGAGTTGAAAATCAATACAATCTTGGCTTTGTTTGAATTAGTTCAGTAAATGTAAGTAATTTTGAACAATGTACAGCTACTGCTGTAGGAAAAGCAGATAAGTTCATTTTTCAAACTAGCATTACCAAACATTTGAGCCTGAGTAGGAGAGAATGAAGTAATTGATATACGGTTTTGTTTATTAATAGAAATAATCTTTTAAGTAAGACTACTTGAAGAGGAGGCTTGTGCACAATTAATTGTTTGAACTTGAACCGTATGTTTCTTTTGAGCATGTTTTTTGAATTACCATTTTATTTCTTCATAAACACATAAATAAAGCAGTCTGGGTCTAATAAGCATGTCATCTACTTCTCACTAGATGACTGGATATGCTAACATAACCTACCTAGGGTAGGTTCTTCTGAACAAAAATGTCTCTAACAGTATTTATGGGAATTTGAGAGGAAATGGGATTAATGATATGCCAGATAATTTTCAGCTTATTGCAGAATTTGCCTATGCACTGAAGAAAAATATAAGGTCAGTGGATGATTTGCAGTGTTCTTGACCTTTGTAATGAACTTTGCAAAGGTGAGTATGATGCAGACCTGATGATCAGCAACAGTTCAACGGTTTTGCTTTTCTTTGTTGTTGCTTGTTTGCTTTTATTTTCTAATGAGATTGAGAAAATGGTGGAACAGCAAATCCTTATCGATCAGCTAAAGGGAAAACTAGAGAAGTTTACAGTTGTGAAAACACAGGACATGTCAAGTACTTGTGAAGATGAGACTGCTGTTGTGGCATCTGCGGGGAGGCCATACAGTGTTTCGCTTACAAAAAATCTGCTACACTTACGTCACCCACCTTCTGGGACAGACACACCTAAGGTAAGATCCACCTAAATATTACATTTTTGTAAATGGTTATAGTTTGGTAGTTAGATTAGAAATAACAAATTACTGTCAGTTGCAGTTTAGTTTCCCGTAGTGAAGGCTCTGAGCAACTACTTTTACTGTTGCAACAGATTGTATGCCACAGTTGTCCAAACTGTATGGGCTTGCATTTAGAATCATGCATGGCTAGAGTTGAAAGAGAACCTTAAAGTCATCTAGTCCAACCTCCTGCCACTGTCAGGGGCATCTTTCATAACATCACATTGCTCAGAGCCCAGCTAAACAGATTTTGAACACTTTGCAAATTTATCAGAGTGATAATCCTGTTGTCTTTTCTGGTCTTTCCCTGGGATTTTGGAGGCTTCACATATGAAACATATCCAAAACCAAATGATTATTCTGTATTGATACATTGAATATTTAGGGTAATTAGTTGATATCAACACCTTCTTCTGCACTTAGGGCTGTTTTCTGAACACTTGAAGAACCTTCTGTTACAAAATAATTCAGAAATATAATGGTAAACATCTTTAATCTTGCTCTCAAGGTCAGGCAGTGAGAGATTGCCAAAATGAAATACTACTGGAATATCAGTAAAGAGTTACCAAATTAATACAAGTATTTCTTGGGTGGCTTTTGGCAGGTATATACCAGTCCCTCTGCCTTCTCTCTGGATTGGATGATGGCAAGATTCCGTGCTCGCAGCCAGATGATACTGAGCTGCATAGAAGATCAAGATGAAGTCCTTCACTGCCATCTCTCTGATCAGAGCGATGATGAGGGAGAAAATAAACACAGGAAAAAGAAAACCTCATTTAAGTAATTTTCTGTTATTTTTTTTTGTACAGACCGCTGTATACCAAATGTAATACTACTGCCTGATCCTGTTATAATGTGAGGCCATCTTTGAGCCTACTTAAAGTATTAACTTACGGGATGAGCAGGGCATGTTACAAAGATAAGTTTAAGAAATATATATTTTTATTGTAATAAAGTTTGCATGGTCTTTGTTTTGGGTCCAGAATCTACCAAGAATGATGAGAGGTGGAAGAGGAAAGTACAGATACTTGTGTGAGCTTTCTCAGTTTGGTATTCTCTTCTAAGATCAGATATTTAGCATGAAGCTAGAAGATAAAAAAAAATTCCTTTTTGTTTGAGATGCATCATGTTCTGTATTCTTCTGCAGGCATTCAAGAAACTGCACACAAACACAAAAACAAGCTTCTCTGTGCTTTCCATTTGAGCTAAGTGACATGAAATGTCAAGTAGAAAATTCCAGTCCGTCCAACAAATCTACAGTACAGAATGACACACCCATAGGTAAAATGGAAGTTATGAGAGTAAATCAAATTAGATATTATAACATCATAATGTGCGAAATTGTGTTCATCACATTTAGTTGTTTTTCCCATAAAATATCTGTCTGATACAAGTATTTTTTGTTATAGCTCAACATAAACTGAATTTGAGATTTTTTTTTCTTTTTGAAACTAACATCAGTCACATTAAAGTTTGAATAATTCTCAGCAGCCAGAAAGTGCTTCACACATCAGAAAGCTATTTGGGTATTAATCTGTAGTGCTCATTAAAGGAAAAGAAGTGGATGCTGTTATTTTATCAGAGATTCACTGAAAAGGTTTAAATGCTATTCTACTTCCCACTCAGGGTCTTGAAATGCTAATGCATCCTATCATTTCTTTCTCTGTTTAGAACTAAGGCAGGGAAAAGGCTATTTGCACTGTTCTTTCCTTTTGGTTCTTTCACACTTCATGTACTAGATGTCTACACATAACAGTATTCCAAAGCACTCTCTTTTTGAAAAATAGTTCTCTTTCTTCCTTCATCTCCACATTACTTTGTTTTATTTCAAGTCAGAAGTGGAAAAGGTTAGCTTGTATCATTAAGCCTCTGTCCTCGTCTATACATATATATATGTGTATATGCCTTCCAGAAGCTAGCATTATAATGACCCTAAAGGTCCCTCCTTGCACCTTTTAATCATGCTCTACTCCTGTGTACAAATTCTCTCGAGACTGTCCTTTGGCATTCAGGAAGATTCTGTATCCAATGGTACCATGAGGAAGATTGCCCAAACTGGGAAAATCAGAGAGCAGAGATACAATCCAAAGTTGTTTACTCATTACCAAGTTGGAAGTTGAGTAATAAATGAACAGCATAATCTTCTGGGGAGAAGAAAAATAGTATCTATGAAATACAGGGTAGACATTTTGTCAGAGACTGAAATAGGCATAACTTTATTTGGCACTCAAATGGTGATTTATTTGGTGACATCAGATGAGTCATTGAAGAATTCAGATTTAAGATTCCTTTGTTTGTCTCTGTCTCAGAATTATAAAGGACCTATTTGATTAGGGTTGGAAAATGTCTCAGAAATTCTCACTTTAACCAGAATGAAGTAACGATTAACTGCATGTGTAAGTAATAAATTTCAACTGATTATCTTGCTTTTTTTAAATTATTTGCATATGGTGTCTTTCAGGTAAGGATGCACAGTCCATAAGCAGGAAGTATACTAAACTGGAGCAAGAATCTGAGCAGGCCAAAACAGAACTGGCTGAAACACAAAAGCAGCTTCATGAGCTAGAGAGTAAGGAGCTGAGAGACATTCCAGAGAAAGCCAGATTACAAAGAGAGTTCCAGAAGAAGGTGGATGCAGCAAAATTGAAAGTGCAGGTATTTTTGACACGACCATTTGGATTTGCAAATGCTTGTTTAAATGTCACCTTTAAAATCTTAACTGTCTGCTTGTGAAACTCTCACCAGCCTTATGCAGTTGAAGCTGGTTGGACTGAGGTAGCCATTGAGAATGTGAATACAAGTATACTTGATGCTACTTAACAAATATATTGTTAGATACATTCCTGGTAGAAAGAATTGGATGGTATTAAATACTTACACACCACTCTGTGTAATACCGTACAAGAACATACACAAGTAGATTACTTCAAGTTTATTAGCTACTGTAAATAAAATTGCTGTTTTCTGGAAATTGTGTATAAATTCTGTCTTTAAGCAAGTCACCATGAAGGTTTGTGATTATGTGTTTATAATACAGGGTTCAATACCTGCTTATAATTAAGTTTAAGTTCTCTTGTGGGCCAGCTTGTGAACTCCATGGCTTTTGGTCCTAGAATGGTAGGCCAAACAATCACTGCATAAAATGCTGACTGGCTTGTTGCAGAGTTCAGGACCAGAACCTTGGTAAACCTTCATACCTCTGCACATTATCCTGAGCAGTTGCTTCTGGAAGAGTTCACTACCTTCACTGTGCTACCAAGTATGAACTGTATCTGTGCCTTTTCATGCTGCTTCAGATTAGTTCTGCCTTTGCTGATTTTACCAGAAGGCCTAGAAACCACAGAAATAATGAGTGATTATTGTTTTAAGATTTAGTAAGTCTTGCTGACTGTCCAAACTCAGTGAAATAAAGAATAAACCTGAGTCATATTATAGTTACAACTTTTCTTGCTACTAAGGTGAAATTTGCCGTGTACATTCAGGCCTTACAGAAAAAGAAGCAAGACACTGAGAAACTGGCTTCGTTATCTAGCCAAAGTGAAAAACAAACAACATAACTTACAACAGATTTCACATAGTTTTATGTAATAACTTCATTAACAAATTCTCTGAAGAAATTATGTATACATACTTTGACAGAAATCTTCAACTTTTTTCTTCAGCTTATTTAAAGGAATGGTATTATGTTATATGTAGTCTTGAGTTGCAGATTTACATGTAAATTAATGGTTGATACTTCAGTAAATATACTTGTGTAGATTCTACTATAAAATGTGTTTAAAAATAGGCTGACTGAGGCAGGAAGAATTTTTTGTGTTTCTTTTTGTGTTTTTTTTTTGCTTTGTTTTTATTTGTTTGGTTATAGGAACTGCAACTTAAGATGGAGCAACAACAGAAGTCTCTACATCTCAAAGATGAAGAGATTACTGTATTTAAAAAGAAGAAGAATCACTCTGCAGGAACTTCACACAAGTCAGAGGTAGCTAATATTCTCTAAATCGGTGGGTCTGAAAAGAAAAAAAAAAAAGAAAAAGCCCTAGTAATTTTGGTAGAATAGTAGGTGTTCTATGCAATAGTGCTCCCTGTATTATTTCAGATCTGGACACTGGGACATGAGAATTTCATGAATTATCAAAAGTCTTTCTGTGTGAAAATAAACAAAAAAAGTAAGATAAACATAACTTTTTTGATATATTAGCATTCTACCCGCTGACAGGCTGTTATTTCAGAAGGAACTTCTCTGAGCAGGATCAGAACTTTTTTCTGTCTTGCAGCATTTTAGTCTCTTCAGTTAAAGCCTTTCCACTAATAATTGGTCCTAGGGGCAACTGTAACAGAGTGAGGAAGGGCTAGCTGAATTCTTGTGGTACCTTCCTAACCTAGTTGCTCTCTTTATATACAGGGCACCTATTTATATACCCCATTACAGAAAAACAGTATTTTTCATTAGAGGCATCTGGTAAAAAGCTATTTACATAAGATGTAGTAATATAACATTGCTGAGCCTCCTTTTAAGTTACCCCAATTTCTGTATTATCCTGAATCAAAATTTTGTTGCAGATTTAATGTTAAATTAGAAAAGTCATTTCCTCATACAGTTCATTGATTACTCTAAAAGAGGAAAAAGCAGAATCATAAAATTCTGACCCCAGAAGTCCCCATTAACTCTCTCTCTGTATCTCTGTTTAAATTACAGAAATCAGAAAAGCAAAAGAAACGTCTGGATGAAGAAATGGAAAGAATTCTCCAACAGCACCAACATTTAGCAGAACTAGAAGAAGATTTAAAGAAAAGAGAAGCCATTATAGCCAAAAAAGAAGCATTATTGCAAGAGAGAAGACACCTAGAAACTGAGAAACTGAGATCTAGCCAGGTAATTTAAGAGAAAAATACAAAACTCATCACAGTGGTAGAGCTGACTGAAAGACTATAGAAGGAGGACAACCAGATAATAGAAGTGGTTTAAGCCATATGACGTGAGCTTCTAGCACTGACATTAAGTTATGGTATGGCTTGGGCAAATCAACATTTTAAATGTGAGTAATACAATCACTTTTATTCACATTTTGTCCCCAGATTCCAACAATAAAACAAAAAGTTGAATACTGGAATACTGTTATTGCAGATCATTAAATAATGTTATCTAAAAATGACTTCATCAATGTGGCAGAGAAATATTTCACGTTATTTATTTATCAGTAGCAAAGGAAACAGAAACTTAAGTATCATTGTCAAACTCATTTAATGTATGTAGGAAACTCAACATTCATTTCCTTTCATATTCTAAGTAAATTTTATGATAGCTGTCAACTCAGTTTGAACGGGGTCCCATTGCAAGAAGCAAGCAAGTCTTTCACTGTGGAAAGTGACTCATATTCGCTTCCTTTGGAAAAAGTATCTCAATTTTATACTTTCTGTTTCTGGGTGTTTTTTTAGGCTTTAAATAAAGATAGCATGAAATTGTCTTCTCACTTAAGTATGCTGGACCAGAAATTGTGTGATAAAAGTATGCAGCTTCAGGGCAGCACTACTGAAGACAGGACAGACATTCTGGAAAAAATCCAGGTTCTTCAGAAAGAAAGAGATGAGCTGCTTGCAAGAAGGAATAGTGTGAATGAGAAACTGAAAGAGGGTAAAACGTTGTCAGCTGAAGTAAGCAAGCACCCTTGAAATGAATGTATAGGGTTTAGGCAGTAATAAAACATTCCGATCATGACCTAAGTTTCCCAGTAGTAGGTAAACTAGAACCAAGGAACTGAAGCTGGGTATTTTTGCTAACAGTAATGCTAAAATACTGCTATTAACTTGTATGAAAGTAGCACTATATAAAGTTTATATTTGGAGGGACTTTAGCTAGTGCCTTGATAAATGCCACTACCCTAAGGATTATAAAATTAGAAGTAATGGAATTGGACGTACATCAGTTTATCTTAAGCAGTTATTATAATGTCAGGACATAGACAAAGTAAAGTATTTGACTTGTGATATTCCGTGATTCTTTTGAAAAGATTTTCTGGACAAGCAACTTTCCCCTGAAGACCTCCATAGAATCACAGTGAAAACTAGCCTAGTTGTGTGGATGTTCCACACTAGAGTTGATCAGTATAATTAAGTTGATGGTATTACATACATTTATATAAAACATACAGATTTGCTCTATGTCTTGAGGAGCAATGTGGGCCTGAGTATGAGCTGATAATGTGCTACAGAGAGTCTTACTCATCTCACTCCACAGAATCTTCTGCAGTGCTTCAGGCCATTCAATTCTACCACTTCTCTGAACACACTATGGTCACAAAACTCCTAACTTATTTGATTCATTCATGAATCTGACAGAAAAATAGTGCAACCAAAAAAATATCAGTAGAAGTCAGACTGTGGAGAGGGAGAATGAAGGAATGATAAAGCGTAAACTTTTGTGGTGATGAAACAATTGTTTGAATTCTTTGTTCTGGAAGGCAGAAGAAAAAAATAGTTGTTCTAGATTTCTATTCTCCCTTATTTTTCCCATTCCATTCTCTGTAATACTACTACTAGTTTGTCTTGCTCTTAATTTCCCTTTTGAGAATGAAGTTAATGCCTTATGTAAACAAAGATTCAATTTGTACTTTTAAAGAAGATCTATGTTTCTCTACAGGAGGAACGTATCCTTTTCCAGTTGGAAGAAGGAATTGAAGCCCTGGAGGCTGCTATTGACTGCAAGAATGAAAGTATTCAGAGCCGACAGCACTTGCCTAAATCTTCTCAAATGCTTTCACGGAGTGAGGGTAACATAATAGGAAAACTGGTTTCCTTGTCTGCTGCTGAACTCAGAGCTATCCTCTTCAGATATGTTAACAAGGTATGCTTTGGCTAACGAGTAATATTTTAACTGATAATCTGTTACTGTTCTAGCTAATGAAATGAAATTGTGTCAAGTAGCAAAAATAAATGTAACAAGCTTTTTATGAAAGTCTGCTTAGGTTACATACATTTGTTGTTAACTCAGGTATTTTGAATCTTTAGTTAATGTAAATAGGATGCTGGTGCGTTAACTTTGTATATCTTGTTTTGAAGTCACCAGCTTAAAAAGTATTTAAAATCGAGACATTTCCTTGCTCCTTTCCACTGTTCTTTACTGCTAACTTTTCAAGTAGCAGTATACTTGAATATTGGTGTCATATTAAAATTGTTCCCACCTGTAGGCTTCATAAAGTTCAAGCTAGTTTGGGGATGAATGTTTCTTTTTCCAAGTTCAGTATTAAATCCCTGCAAATACCATGCTGTTTGAAGCCACCTGCTGAAGAATCAGACATTTGGAAACAAAATGAAATACACTAGGACATGGTGTGTCTTTGTGACATTGGATGAACTGTAGGTGTTTCTGTGAAGTAGTCTGTGGGTGGTACACAGGTTGGAAGTTTTCCAGAAAGAGGAAAACATTGTTATGTCAGTTTAAATTCTGCACTGAACATTAAAAAAATCCACTAGTCCATGTGATCAAAATGTGCTGAACTTTTTTCTGAAGAATGTTAGCAGCAGGTAAATCTGCTTCCAGTATAAGCTCACAGATCATGGAGGCAATTGCTCTCATGTGCACTAACCTGTTAAGCAGGACTGTAAATGTGTGTACTAAAATGGCTAGATAAAAGAAATGTATTTCTTTCTTAGGTTGTTGGCGTGTGTAAAACTGAACGTAAGTTACAACTACAGACGGAAGAACAGGGAATGAAGGTCAGAGACCAGGAAAACATAATACATGAATTAGAATCTGCAATTGAACACATGAAGTTGCAGTGTGACAGGCAGCTGACCCTACAACACAGAGAACATGAGAAAAAACTACAGTTGATACTACATCATTTGAAAGGTGTTTGTTTGTTTGTTTTCAAGGAGGGATGGTACAGCAAGCATCTTTAGCTGCAATTGAGAAATACTGTATTTCATCTAAAAAAAACAACCAAGAACTTTCTGAGGTACAAGGATACATTTTGGTTGTTACTTTTCTGATATTGTGTAGGATGGTGATGAACTGACACAAGGTACCTGCATAAAAGAAAAAAAACAGTTATTTTTAAAAAGCCATTGAAATTGACATATTTTCATGTGGAATTTGCTGACATTGAAAGGTTGAAATTCCTGCCGATGTTTATTTTCTCAATACTCCTATTAAAATTCAGAAATGAGGTTGGCATGGCCTGTTTGATCACATGTCATGCTAGCTTACATGTACACACTGGAAGCAATGTACCAGCAAGATACAGGGCGTATTCCACTGAGCTGGGCATCTCAATTTTTGGCACAGAGGAATAGGTGTTTCATTCTGAAACTAATTTTACTTGTCCTAGAACAAGATGGTGAAGGTACTGGAGAAACCTTGAAAGAGTATGAAGTGAAAGTCCAGCAGCTGGAAAAGGAGTTATTTTTCTACAAGAAAACCAGCAGAGATCTGAAGAAGAAGTTGAAGAGCCTTGAAGAGTCCTCCCACCGACTAGTCGCACCCACTACATGTAAGTACATTATCTTAAAATGCTATTGCAATTGTCTGTAGACTCTCTGAAGGGAAGTGAACACACAATGTACATCAGATAGACATAAAAGCTGTATTTTTACTGAATTGACTGTTCTCCAGAAAATGTACTATACCTCCCCTAGTTTCAAAGGAGAGACAGCATTGGCTTGTAACTGCAGCAGTGGTATATCAATCACAGTTCTACGTTCTTGTTCATTTTTCTCTGAATTCTAGCGTAATTTCAGCAGTAACTGCGTCAAACTGTTGTGATTAAGAAAATGGTATTTTTGCTGTGAATAACATGGTAATTAACAGCTTTGTAGTATGCCACACTTCAGATGTCAGTATTATAAAACCTTAATTACTTAATTCTGCTGCTAGCACTTGGTTTCACAGAAGCTGCTTATTGGAAAATTGTCTGTGAGGAGCTCCATACTTATAGTTACTAAAAGTAACTTAATGAAGAACTCTTAACAGTGTTTGAGAGGATGAGAGAAAAGATTCCATTTAGATATGTCACACCTCACAGTGGTACCTCACCTGCACAGTGCAGCCTTCTTGCCTCCGTGCTTCTTTTTAAAGCTCAATATGACTGCTTCTTCCTCTCAACTGATGCTTCTGTTTCTTTCCACTTGAGATAATGCTATGTCTTTTAACACATAGATGTTGATCACATGTTTCTCCAGCATCCAGGCCCTAAGGCAAGATAAGATTAATTACTCTGAAGTACACTGTGATGCTGTGAACATGAATATTCTAGAGGTTGGATTGTAATTGAGCGTGAGAAAGATCATTCTATGTTTAGTACACAAAGAAGCTTGTAGATCTGGACATGCTTCCCTGAGGAGAAACACAAATCCTAGCCAAATTGCAGCAAACTACAAAAAGGGAAGGAAAATCCCTTCACATTTCCAATTTTTTTTAATGTGCATGTTTGCAACATTTATTATCTGTATTTTTGTATAATTACTTTTAGTTACTTTTCTTATGAATATATTTTCAGCCATATTACAATGTAATTATTTTTTTTTGTTGGGCTTTAAAAATACTAAGAAATATATGAGTCTGGGGAAGAGAAGGTTGAGGGGGGATCTTGTCAGTGCTCTTAGATATCTGAAGTTAGATGGGAGGCAATAACATGAGGCCGGGCTCTACTCAATGATTTGTATTGATCGAACAAGGAGCAGTGGCCTAAAACTTGAGCACAGGATGTTCTGTACAAACATGCAGAGAACTTCTTTATGGTAAGAGTGACAGAGCACTGGAGCAGTCTCCCCAGGAAGGTTGTGGAGTCTCGTTCTATGGAGATATTCAAGACCCATCTGGATGCCTACCTATGCAACTATTGTAGGGTACCTGCTTTAGCAAGAAGGTGGGATTTAATGATTTCTTGATGTCCCTTCCACCTCTGCTATGGTGTGAATCTGTGACAAAAACAAACAAAAAAAAGGGTTAGTGTGACTTTTGATGACCTTCACACTACAGGTTACACACGGTGTAAAATGATACCAGCTCACTAACCATTCCTGATGTCAGGTACTCAGAAAAGTTGAACTTTTGCTGATGCATCTCCTGGTAAACTTTGTTCTAGGTAACAGTGCTGGTGACAAGGCATCCAGTCAAGGTGAAGCAGAAGTTGCTTCTGAAGAATTCAAGTTGAAAGCCAATAGTCAAGCAGGAAAAGTAAAAGAAGCAGAGAGAACAAATATTTTAAGAGTACCACAGAATTTGTACAAGCTTGGAGAAGATATATCAGAATTTGGATCCAGCAAAGAGTGTTTGTCAAGCACTGTTGATGACAGACAAGGAGAAGAAGCTCAGCCTCCAAAGTCTCAATCTCATCTACCTTCTGTAATCCAGAGAAGAGAGACTGTAACACAGTTTCAAGGAGCAACCCCTGTAAAAGTGTCTCGACGAGAGCTACGTCATATCCCTCCCTCGGAATTATCTTCGAGGCGCTCAAGCCTTGGAGCTGGTGCCAGCTTTATTGCTCCAGATTCTGTTGCAATGGACAAAAGGTAGCATCACTAAGACATTGTTACTCCTTATTGAATATTTAGTATCTGTCACTGCTGAAGTTATTTTGTTAGATTTCTTTGTTACATAGCAGCAATGAATAAATGAGTAAGTCTGCTTTGGTTCTTTTGGCTAGTAATTACTTGTGCTGTTCACACAGCTTCAGTGAATCTTGGATAGATTTTAATTAACATGGTATCCATGGGCATGTGATTCAAAGTCCTTTTAACACTGAAGAAATTACACTATTTTAGTTTTTTTTCCACTGATCTGGAAAAAACAAAACAAAACAGTTTTTCAAAAACTCCACTGTGAATCACAGAATCACAGAATCGTAGGGTTTGGAAGGGACCTCTACAGATCATTGAGTCCAACCCTGCTGCCAAAGCAGCTCCCTAGACCAGGTTGCACAGGTAAACTGTACTGTATTTGTGTAATTTAGGTTTCCTAGAACAATGTCAACTGTCTTGGGCCAGAAACAATGTAAAATTACTTAATTTATTGCAAGACACAGCTGGAAGATACAGATTCCAGAGTCTTACCCAGTACTGATAGTGTCTGACTTCTGTACACTTTTTTCTGAACACACTTCATGCAAACCATGCCCAAGATCAAAACTGATGGCAGAAGATAATTTGTTATTTTTAAGGACTGTGAAAGACCTTTTTTTAAAACGATACTTAATTACCGCTATTTAAATGTCCTATTGTATGAGCTGGAAGTGAAAGAGACATGAGGGAAAAAAGAAGGGAGAGAGGGAGGAAAAAAAACCTGCACCGTTAAAAATAATAATAAGAAAAAAAAACAACGGTAGCGATTTGAGGAGGAACGGTAACTTTACTAAATCTAACAAAATCGAACAATTGGGAGAGAGGAAAGCTTCCAAAACAAATTTGACTGCGGGGGAAGCACAGGTACTGCCTCTCCGCGGCAGCCGAGAGAGCTCCGCCCCTCTGCCGCTTCCCAACAGAGCATGAACGCTGTAACTCCCTGCGTGATGCGCTGATGGGGAGCACCGGCATCACAACCACAAAACCGCAACACTCCCCTACCAAAAATAAATCTTATCTGCAAAACGGTTGTTAGGGCCTATTTGTGAAATGAAGAGAACTGCTGATCTCATGTTACGGCTTTGTTTGTTGCGGCTTTTAAACAATTGGATTTCAGGAACCTCAACATGTGACATTTGGTTTTGTACTACTAGAGTAGGAAAAAAAGAAACAAAAACAGAAGAGAAACAAATTCGTAATCTTTAGGAAAGATAGACAGACAAATACATATTTTCTTTGTCCCTATTACTCATGTCCTTTCATTTAGAACACAGAGAAATTATTCTTTGGATTTCTTATCTGCTTCAGAGCAAGGACTAGACAGATCCTTTGGATTACTGTTGCTGGTAGTCAGTTCAGGATGAAAAGCAAAACTGTTTTGCATAAGTTCTGTGCTCACTGAGAAGCGTGCATGTAACAGCTGCGCAAACTTGAGGGCAGGCAACAGAAGGACCACAATTACATGAATTTAACACTTCTGTCCATAAACCTCTCCTGCGTAAAAAGAAGCGCTTTTGAAAGTAAGGTTAGTTTTATTTCAGCAGTGGATTTCAAGTGCTGATGTTTGAAATGTTGTGGCTTATTAGACACATTTACCAAAAGAATTTCTACTCTGCTGTTGTTGTGTATAGCAGATGTGGTGATAGAAGAACTGAATTTTTCCATGCTGCAAGCAATGAGCAAATTTGTCTGCATCACAGAGATGTTGTTAACAACATGATAAATGGATTGATTGTCTTGTTGCACATCTAAGATTTTATGAGTAGGCTGCAAAACATTATATTTTAATCAGTTACATAAACCATTTAACAAGTCAAATTACTGTATCATTACCAATTATTATTATTTTCTCTTGTTCAGCTCAACTGTGAGATAAGGGGGGTCTTTTTGTTTGGTTGTTGTTACTTTCATGGAAGAAACAACAGCGTCTTACTAATATTAAGTTAAATATTAGTGTATATATTTCACTCCACATTTGTAGTCAAAAAGCAATAAACAGAAACACGTAAATGCAGTTTAAAATGCATACTTATTTACTACATCTCCTCATTTAGTGAAAGAATTACTGAAAGCATTTCTACTTAGGATAATTCTGCACATTATCATATATCGCACACTCTACAAATAAATACCAGTTTGTCTTGTTCTTAAGTTTCCAGAAATTATAGCCTGTTCTTGATGGATGTAAAATACGCAAGGGTAAATTAAGGAAAGTACAATTCAGTCAGTAGTAGATGTCTGTTGATGCTTTAGAGCATGGGTGCTTAGCCTTCGGGCTTTTCTGGCCTGTACTGAGAGAAGAATTGTCTTGAGCCACATATACATTGTTCCAAAAGCAATGCTTCCTACTTATTTCTATGCTAAGTACAGCAGATACAAAGAGCACAAGAGCACTGCTTCATACAGCTAGTTCTCAGCTACAAAACACTGATTTTCAACACAGTCCCTACCATTATCTGTACATTTTCACCACTGATGAGCAGGAGCCTGCATGCTGCGATGTAAAAAGTCTGCACCATCAGAAGTGACCCACTTGTCACCGTTGCTGAACAAATCACCCTCCACCTTGCCATGCTCACATCCACTGTTTGGTGTCCGTAAGTGTTCAGCAAGAGTGAATGGATGGGTACCATTTTTTCTGCATCGAGGAATTCAGTGACACCTGTTTGCTTCATATGCAATTCAGTGTCAGATGGGATTTTGCCAGACTGCCCCTCTGCTGCCTTCTGTCACATGGCAACAACATGCAACAGAATACTAGTGGGAAGCTTCAACTCTACTGCTGTACCACCAGCTCCAGTTAATGTGTATATGTAAGAGAACTCACCTCATTTTTAGTTTTAATTTTAAAAATATTCAAAGGAGTAGTAAAGCCACGTGAAACTACTGAGATAGTTGACAGACCTTGCTTTTCTGAAACTGATGTGTGGACAGGCTGGATTGATGTGCTGAGTCAAACTGCATGAGGTTCAACAAGGCTAAGTACTGGGTGATGCACTTGGGTCCTAAAAACACTGTGCAGTGGGGTTCTTCGCTGGGGAAGAGTGGCTGGAAAGCTGCCTGACAGAGGAGGACCTGGGGGTATTAGCTGTCAGCTGGCTGAACATGAGCTAGCAGAGTGCCAAGGTGGCCAAGAGGCAGCATCCTGCCTTGTTTCAGAAATAGCCAGGAGAACTAGGGAGGTGACCGCCACCTTTATATGGCACTGGTGAGGTACCATACCTCCAGTTTTGAGCTCCTCACTGCAAATAGGATACTGCTCCAGCATGTACAGAGGACAACGCTGGTGAAAGGACTCAAAAACAAAGAGTTATGAGGACCACTTGAGGGCACTGGGGAAAAGGAGACTGCAGGGCAACCTTGTCATTCTGTGCCTACAAGGAGGCTGTAGTTAGAATAGTGTCAGTCACTTTTAGTGACAGGTAATAAGAAGCAGAGAAACATTCATGTTGTACCAAGGGTGGTTTAGGTTGGATAATAGGAAGAGTTTCTCCATGAGGACCGTGGACAGGCATTGGCCCTGGCAAGTGGTGGAGTCTCCATCCCTGGAGGTATTTAAGAGACAAGTGAAAGTGGCACTTGGGGACATGGTTTGGTGATGGGACTTTGTAGGTCAGGTTGATGGTTGGACTTGAAGATCTTGAAGGTCTTTTCCATCGCAGATTATTTTGTGATTCTCTTTTCTGCTTTATATAACTCTGATAGAGCTAAAACAATGTTTTTGTTTTTTAACTCTCAGAAAATATGTAGTTTCTCTTAATTCTGCTAATTAAAACCAAGGCTTTATCTGATAGTCTCTTATTATCCTTCTTTGTAATACTCTTTTAATGTTATTCATTGGCATTTATGACCTTCACTGATATTTGGCTTATGTGCAGTATGGTAATAAACACAGCGTGGACTTCATTTGCAGTGATCTTTGGCAATTATTTTACTTACTAACAGCTGTTTATCAGCTAGAATAACTACAGACAAAACAAAACAAAACAACAAAAAAAGATTTATTCTGATGCTCAGCTAGTAACTGTGAATACAAAGCTACGTCCAGAATTCTGTTGTAGTTATGTGAACACAGTGATGGCAGCTGGCTGCATTTCTTTAATGCACTCTTTCCCTTTGCATTACAGACTTTTTGCTTACAAACTACATATTAATGGTAATTGTAATCCCACACAGTTTGCAGAAATCCCCTGACGTGTGGAAACATTAATTGCATCACTTTTGGGAAGCAACTCTTGTAGTAAGTGAAGTGCTATTCAATCTGTATGAAAGCAAACAAAAAGAAAACTCACAAGTCTTTTGTCCTTAGGTGAGTGTTAACAGATTTTAACTACAAAGGGGCGCGGGCCTTTTACCCTGGGGAAGTGAGCTTCAGTCAAGAGTGATTTGAAGATGGCAGGCTGAGCTTAGTTTTACTGAACAGGCACGTCAGTTGCGCCGTCCAGGTTCAGTACTCTCATTATTTGCGTTATTCTGCCCCGGCTGCCCGCTACCAAACTCCTGTGTCGGGCGCGGGCGCTGCGGGACGGCGCGCTGCCGAAGCGCAGAGCTGTCCCTGCTGAAAACCTCCCCTGATGGGACGGCTGCGACTCTGCTTTTGGGGCGGTGCTCTGCGAAAGGGAACATCACTCCGTCAGAGCCGTCCGGCGGTCAGGATGCATTAGGAGCTCACGCGTGCAGCAGGATCACCGCCGGGCCCCGCACCGCCGCGCCCGCACTCCCCCCTCTCCGCGCCTTACTGCGCATTATTTGACCCAGGCAGGACCCCATATTGCCCGCCCCGCCCCGGCTCTAACGCGGCCGCGGCCGATAACGTGAGGCCTGCGCGGCAGCGCCTCGCCCCCTCCATCCCACCTCCCTCTCCCCTCTCACCACGCGTCCAGCCGCGGCCGTTGCCGTTCCCCGTGCCCCTTGCCGTTACAGCCGCCCGCACAGGGGTTGCGGCCGCTCCGCCGCCTCCTCACAGCGCCGCCGCGACCCGCAGTGAGTGTCTCCACACAGCTTTTGGTCGGCTGGCATAAAAGGCAAAGGTAACTGAAGAAAGGAGAGCTGGCGGTCTGTCTGGCTGGCTGGCTCAGAACTCCCTGTAAGCGCGATGCTGGAGCAGATAAAGCTTGTTGCGATAAACGCTCCAATGGCCGAAGGTCTGTAGGTCAGGTGCAGGGGTGCCAGCAGGGAGTCCGCTTGATCCTACATGCGATTGAGTACTGCCTATTGTAGTGATGTTGCGTGTTTACAGGCAAGTGCTGAGATCAGCTGATATTTAAGGTGTTTGTTAAGCACGCATAGTATCTGTGATCATCTGTAATCACTGTCTTAATAGTAGAAATGAGAAGTGGGAAGATGCTATTTCCAAAGTTTCTGAATGTGTGCCTTTATTACGTGGAAGTGAGGTAAAAGGAAATGGTGCATTTTTGAGATCTTCAGCATGTTTTCTTGGAAAAGTAGAGCACCACTTGTAAAACTCTGCAGTCACTCCCTAGGTGCATGAAAGCATGCTGCTGAAATCAGCCGAGTCTCCTAAGTGGTGGTGCTCTGCTCACTTCTTAGTGACGGGGAAACACCTCCCAGTTAAGTGTGTGTTCATGTGCAAAGCTGCACACAGCCCCACAATTTTCTGGTGTTCAATCTGAGTTAGTGAGTGTCTTAGCATACATACCAGGCAGCTCACAGTAGAGACTTTAAAACTGCAGTGTTTCAAAATCTGTCTGGCCTGCTTTATGGGTTAATGTGAGTCCCTGATACAGAAAGCATTCCAAGTTACTGAAAGGCTGGATGCAGTCATGTTTGTTACATCATGTTTAAACTAGACTGATGCTCTTCAGGGCATAGACCTGTCTTTTGTTTTTGAGAAACAGTACGCTTCAGGGAACTGCAACCTTTTAATTCCGGCCACACCACCGCTTCACTTTCTGCGTGTCTGTCTGCTCTCCAGAACCTTAAAGTGGAGTAAGCACTGTGTGCTTACGAATCACAGTGTCAGACATGCTGAAGCAATGCTATGTGTCACTAACGGAACCAGCTTGTTATAATCTACTATCCAATTTTACTTTCCTATTTTTTTTCTTACTTTCCTATCCAATTCTAAAATGACCTGTTCATGGAGGCTTGATGTGATTTGTAGGGGAGTATAACCAATAAATAAAGCATTAACAAATTAACGGTTGATAGGAGTAACATATGCTTCTATTTTGCCTTAAAATGATGTGGTATATGTGTGTCGTGATTCAGTTTGTGATGCAAGAAGCTGAATGATTGGTACTTTTTCCTTAAGGAGCTGTGCTCATGGTTCTTCCTGCAGTTTGGAGCAGGCTCAGTCTGCTGGTGACATATGAAGCAGAAGGTTTTGAAGTGGAGTTATTCATTGCTGCTGCCTGTCTATCTATGCCATGATGATGTTGCAGCTTTGAAATCCAGTGCTTAGTGATCTCTTGGTAGCACAGGAATGAAGGGCTACTTACTATGAGACATTGGAGTCTTGACCATACAATTGCTAACACAAAACCCAAGTGGGAAAAGTACCATGTACTTGAAAGCATGTTTTGCCTCCTTTTCCTCCTCTTGTACATTTTCACTGTCATCTACATAATAGGAGAAGGATTTTGATAAATAGGCATTGGACCAACTGTCACTTCCCAAATTTTTACCAGATTCACCAGCTCTTACTTGAAATCCCTGTAAAAAATCAAAGTGATGTTTCTGATCTTTGTTTGTTCTGTGGAACTACAAAACCCTCTGTGAAACTTGAATGCTTTCTCTTTGCAATCTGGAAGCTTCTTTAAGTAGCATCTCGAGCTCAAGAATGCAGTACTTCTTATTTATTTAATTAATTTCTGGTTGTCTATAATAATGAAGAACAATACTACTTAACAGTTCCCTATCAGAATTATGGGAGAGCTGAGAGAGGTACATGTCAGTGGGCTAGCAAGCACCTATAATTAGCTGAAGGCTTTTTAGATGTCACTCCATTGTTTTTCTGAGGTGGGGGCAGCAGGGGCCAAAGTTTGAATCTGAAGTGCTGAGTACTTAAAACAGATTACCTGTCAGAACCGCAGGTGTGATATTAAAATCCTAAGCCTGGCTTGGTGGTGGGCAGAGGTGAATCACTGTATCTGTCTTTAAATGTTGCAGAAGTGGGGCAATTAGATTCTGCTGTAATATGAAGAGTTGTATTGAAATATCTGGCCAACTAAATTTGCGATGCTAACAGCTTTTCTAGACTTGACTAAAAAAATAACCAGTGATCTCATGTGTTTGCTGTTTTCTTCATAAACTCATTCTATCTGTTTTGATTCTATAGAAATAAATGTAATTTAGGAATAACCATTTGTCATCTTGTTGTTGCCATTGTAGTTCTGTGAATTATAACAGTAGAATTCCATGGGTTGTACTTATTAAATATACTTGTGGACTGGACTTTTACTGCATGCCAACTACAGTAGGACAGCAAAGGTATACTTACTGCGCCATATTTATAGATGAGGGAGAAGGGAATTTGTAGCCATATTTCAGAACAGTGTAGGTTTTCAGCTACATATGATGTGTTTTTGATTGCATGGGTAAACAGATGCAGCTGGCACCATCAGCTGCTGTGAACTGTGTTGTACCATTTAGCTGTTTGCATGAAATTAGAAATACACCACAATTAATAGAGGCGCACTAGAAATTCAAGACTTTTACTGAGAAGAGTACTGTACTTCACTAGCTTATTCTTTTAAGTCCAATAGGCTAGGGAGTGTGTGAACTTCCAGTGTCGTGTGGTTAGTGCCAAGTTTTTGTGTAGTATGACTGAGCACTTGTACCTTCGCAGAAAAAAAGGCACCAGAGACATTTGTAATCTCTTCTCTGAGCTACAGGTTCCAATTTACTGCATGTTCAGCTAATAAAAGTACAGCCTTTCATCTCTAATTGATCTCCAAAGCTGGATAACTATACAATTACTGAGAATTAAAATATATGCATACTTGTCTATACACATACAGATGTGTGTGTCCCAAAATGTGCATTTATCATGCTGTTTTGTCTCTTAAAGCATGGTAAGTTATTTATTATACGTCAGGTGCTACTGACTTGGGTATTTTTATCTTTTTTTTTTTTTTTTCTCCTTAGATCTGTGGTTGTGGTCTGATCAAAGAATCTGAACATCAGCATCAGGTAGGCTCTCAATATGTTGCATAGTATGTTTTATTCTGAAAATGTCAGACTTTGAAAGTAGTGCAGAAGGATGATGTATGATTTGTATGTCACACAGTTTTTGTGTGTCGGAAATGCTGCTTGTTACTTCTTCAATGAACTTGAACAGGGCAGTATTAGTTTACATGCTGGCTGCTTCATCTCTTAAAAGTGAAACACAGAATACCAGCTTCCTTAAATCATGTTTGTCAGGCTGTGGGGACAGAATTTGAAACAGTTCTATTCTATTTGTGTTATCTCCCCCATAGAACATAAAGGCCAGTTTCTTTAGAGCCTACCATTTTTAGGTTTTTCCTCACTAAAAAAAAATGCAGTCACTCAGGAACAAATGCATTAGCTTAAAATAACTCTTTTATAGTTTATTCTTTATTTTTAGAGTAGTTCTTCAGATATAAGATACTACAATGTAGTTAAAATACCAAGTACTTTTAATTTCAGTGCTGTGCTTTCTAAGCTAAAACTTCTGCGAGCAACAGAAACAAGTTATCACTTGTTCTATCAACAGTGTTTTCACATTTATTTCTGTGCTTTTTTCCCAGGAAATTCTTCACTGAGAGAAGCCAGCTGAGTAGAATTTCAGACATAGCAATGGCATATGCTGTATCCAGTTCAATTCCTACCACTGCATCTCATTTTGCCTTACTGCACCTGGAAAGTGATTCTAGGTCAGAGCTTGAAAAAGGCAAAAGTGGCCAAGCTGCTGGTAAATCTCAAGCGTCAGAGAGTAGATCTTCTACAAATGAGAGAAGAAGAGAGAAAAGGAGAGAGAAAAGGAGAAGAAAGAAAGAACAGCAGCAGATTGAGGCCAGTGAGGTAAGAGGGTTGCGCTTCCAGCAGTGGATAGGGTAATTATCTAATAAATACCCTTTTCTTTTTTTTTCTGCCCCTGTGAAGTCACTGTTTTGCTTTCTTTCTCTGAAAGAAATTCTACTAAATCAAATTGCATTTTTTCTTTTTCAAAGTAGTTCTTCGTACAAGTTGGTGTATACCTTGTTTGATTAAATAGAAATGTAGCTTAAACTGTAGAGCACGGTAAGGAAATCCCTGACTGTAAATTGATGCTAGATTGTTTTTGTGCCAGATTTGTGTGTAATAGAAGGAAACACTATGTCTGTTAATGCCTATGCTTTTAGCAGCAAATGTCTTCAAGTTCCAAAATGGTCAGGTTTTCACTATCAAACTTTTTAATTTTGTAAATAATTAAGATGGCACTGTTGTATTCATGTGGTACACCAATTAAGGGTAATTTTTAATGACAGATTCTTAAATAGGACCAACTTTAGATTGTTGAAAAAATTTAATGACTGCGTACCCAATTGTTTTTCCTAGCAGAACCTCTAGACCCTCTGCTGGTTGACACCAAGACTGTATACCACATTTTCATTGGTATTGTATTTAATTTGGTTCAGGTGTGGGCACGCACTAAGATCTCAACTGACACAAACACTACAGCATGACATAAATCTATTCAAAGTATTTTCACCTGGTAATATGTATTTATTTTATGTGCTGTGACTAGTGTTTTTCATCTACTGCTAAGAAAAATTCTCTGTAGTGTGTTTAACCAAACAAAAATGTAGTCCATGCTATAGAATTAAGCACATGCAAGTATGTTGGCATGTGACTTAGTGCCTTTATTAGTCTGTTAAGGCTCTTTCTTATTAACACTTTGATTAATGTGAAAAGGAACTTTGTTTTTCAGCTCAGAAACCTTGCTTTTAAAAAAATTTCTTGGAAATCATCCCACAAAGGTTGTTTCTCTCAGCATGAACAAGAACTGCACACTACAATGCAGAAAGATCCTCAGGAATAAAACTGGCAAGATGTCACCGTTTTATGATTTTTGGTATTGGTATTCCACATCATAACATCATGTAGTGTATCAAGAGTTGAAGAGTTAATGCTCTAGCTGCATTCTGGGTATACCTGACCGGGAATCGAACCCGGGCTGCGGCAGTGAGAGTGCCAGCTCCTAACCACTAGACCAAGAGCACTAGCTCTTTAACTCTTAATACACTACATGATGTTATGATGTGGAATACCAATACCAAAAATCATAAAACCATGACACAAGAGTGGAGACAAAGAGATGAACAGGTACAGCTTACTATGTTCAACTGTCGGTGGATTGCCTGAAGTATATTGATCAATGAAGTTTTCTGCTATACAGATACATATTTTTTTCTTGTAACGTGATTCATCATGTAAATCTTCCAGCATCCCAATTCACTGTGGATAGTGCAGTTTTGACTGTCTTGGTTTGCCCTTCAAAGTATTTAACAGACTTCTGAGAAAAAATTCAAATAAGTGACACAAATGGGAATTAAAAAATATTTTGTGAAACTTTTTTTAATTCAACTTCTACTGTGGGAGCTACTAGGATGCTGTTTTCACTTATGGATGTTTTCAGATTAGGTCTCACAAGAAAACATTCTCTTCAACAGTTTTCTGTTGTAGTGGAGAGAAAAAGGTAGATGTACATTGACAAAAAATAACATATGGATGCTGTCCTTGTTTTTTTGAATATTGCTAATGCTTTGATATAGCTGCTTCCTTACGTATAGTGAAGTTAGCACCTTCGCAGGCTTCTGGATGGTTGTCCTATTAGTGGAGTAATGATCTAGTGTTTCCTTTGAAAATTTTTAGAGCTAATTAGTATTAGAATTACTTAATGTACCGAACAAAACAAACCTGTAAATGCTTTTATATTCTTCATACTGTGAAGCATTTATTTCAGGTATAAAGGAGAATATAAGTCTAATTACTGGATGGTGAAATGGTCAGACAAAGTAAATTCAATTACAGAGAGTCAATTTTTATTCATTTAGATCCTCCTGACATATAGGCCATACTACTTTGAAGTTGTCTTGGATTTTTTTTCTTCAAAAAAATCACTGTAGAGCAATTACCACTGTAGTAATGTCACCAAAATCCAGGAATAAAGCTTGTCAATCCAATTGACAGGTTAGAAAGCTGATATTTCTTTATTGCAGCACCAGGTGCATGGGGGATTGATTGTCTTAGCATGCACACATAGGATATAAAGCACACAGGTATCACACATTTTAATGTGAGAATCTACATTCAATTTCTATGAAGTGCTTGTCTGTTTTCAGAATAGTTATATCTATTAACATCTAATACTATGCATGTGCTGTGCTGATGAAAATGAGAACTGCTGGAATCATATGAAAACTACATTTTATTAGGGGAAAGCCTGGGGAATGGCTGCAAAGTGAGTTCAGTAGACTTAAAAATGCAGAACTCCCAAACAAAGTGGGACATCTGTATCACCTTTTAAGAAATATTTGTTTGCCCAGCTACCTTAGTATAGTCAACCTTGCATCATATGTTGGTTAGTGTTATTATCTTTTGATTTCCTTGTGTAATTTTTGTAAAATTGCACTGAATGTATCATCAGACTTGGTAAAAGTCTCTGTATTGAGGACAATAATTGACACGTAGGTTCAAATTGCAGTTTGTGTGTTTATCAGAGTGAGGAGGTATGGATTCAAACTCTTCATATTCAGAAGGCGTGAACTGCTAGTCTCTCATTGAAGATTGAGCTTTGAAAGTAAAGTATATCACTATTAAAAGTGCTCTTTTCTTATGTACATCTGGGATAGTGATAGTTTGCTACAAAATATTAGTGCAGATGTGGGGGGAAGTGGTATTCAAATTTAAGTGGATAGCATTTAACAGTGAGTCTGATTTTAATAGGAGATCAAGTCAACTGATAGAGCACTGCTGTGCGCTAATAGCTCTTACTCTTCCTAAATGAGTAAGCATATTTTGAGAATAAAATAAAGATACAGTGGAGCTGTTTTTCTATTTGCTTTTTTTTTTTTTTTAGAAGGAAGGGCTAACTTAACACTGCCTTCTTGCATTTGACTACATTATATTCTCAACTTGATTTTTTTCCTGAAGTGAAGTGAAGAGCAATGCTCTTCTTTAGAAACCAGAATTGTTGTTTAATTGTTCATATGTGCCTTAGAGTCTTTAAACCAAAATGAAGCCTGCAAATTGTTGCTCAGGCTAAAATTTCCTTTAGTGTATCATTACCATATTTCTCCTTTATAATGCTTCAGGAAAAAAAGGGAAAAGAGTATTGAAGAAAATTATATCAGTAGGACTTTATTCTTCTAGGAACATGAAAACACTGAAGGTACTTCACCTCAGTCAAAGACTGCAGATAAGAGAGAAAAAAGAAAGAACCAGCAAGGAAAAGACAAACCTCTCACTGTGTCCCTGGAAGATTTTCAGTCAGACAGTAATATAGGTATGCCTTATCATACCGTATGAGCTGTTCTACTTGGAATTTTGATAGTGTGTATGCTAAAAGCAAAATGCCCTTCTGCCTTTGTTCATTAATACAGTGTTAGAACAAATTCTAAACGAGTTGGAGCTAATGTCTACTACTAAGTCTAAAAGTTAAATGCTCATTATGTAGTAATGTACAAGTTAAATTATCAGGGAAAAAAAAAAAAAAGAGGAGGTTACAGAAGACATGATTTCACATATCCCTGGGGTGGAAGGTAGATTCACATTCTACCTTCATAAATCTGTGTTGCTGTTTTTGTTTTGTTTTTGTTCTTTGATTTGTGTGGGCTGTACTGAGTTTACTCAGGCAACTGAGTTCTTCAGACTTGGGTAATAGCAAGTCACTATTTGCCTTTCTTCAACGCTGTCTTTCATTAAAATGAGTAAATATTGGAAGTATTTGCATATGCTCATTTTTACATGTTTAAAATTCTTCTGTGTCTATAGAGCAGAGATTGTGAATTTTAGTGAAGAAATTAAGGTAGAGTCTGGAAAAGGAGGAAAGTAATTTATTTTCTAAGGTGCTCTGTCTAAGTATATTTTTATCTAAATTACAATAGTTTCAGAGAATCTGAATGTAAGAAAGAGACTGATAGCACAGTGTTAGTATCTTAACTCAAGAGAATGAAAGGCATACAGATATAGTGAGAAACATGCTACAAAAGCCTAAGTAGGCTTTAAAAACAGTAACAAGTAAATAGTAAGTTTGTGTACTGAAAACACTGTCCTCCACTTTAACTGAAGCAAAGGTATATGGGAGGCTGCTTTTGATTTTAGTGGTAAGGAAGAATAGGGATACAAACATAGAGATCAGCCAAAATATAATCTTTGCTTCTAATCAGAGAATGTCAGGGATTGGCAGGGACCCTGGAAGATCACCTAGTCCAATCCCCCTGCCAGAGCAGGAACACCTAGATTAGGTCACACAGGAATGCATCCAGGTGGGTTTTTAATGTTTCCAGAGAAGACCCCACAACCTCTCTGGGCCGGATGTTCCAGTGCTCTGTTACCCTCCCCATGAAGTTATTTCTAGTACTTATGTGAAACCTCCTATGTTCCAGCTTGCACCCTTTGCCCCTTGTCCTGTCATTGGATGTCACTGAGATGAGTGTGGCTCCATTCTCCTCACACTCACCCTTTACGTATTTGTAAAGATCACTGAGGTCATTCCTCAGTCTCCTCCAAGCTAAAGAGACCCAGCTCCCTCAGCCTTTCCTCGTAAGGGAGATGTTCCACCCTCTGAAATGTTTTTTTCTTTTTCGATGAGGCTTACAGATGTGGGTTAACATTAAAGAGCTCCTCTGTTACTTTCAAAATTGCTTGTTTTAATGGCAAACAGTATAAGATTTGAGAGACATACCGTTGTCATTTTTTCTTTCTATTCTTTTCAGATAATGTTGCTAAAAACCATGAGGTAAGTCTGAATTTTTTTATTAAAGTAGTTAGAATACTTATTTTGTTTAGGAGGTAATTATTTGGGCTCTCTGTATTGCCAGACTACTATATATTCCCAAACTGACTTATTTGCATTTAAAAAAATTTTACAGATGCATATTTAACAGAGATGTATGTCTGCACTTACAGCACTTGGCAACATAGCACTGGCTTTGCTTTAGACCTAGTGCTTGTTTATTTATTTATTTTTCTGATAGTCTTACACTTTGATGCAACTTGAAAATGTAAAAGCGTGTTCAAAAAATAAGGTCTGTTGTACAAAAACAAAACAAACAAAAACAACAACCAATCAGATAAGAAATTACTACACTGCTTTTATGTTGTGACTCAGGGCACAAACATAAAAACAGAACCTAGCAGGGAAAATAGTTAACAGTTACATGAAAGCAAATCAGTGAGAGCATAGTGGAAAGTGCAAAATTCTAATTTAATGCTTTTGTCAAATCTCAGAATCGGTTAAATGTTGACTTCTAATTTCCAAGCTCTTCAATTAGTATCATTCATAATATCATATTTCATCATGTTGTGGAAGGCAGAGTATTCTCAGGATCTATGAAATTTAAATAAATAAATCAGCATGCTGTCTTTGCTTCCATTACTTAAGCAATTTTTAAAGCATGTTGTTTTTACCTCAGTATTAATCTGTATAAAGGGAAATCTGTTACAACGCTTATTTTTAACTAGAACCTCTTCTCAGACTTCAATGAACAATGGAGGATTTTTCCATAAGCTGGAAGATGATGTTCACAGAATACTTGAAAGATAAAAAAGGAGAGAGCAGCTCACTGATTGCAATGACTAGATAACTGCAAATCTCATGAGCAGGACCAGGCATGTAAAAAGGGAATCACTCTGAAGTGAGAAAGTGCTTAAGAATTAGGAGAGAGCACCTAAGTGAAAGAAAACACTAATTAAAAGCATGATAATCTTAAAATAAACAACAATTAAAAAAACAAAAAACAAAAAAAAACAACTGAGACAAAACAACCAAATATTAAAAACCTGCAACACAAGCTTTTAATACTTTAATCTATCTGAAGAGATATTTAAATTGCGTGTGATCAAAAAACTTGCCCCCCAGAACATGCCAATATGTATTCTGCATTACTTATTCATCCTTCTGGCATTCGTGCAGATATGCTTACATAGTTTCCATCAGTGATGCTAGTTTACAGTAAAAAGAAATAAGTTGCCTTTCACAGGAATCAAATTCAAATTGCTCCATTATTAACAAATGATGCTTCCTTGTTTACAGGAGAGTGGTATGGAAGATGGAAAAACAGAAAAACTACAACTTGAACTTGAAAAGAAAGACGCAGAAATTCAGCAACTTAAAAATATAATAATTCAGAGGAAGGTATGTAACTTTTAATAATTTCAGAATAGTAAACAAAATCTAACTTCAGTTACATCTTAATACATCAAGTACGTGACAATCTGCCGAAATAGTTTAGCTTGGCCTTAGATTATCTTTACAAAGCAAAATGGTTCCTCTACCACCATGTGAAGTAGTCCATCCAGACAAAATTCATCTCACTTTTTTTTTTTTTATTTTATGATCAGAGATTTAGTTCACTACTTGAAGTGCTAAAAAGAGAACACTGAAAGAGTGAGTATTTTGTCAGGTTTAAGGGGACTCTTTTAAAGCTCTAGTTGCTCCCATGTTTTCAGGTCTTAAGCACTGTCTGGATAGTGTCTAGAGAAAAAAGAGCAAAACATCCCTGAATAACAGTTACTGTAACAAAATAAAGCAGTGTGGAATTACTTTTAAATTATTATCACTCATATTCATTGGTTAAGGTAGACAGAGCATGTTAATTTTGAAAGTGCTCTGATGCTTCAAAGGAGGCTTCTGCATATGTGCATGGTTCCGTGACATTAAGTAAGTGGACATCCCTCTACCTAGACTGATAGCTTTTTTTTCCTGTTTGCAATTGACTGGAAGATAAGCAACTATTTTTGGAAGTAAGACTGTTTGTTGAGATCTGATGTGATATTGAGTGAGAAGTTGTAGATTCTTTTTTTGAAGAAAAGAAGGATATAGAACTTTGTAGTGAGAGGCTTTGTGACAGAAAAAGTAAGTTTACAATTGATATATATGGCTACAACTGACAATGGTAATCAGTTAAGGAAAAGACTATCTGAATGAAAAAGTGTAGTTGTCAAAAACATAAAAAAAAAGGGGAGGGGAGGGGGGAGGAATTCCTGAGGTGGAAAGAGTTGATAAGGAAACTGTAACTAAGAACTGTAAATTATAAAATCATCTGTAGAACAGTGAGATCTTATCCTACTAACCAAGTAATATGACGAACTATTTATATTATCCAGAAAGTTTTGTAATTATGTGATACATGTGTACTTTTCATTGGAGAAGCCCTAAAGCTTCTGAAGCAACAGGCCTATGTAATTTTAGGCAGATCTAAACTGCAGTTTCCAGTGGCATAGCTTTATCATTTTAACTTTCATTAGAATTTGCGCTTGCCTTAATTTCTTTACTTTGCTGTGAATCCATTCTTCCAATCATATGACTTTGTCTGTGGCTTAATTAAAACAGACATCAGATGCAGCAGTCATAATTTTCAACTCTAAAAACTTTTAGTCATGCTCATTTGAAGAACACCTTGCTATAGTGTGTACGGGTTATTATTTATTTTCTTCATACAGGTGAAATATAAACAAGTAAAAGCAAAAAATGCACAACTTCTGAAGACGTTGCAGGAAGACGAACGTAAGAGATTCACCAGGACATTTGAGGGCTCTTTCTGAAAACCTAGAAGCAACTTTCAAATAATTTTTAAAAATAAGTGGTCACAGTGACAGCTATAAAAAACTAGAAGGCTATTATTTTGCCAGAGTATTAAACTCTGGTAATTCTCTTCTGCTGTAACTCTGTTTGTAGTTCCGTATAATTCATTTCAAAGATTGAAACAATATATATATACACATATATGCTTAAATCTATGTATATAAATATTCCAGTAAATTTATACTTGTTATGCTTCGTTATCCTTTAATATCCCTAATCTTCCATGAAGGTTTGGTTGGCCTATGATACTAATTTTCTCACAAAGTTGCTTTTGCTTTTCAATTTCTTAATTTGTCTCTTGAATGTAGTGTAACTGATTTAGATATTTTTAACTCAGAAATATATATATATATTTAATGTAAAGTGTGCTTATAAGTAATCTAAGCTGGTTGAAGCATTAATAAGATGACTGAGCAGTGCAAATTTTAACTGGTCATTACTTCAGGTCAGTCTCTTTGTGAAGATGAAATGTTTTCATGTGAGAGTAGAGAAAACCTTCAGAATTTCACTTCTCTATGTATATGGAATATTAATGTGTAATAAAAGAAAGCAGTCTTGTGGTTTTACCAGATCTGATCTTGCATCAGCTGAGGCGATTCTATTTTCCATTGGGATAGACAGTCCATAGCAAAACTGAGCCCTGATAAAAACTTGTTTTCTTCATATTGAGAATTTTAATTTATCCATGGATACTTCATAGGCACTAACTAGTTTAAACAGATCCATACTTAAGTAGATACTTCATACCAGTGTGAACTTCTGTGGCTGTGACCGAGCTCATGTGAGGTTTACAATCCCAAAATTGTACTGCATGGCCAGTTTTCTGATGGACTTCTTTCACAGTGGATTTCTCTAAAAATCCATGCTGCTTACATGGTTATGTATCGATAAGCAGTAGCTGAAGTTTATATTCAGAACTTCCCAAGCTGCTACTAACGGCTTTAGTAACAAACAGTTACTTTTGATACACATCTGCCCTTGCTTCAGTAAAGGCAGAATTAATCACAATAAAGTAATATCGCAGTTCTGTTACACATGAAGGCCTGCAAATATAGAAAAATTCTCATGCTGTCTCTTTCTCTTTGTAGTGAAAGTTAAAACAGAAATACTCCAACAGGGGGAAGAATTAAAAACTATAATGAATGAATTGATCTTACAGGTAAGTGAGAATCTTTATTTATTTATTTATTTATTTTGCATTTAACAAATGCTTTTTAAGGCAATCATGGGAGAAAACTGAAACCAAAACTTTAACCAAAAGATCTTGCCTTTCATTAGCCCAACCCAGTATGTGTCGGAGGACTTGTAAATCTATTACTCACTGAAGTCTTTTTTCTGTTAAGATGGCAGACATCAGCATGCTTAAAAGGATTTTGCATTCACAGTGCTTT
>VXAB01011503.1:0-142601 GCA_013399175.1 Odontophorus gujanensis
CTACCCCAAGCTCTTCTCCTCCTTTCTTCTGTTTATGGAAAAGCACTGATTAACCAGAATTTTTTTTTAAACCTAGAAGTAATTTATATTATATAAGGGAAAAAAAAAAAAAGGTCAGGTAGATACTCCATTTATCACTATTACAAAGGGCTGTAACACAGTGATGAAAAGAAAGAGAAATTAATTACAAGTCAGAGGCTGCAATAACTCTCTCTGTAATTGTGACGAAAAATTTAAATTAACGTTTCTGTCACCAAGAGAAGTTTGATTAATTTTACAATAGTGGAGATGCTATCACCTTAATATTGGTGGGTAAGGAAATTTTACTATTTGCAATTTAGATGTAGATCATTTCTTTAAGACTCAAAATGTGCCTGCGAGGCACCTTCACACTTTATTAACAGCTCAATCAGTGCCACAGTAGAAATAATTAGCCAAGAAACCGTGTAGTAAATATATCTACACCAGCAAACCCACAGAATAAGAGAAGTGCATGATAAAATTCTGCCCATGCAAGAGAATCCACCTCTCTCCCATGGTCTGAAGCACCCAACCACCACCCAGCAGCCCATTGTGCCATGTCACCTTTGGTACGGCTCATGTTGACAATGCGCGTATCCTTTTATGCTTTCCAGGACATTTACTGTCTGAAAGGAGAGGATAATTCAGCACAGGCACCCAGCAGTCCCTGGTCTTTGCCATGAGTCCTGCAAAAACTCAAGGATATAGTGCAGGAAAGTAAAGATCAGACCAAAGCCCTGGGAAGCCTTCCCAGCTCCTCTCAGCAGCGTTTAGCAAGGGCCATTAATTTCTTCCTTTCATAAACACAGTGAAAGATGAAAATCTGGAAAATAAAATGAGCCTAATGAAAATGCATCGGTTCTGAAGCAATCAATGCCATTCGGTTCACAGAGAAAGGGAAAAACAGTTCCCCAGCTGTACACTGCTCCCTGTAGTCAACAAGGCTGACTGTTTCCAGCACGGATCAATGAAGCATTCGTGATGGGAAGCGAGCATGTGCAAACAGCATCCGTCTCTGCTCCAAGATCAAACAGACCCACATAGAAGTTTCATGATTGCTGTCAAAACTTCAAGTCCAGGGAAAGTTGGAGCATCTGCAGGTTGCATGCACCAGTGTTTGTAACTCCTTGCACCCAGAGACAAGAAGTTGAGATGGGGCACATGAAGCCTGGGTCATCCCTGCAGGACAAAGTAGACTATATATATCATCCAAATAATGCAACAGATACATCTATGACCTGAAAAGCTGAAGATAATTAAAAAGAGAGTGATGAAGAGGTGTTTACATTAATTGACATTGGGTAGCACAAGATGTTGGCTTAAATATTTAACCCTGGCTTAAATAACTGTAAAGCAAAAGAAAGAACAGTTTGACCAAAGAAGTGAACTGCAGCAGGCACATAAAAAGGCAAACACTACAGCACGATGCTAAAGAAAGGCTATGTTCCCTCCTCCCACAGAACTGACACAAAAATTAATGGGAGATCTTTATAGAGATGGGCTGTAGGAAGAGGCACTAAAAGCTGTTTCCAACGACTTTGAAACTGTGACTTCTAACAACAAAGAAGGCAACAATAAGAGGAGGAAATTAGGAAAGACAGACTCAGGACTGGCTGCAAGTTCTTCCTCCAAACTCAAGTGGTAGAATTTCTTCACACTCCAAATATTTTCACAGACTGGAGAAGTGCTTAGCTACCTTCTGAAATGCAGCTGGAAAAACAAGATACAGAGAGAAAAGTGAATGTAAGAGGATAAGGCCATTGCAGCAGCATGCGCTGCAGTCTGAGCTACAGCTGACAGCAAAACGGGACCATCCCAGGGAGATCAGTGATGGGCAATTTGCAGGTTCCTGCTTTAAAGGTTTCCCTCCTGCCCATCTCCACAACCAGCATGTACAGACCTGTGCTCCATTCACTGCTTTTCCCAGTAATCAGACACTGCCTGAGTGTAATGTACACATGAAGAAGCAGTTCTCCAATAAGTATTTGACAGCTTAAACGTTGCCTTCAGCTTTAGTTCTTCAGTACAGTTATGAAAAATAACTTCTGAAATTTGCATTTCATGATAGCTTGCAGAGCAACTGTCTGCTGGGGCTCTGCTCTGCAGTGTGCCTGTGCTTTGCAAGTGCCACCTGTCAACCATGGGCTCCATCTCCTGCCAACCATGGGACGAGCTCCAGCACTCTATTGGGATGAGCATCAGTAAGGACAGGGAAATTTCAAGAAGACACTGTAGTCAGCTTATGGGATGCAAAGGCAGGTTTGGATGTTCCAGAATTAAATGTAGGCTGTACTGCAGGCCTAAAGAAGTCAATCCCAAGAGAATAACACTGAGCACAGATGCAGTCCACCCTCTTCCACACACTAAAAAATAGGATAAACATTATATTTCTTGTTTTGAGAACTAAAGACACGTTTTAGAATGTTGTGGATCCCACAGAACAGGTACACACTGTGTGACCTGGCAAGGCACAAGGCTTCCCAAGTAATGCCCTGCCCCTGTCCAAGCAGTTGCCACAAAGTACCCAGCTTCCCTATTACATGTTTCCTTCTCCTTCAACCCCAGTGAGGAAGGAACAGCCAAGGAGAATCAATTTAACCTGTTTATTGAGAAAATACTTTCAAAGAAACAACTGATCTCTTAATAGGAAGGATGCACTCAAGAACTATGCACCATTAGGTCCAAAAGCTCTCGAGTGGCAAAGCTTCTCAAGAGGAAGGGAAAAAAATAAGAATAAAAATCCAGGTCCAGTAATATTGGTGGGAACAGTTTAACTACAGAAGGAAAAAAAAATTAAATGTTTCTCACACAATCCATTCTACAAAAGTAATGTCACTCTGCTTTGCTTTCAGTCAGAGATTAAGGTTAATCTCCAGAACTTCTGGTGCACATGCAGATGCACTGGAAAGATGCAAATAAACCCACAAAGGATTCAAAAGGAAGAAAGCTCTTCACCAGAAATCCACTATTCTACATTAAAATGCATCAGCTAATTTACAGTCCTTGTTGGATACTCAAGTACAGCTCAGAACAAGCAAAAGATCTGAGTCCAGAGCACAGCACATGTTACAACTGGCTGGGGGCCAAGGGTGGTATTTAATGGGTGGACACTGTAACTCCTTGTAAACACTGACCTTAACACATCTCCTTTTCTGTCCGTTATAAGAGATCAGGCATGAGCTCCAATAATTCAGAAAGGGTATATTTCAAAGAATCATTAAAGTTGGAAAAGGCCTCTAAGACCATCCAGTGCAATCATCTGCCTACTCTCAGTATTGCCCACTAAATCATGTCCCTACCATATCTCCACATATCTTGAATGGCTCCAGGGACAGTGACTCCACCACCTCCCTGGGCAACCTGTTCCAATGCCTTACCACTCTTTCAGAGAATAAGTTTTCCATAAAATCCAACCTGATTTATGAAGATGCAGTGCTCATGGTCCTACAGCACTCAGTAAGCACTTCCAAACCCTCAGCACAGAGGTCCAGTTCCCTGGGGATGAACATGAGACTCGGTGGTGCAGATACAGGCACCATCTCCTGCAGCTCTGCAATGCAGACACAGCTCCCTCCCTCAAAGGGTGTGCTCCATGTGAGCAGGAACGGCTGCGTCTTAGAGGAGACGACCAGCACGATCCCAGAATTGCATCGGTAATTTTCCTCCTGAAATTGACTGGCAGCCCTAGCACTGGGCTTTATAGCAACATGGTTGGAAAAGGCTGTCCATGAGAGGCTGTTAATATATCCTAGGCACCTGCTGGCAGTTTTATTGCAATCTACCGCAGGATGCTGCAGGAAAAAAAAAATAAAGAGTAAAATGAAATTATTTTGAGTTGTTAAAATCAAACAACCTCCTCGATGTCAAACAGGGAGTAAGTAACAGTCTTTCTTGTCAAGAAAGAGAAGCATAGGTCCTAAAATGAATGAATTTGAAAGGGAGATGCCGCAGGTCAGACAGGAGAGGCTGGGGGGGCCCTAGCCCAGTCCCCTTGCAGGGTCACTGCCTGAACCTGACAGCAGTGTGCAGCACATTAGCAGGGCACAGGAGCTGTAAAAGTACAGCTGTGCTCCAACCATGCCATGAATTTGTCAAAATAGCTCCAAGCTTTTCTGTCCTGCCCTTCAAATGCTCTCAGAGACAATCCTCAAAAATATCCCCAGCTTGTCTGGCTTCAGTTGTGCCCTAAAATATCATAGCTCAGGATTCTAATGCTGTCACCACCTTTTTTTTTCTTCCTTATTTCTCTTCCTCCTTGGTTTGTTTGGTTTTGTCTATGCTTAACCAGAGCTGCTCACCACTGACCTGGCATTTCACTGACATATTTGTCTATTTGCACTGATATTGCTGACAAACTACATATTGCTGCTGCTTTTACTTTCTTTTAGACTTGAATTTGACCCTTCCACATCCATTGGACCCTGCAAGGAAACTGACAAATAATTGTTTTATACTGTCAAGTAATTCCCTATCCCTTCTTTAAAGCTCCCCATAATTCTGCAGCATGTCCACTTGGGTGGCTGCATACACAGCACAGCAAAATCCCTCTGGGACTGCAGGAAAAAGACAATCAGGAAACATGTCAGTAGGGAAAGCCTGAGGATACTATTTTATAAAATGTGTCTGAAATCTGCAGAAGTTCTGTCTTGTAGTCAAGACCTCATCATTAAAATTCAATCAAAACAGGCAGTAGAACCTTCTCAGTTAAAACAGTAAATAAAAGGAGATCAAGATAAATAGCAGATATCATCTGAGGCAGTCATAAGAACGAATGTGCATCAATCTCCAAAAAAGTCACTCAAGATGGATAACACCAAAAGACAACATCTTGATAATCAGTTTTACAGTGATGGATTGAGGGAAAGCTTAATGAGTCAACTACAGAATTGGAATTTCATTAGAGACTTTACCAGCGCTAGAAAAACCCGAAAAAGTGCATGATAAAATCTGCCTTGTAAAATACAGGAGTAAATACATTTCTGTCCACACAGTGAATTACCACATACATTTGCATCAGGAGGAAACTGTCTGGAATCCGATGCAGAGGAAAACAACAAACAGAGGAAAAAAATAAAAAAATAAAACGTCCATCCACACATCTCCCAGAACTATATTATGCCTACCACACTGTAATTTAGCAGTTGTGAGAGCTGATCTAACATAACGTAATTGTATTTTAATGCCTTCTGTGAGACTAAGACTCATTAGTCATCATCTAAAGAGAAACACAAGCTGAAGTCACACGTCTTTAAGCCAAGTTGTCAGGCATATGGTGTTCACAACTATCTTCACACTAACCTTCATGTCAGGCTGCAGGAAAATGAAATCTGATGGCAGCACCCCTCAGATGTGAAGCTGGTTTTCAACATTTCAAATGAAAATGAAATGTTTCACCTTTCACATTAGCAGGACTGGCAGAAAAGTACAGTTGTGCTTCTTGGGTAGAATCTCCATTTTATTTAGAGCTGCAAAGTTACACTGGATTCAGCTGATCTGTATCAGATTTCAAAGCAGAGTCAGACCTCGATGCTAAAATTGCCTCACAAGTAGAGAAGCACCAAGGTTCGCTAAAGCACCCTTTCTCACCTTTATATAGCAATACACTGAGTGCACTCTTCTTGAAGTTTTATTCCTCCATTTGTGAATTCACTGGGCCTTTTGCCCTGTTTATCTGTAACAAACAGTGGGACACCGTGCTTCTTGAGCAAAAAAAGTTGCACAGAGCTCCAAGATCCCAACTCAAAGGATGTTGTAACACAGTAAGAGGGTCCGAGTTCTGTTTTTCTTCAACTGAAACTCAAGCTTTAACTTTTATTCACAGAAAAGGGTATTTTTTCCCCCATTCTTCCAAATGCAATAAGCAATATGAATGTTATTATCACAGATAGGCTGTGCTTATCAGGCTCTCTAGGTGTTATATTAAGCATGTTGCCATCAGAATGCTTTTCTCTGAAAGCCAAACTCATTTTGTAAGAATTTTTCATTTCTGACTGAAAGACTTATTAAATTAGAAGTGAATTATAATGATCCAGTAACATGAGCACTACAAACAAGAGCACAATCCCTTGTACAATCTGTTGGTGCAAGCTATCAACACAGGCAGGAACACCAGAAAACACTCAACTATCAAACAGCTGTATAGTGCCTGAGACTGCATAGCAGTGAGAAAATAGATATCCTACAAAAGCTGCAGAGTACAGGAGGCAACCCTGGATCTGAGACACCCATATGGCACCATGGTCAGCTCCTTCCTCCTAGACATTGGCCAGTGCAGGATAGTTTGCTCTTTAAGTTTCCATACAATCACATGATAGTCTCACAGTAATAAGTATCTCTTTTTTAATTATTATTTAAAAACTGTGATAAAATGAACATATTTAATAGAAGCTGAAGCAAATGCCTCTGTGGAAATCTAACTGGCAGACATTTGGGTCCTCCTAAGTGGATAATTGATCACAAGGCTAAGTCAGTGATGTTATGGTAACGAAACAAAGAGGAAACTGGGATTTAAGGATCTCAAATATGCCTGTCAAAAACGTGTAATAATACTGTCAGATCAATTTGCTGTCAAATACAGGTGTGATGTGATAGAATTGTGAAATTTTTAGTAGATTATGTTATTGAAGCAGTAATTTAAGAACACCTTCTAGGTAATGAATTACAATAAATCAAACTTTTAAACTTGAAAGCACGTAACTGAAGACATGCAGAGCATGATAGGGGAAACAAGAAGTAAATTTAAACTGTATGCCTAAGCTGGAAAAAAAAAAAAAAAGCAAATTCAATTGCATTCAAAAGATAATGATCAAAGTCTACTTGGGTATGAAATCAATAGATCTTGCACAGTTATAAGAAAAATCCTGCTAAATGGTTCTGTCCTTCACCCTCCTGTGCTTATAGTGCAAGAATAACCAAAGTTGAAAAAGGAGTGCAAGAAGATGACTTCACAAAATACAGAGATCAGTAAAAAGAACTGGACAATTACAACAGAGTGGCATTTTTGAGACAGTTTTCCATAACAAGTGCAAAATTTATGTGGTCAGCATCATTTCATCAAAAAAAAGGAAAGTGTTTTAGGAGACACCAGAATGGAGCCCTATAGGAAAAACATTCAATTTACATTTCAAAAGTATCATTTTCAGATGAAAAGACTTTTAACTTCTTTGCATTTTCCCCAAAAGTAATGCATTGGTAACTCACAGTCCACAGTTCACCTGCTTCTGTCCTCTAGCACAGTAATAGAGATAGGAAGAGAAATCTGAAGTCACAGCTTGGACCAGATGGGAAAAATGCCCTCAGCTGAGTTTACTGACAGCCACGTAACTGCTAGGATAAGCACAACACCTGGTGCTTAAACAGGACGCGGCCAACCAGCAGGGCAGTATCACACCTGATACTGCCATAGTGACAAAGGAAGGAAAACAATGATTGATTATTTCAACAGCAGCCAGCAGAGATCAGGGAAGAAAACAAATGAAACTGCATTTGGATCAGTGGACACAAGTTTTAGTAAGTGACATTTCTTAAAACCAGATGACATCTTGTACTCATATGTTATAGTACTACTGCAGTGTTGTGACTAAGCTTTCCTAGTCAGCCAATGCTGCAGGTGGTGTTAGCCTTAAATTCAAAGAAGAAAAAAATACACACACATACCTTCTCCCAATTACTTCCCTGCACCTTCATGACCACACAGGTCTCTACAACAGCCACTGGAGTTAAGAGGAGACCAAAGCACAAAGGAAAGTAGTTCAGGTATTTCAATACCTTCTAACATAGTTCTGCATGTGCAGCCCAGGACCCAGCTGGACCCAGACAAGCCAGTACTCTTCTCTGTAAATGGATCATTTTCTGCTTTACTCGTGAGAATTTTCTTCAAGCACGATTGGAGTTGGAGCCAGGCAGCCACTACACTACTGCTCAGGGACCAGAATTAGCAAAATGTTGCCCTTACTACCTTTCACATAGGTTTTCTTGCAGAGAAAGAGGAAAATAATATTTTATTTCCTCGCCTTCAATGAACCTCTCTTCCCAGCAATCATTGGCCTCAGGTTTTCCCTTTCAGATCTGGGTTATGAGAAGCTTTGCTGACTTTACTTTTGGGTGCCATATATTTCTCTCTGAAAAGCAGTACCAGGAGCCAGGTCAGTGTCAGAGCAGCACTCCCCTCCCTGCTCCCAGCTGGACTTGTTCCACAAAGATGTGCAGATGCCCAATTTCTGTCAGGGCTCATGCTTAAAATGTTCTGTCAGTTCTCATTTCTCATATTACCATCTCAAATGGGCAGAAAAGGACAACTAAAATGGCAATCAGCTTCCAAAAAGAGAAGGTCAAAATAGACTCTACCACATCTGAAGAATTGCTGGCTGCCATGAGAAGGCCATAATAGTGGCAGCCAGCTGAGCAGCACCTTAAATGTGCTTGTGTTGATGTTAAGTGATGCACATGAGGACATCTTCATGAAGGATTCCTGCAGATTTTCTTAGGCTGTTCAGCCTGGAGAAAAGAAGGCTCTGGGAAGACCTTTCAGTGTGTAAAAGGGGGGCTATGAGAAGGAAAGGGACAGGCTCTGTAGCAGGATCTGTTGTGACAGGACAAGGGGAAATGGTTTCAAACTAAAAGAGGGGAGATTTAAATTGGATAAAAAGAAGTTTTTTTACAATAAAGGTGGTAAAACATTGGAACAGGTCTCTCAGAGATGTGTTCAAGGCCCTGTCTCTGGAGACATTCAAGGTCAGGATGAATGGGCTCTGAGCACCTGATGGAGCTGTAGGTGTCCCTGTTCATTGCAGAGGAGTTTGACTAGATGGACTTTAGAGGTCCCTTCCAATTCAAAAGATTCTATGACTCTATGAAAAAACACCAGGCAAGGAGGTACTTGAGATCAGTGATGACCACATGACAAGCAGATATAAATTTCCTCCGTTGGCTTAAAGCACTCCCTCCCATTAGCAAGACACCCCTGCATCATCCTGCTGAGTGGTCAGGCTTCAATTCAGCTGCTAAGTAAGAAATGCTGGTATGCAGGAGAATCTGGCAGGAGAAGGGATTAAATAGAAAATATCCCCTTGTTCCTAGCTAGAAAGCATAATATCAAAACAGATCTTACTTATTCTGCCTGTTTACTGGACATAGGATTAGCTGGTGCCCTGTGTTGTACCAACAGCTCTTGGTCTAAATGTTAGTAAGCTTAGCACTGTCACAAACTTCATCATGCATTAAAAGCTGATATCTGTATCCCTCTCCCCACCCAGAAGGTGAATTGATATTGAACTGATGCCTTCTGCTGCTGCAACATAATAAACCCCTAAAAACCAGGAGTAAATGGAAAACATAGTGCTTTGTATTGATTGTGATGTTTTCAGTTAACTAGGTTCTGCCCGTGGCCATGCCCCCACAGCACATGCACACCAGGGAAGTGCTGCACTACCCCCAACAAATAACTTTTAGGAAAGGGAAAGCTGTGTCTGTTTAATAGATGTTTCCAATTTCTTACATCACCATCAGTATCTGTTTTAGTCACTTGGCAGGTTTTCTATAGCTTCACACACCCAACCTGATTTCAAACCCATTCAGTAATGCCAATGTGACTTCAAGGTTTAATGATTCATTATATTTCAGACCTCAGAGCAAGAGCATGTGTTAATTTTTTTTTCCCCTGCATGGGCTTAGTAGTTTCTTTCTGGTTTATTCCCTCTATATATCATTAAAAAGAAGGTCTGATAAGGAAGAAAAAAAAATTCTCAGTGAAACATACAAAAAAGAGACGACTTTATAATGTCTGCCTTTATAACCTGCAGAACCATAACAAGGGTAACGGTTCTCCATGCAAAACACCCTTTCCAGGAATATTAGGCTAATGAAAATTCACTGCTGCCCTCACATCAAATCCACATGCACACATATACCAAACCTAGGCTAGAAAGTTTTAAACCTCACTCTTTCTCCCACTTACTATTAAACACCAAGTCAAAAAAATAAATAAATAAAAAGTCTTCCTTCTCACCATTTTCAGTGATAATTGCTGCTGGCACACAGTCCAAACATAGGGCCAGGCACCTCTCCATGGAGTTTGCTATAACATATACTGGAGTTTAACTAATATTTGTTGATCTCATCCACAACCGCCAGAGGCTGGAGAGGGAAAGAGGTTTGCAAGAACTACTCCAGAGCTTCTTTTCTCTCCCATCTATGTTGTTACATGTGGGAAAAGGTAGAATTATTCACAAAAACAACTGGAAGACTGGAGCAGCTCTGGAAAGACAGATTCTGTTCAGTTAGCATTGGTTAATATCCTCATGTGAACAGCTCTCATGATTCTCCAGGGTCAAGGAAGCCCCAGAAGCTGCAGGGGGAGATTTCTGAGGGCTGTGGGTGGCAGCCTGTCCCCATGGGTCCCTCACCCTTTGTCCATCACAAGGGATCTGCTGCTTCCTGCATCTATGCTGAATAGCACAGATGGATGTGCTAAACAGGTCAAGACAGAGAGATGCTCAAGTGATTATTTCCCAACCGTTAGCATATGCTCCTTCATGAGCAATGTCTTGAGTGTCTTGGCAGAAAAAGTACACCCACCATTAAGACATCTGCACATTTCCCTCAATGTTTCAAATTCTGCATGAAAAAGGAACTAGGCAATGTTTCCCTGGCCAAGGAATTGGAACTAGGAGAGGAATGCCAGTGGAGCAAGGCAAGACAAACACCGGCTTTGGGCACATGGCAAGAGAAGTAAGAAAGTATTTTGCCAAATCTTCCTTAACTAGAAAAAGATAATAGGGTTGCACTTAATAGAGTTAAGGATGGGTTGATATTTCCTAAGACTGCAAATGGTCAGCCTCAAAGGCATCACTCGATCATCTGAAGGACCACCATTGTTACCGGGGCAGAGCGCACCGCATAGCTCTGATGGGGAAGAAATTGCTCCCTTACACACATATTAACATGCTGAATATGCCACAGCCAAATGGCCTCATTCAGCCCTGAATGAAGAAGCAGTTTCACTGAATTTAATGACTGATTAATATTCATTTAATAATTCTTGCCTAAAACTGCAGCAAATGATTTTAAATTATACCATTTGGGAGACAGCAGACTCAATTCAACGGGATCACTGGGCTAACACTGTCCTACTCACTTCTCTCTGGATTGTTTAGTTCTTCCTTCACTTGCCAGGTGATTGGCAGGAGCCTACCTTACCTGATTCTCTGCTTATTTTTGCCTCTCTTTTTCTTTCTTTTGCTTGTTTGTTTAAAAATGAACGCATTTAAAATTGCTACTGGAGTGAGACAATGTCCCTACTATTATTCTCACAAACCTTTGTAGACAACAGGCTGCTGCAAACCAAGAAGGACTAACCACGCTTGATCCGCTGCCAGCAGACTCCAAAGGGAGCAATAAGGAGACCATAAAGGGTAGAAAACAGATCTGTACCAGCATGCAGCACAGCTTGGGACTGCTCATGCTCTACAGCAAGACTGGGATTCTATTTTCTAATGGAAAAATAGAAAAGAATTGAAGAACTCTGGTGTGTCCCTGAGAATGAACCACTCAGTCACCAATACCCGCACCCATCTTTCCACAGGAAAGTCAAGGTAGAAATAAAATAAAAATTAAAAAAAAAAAAAAGTGAGAAAAACAAACCACCAAAACCTATGTTGTTTTTGCCTCTCAATTGTCCTTGGGGAAATGGGTCAGTACACTGTGCCAGGTTTTTTTGCAACAAGCCCATGGACCAGTGAACCCAGCACAACTACTCTACCTGCAACACAGATCAAGCCCACACAGTCCACTGCAGACACTGGGATGCTGCCCAGCAGCACACCTCTGGGGCTGGGGATCCATGAAGCTACATGTTATGTTATATGAGTTGTTGGAGCTATGGATGCCCCAATGTGGTGCCTTTCCCCTCCCACCCAAAGGCCCAGCACCACGTCACACTGCCAAGTATGAGCACTTTGCACTGCACCCCTTCTACCTCCAGATTAAAAGAAGCAATGCAGATACAGAGGTGTGGCAGCCCCTCAAATGCCAGGGGCACCATTCTCTCTCCCATCCTTAGCATCAGTGCAGAAGACAGCACTTTTCCAGCTGTGCCAAGCCCAGGCAGCATTCCCCCTTACCCACAGCAAACCTCCCTTTCCCAAGCTTGGCTGGCGCCTGCTCCTCCAATTCCCATCGACATACCTTCATCTGGACAACCACAATTCTTCCCTTTTCAATTTCAATTTTTATTGATTTTTGAGGCACTCATTTCTGAGATGTATGGTATCATTGGATTATACTGTTTGGCAATTTATTTGTGTCTCTCTTTATGCGCTGGATTGATTCTTTTTTTTTTTCCTTTCCACTGAGCCTCCAAAAAAGATACTGCCACTGTTGTTATTTGGCTATCATAACAGCTCACGTAGCCCTGAACTATTAGGCAGTGCAGCTCCAAGAAATTTTGTGCCGAGGTAATTTGGAGACTAAATCAAGTTTTATCACTGAATGAGGTTAGCGGATATTAATGGGAAGGCAGGAGTTTGCACTGAATCATTAATGTGGATAAATGGAGAGTGCCTCTTTAATACTTCATACAGCAAGCTCTAATAATGCCTGAAAACGGTGGGGAAGCATTGCAAGTTGTATTTAATGCAGCAGAAAAGAAGGAGTAATCCAGCTTCTTCGGGGTCATCAGCAGATGGCTGCATCTCAGCATCCCTGTCCTCACTTCAGGGATGATTGTGAGTGTCTGTAAATGAACTAAAGAACAGTGCAGCTGGGACAGTATGAATATGAAGCAAATTGCTGCAAACAAACATTTCCAGGAAATGTTTCCTTGAAACTTGGAATTTTCTTTTTTTTTTTTTTTTTGAACAATGAAAACTTAATAACAAATGAATCATAAAGATTGGAGAAGATCTCTAAGATCAAGTTCAACCAGCAACCCATCACCATGCCCATAACCACGTCCCTCAGTGCCCCATCTTCATGGCTTTTGAATGCCTCCAGGGGCAGTGGCTCCACCACTCCCTGGGCAGCCTTTGCCAATGCTTTACCACTGTTTCTGAGAAGAAATTTTTCCTGATATCCAACACAAACCTCCCTTGGCACAACATAAAGCCACTCCTTTAAGAAAATCTACCAATAGCACTGAGTCCAGGCTTACATCTGTTGTGGTGTAGAGTCCAGAAGGAATAAGCGTTTGCTGAGACACCATTGGGTGCATTTCGCTGTGAACAATGAGGCTTTAAACATCCTTCAGCAGAACAATGTTTACACTTTTCTAATGACTGTAAACCAGAAAAATTTTGTCATATACAATTCTTATACAGAATATCAGGTTTATTTATCTTCAAGGTTTTTGGTTTTTTCCTTAAAAAAGTTTCATAAATGAAATAACAATTAGAGTTAAGTGTGACTGCCAGTACCTTCCCACTAACTACGTGGGAAATGTTTTCTAACCAGGCCCATGTATACAAAGACTGTGATGTTCAGAAGTGCTCAGAGCCACTGTATGTGAGCAAGACCCAACACTCTAGGACGCACAGTCTCAGTTGCCCATCTGCAACACCCAGCAACTGGCAGCCCAGTTATTCCAATGTAATTCATAGCAAGCAAGCAAGGCAAGCTGCATTATCAGAAGCAGATACACAGATCTGAGGTCAGTCAGTACAGAAGGGAATAAGCAGCTTCAATACATGAAAGAAAACTGCGAGATGGTGGGATTACAGAGGAAAAACAGTGTGCTTACTGCTAGCAAAGGTAACACAGTATTCTCTGATACCCAGAGAAAAGCAGCAGCTTAAAGCTTACATTAATCCTATGCAACAGTAACAATGAAATTCAGTGCTACTCACCAGCTGAAGAGACAGAGGAGAGGACATGGCCAGTTATAAAATAGCTTCTACCAGGAAGTCCTCTCCACATAAAGAGCAAGTCTTAGAAAAGCAAGTAGGGAGGAAAGAAAGAGTGGCCTGCAGTGAGAGAGTTAAAAAATAAAAATAAAATAGAATCTAAGAAGTCAAAGAGGTACTGTTTGAACAGGGACCAGCCACGCTGTTAAGAGAGCAGAGTTCTCCTTTTAAGCAGCTAAAAAAAATGGCAAGTACTCTAAAAGAGTCACCCTAGTGCTGTGAGAGCTGAGTACAGGGCTGCTTATCACTAAAAATCACTGATAAATGAACAGTTGGCAATTAGCTGATCAAACAGTTCTCAGAGACTACTGCCCTACTCGGTGAGCTGTTGGTCACGCAGGACCCTTTTGGCAAACTGAGTGCTCCACTTTGTGTCCTTGGGACTCTTTTTCATGTTATGCTCCCAGTGGAGTACAATGTCCTTCTACTGCCTCCTAATGCTTGGGTGGGATATAGGAATTCACAGATTCCTTCTTTTCCCACCTGAAAGCAACTGTTGCTCCTGTGCTGCAGTGTGGCAGTGGCTGGTGCACTCACTTCCCAAAGCACAGCTTCCAAATCAGTCTTCAGAGAGCACAAGGAACACACTTCATCAGCCAAGTGAGCATCAGTGAAGTTATTAGCACAAAGCTGTTCCAGCAGTGCTTTGGGGACTACAGCTGAGGACAGGGAATCTGCCACCAGTGCAACTACACTTTCAGGAAAGCTTTTTGTCTCGGCAAATCTACCAGAAAAGACACACAGTGAGCAGGCTTCTACAGAGGTGTAGACTAATACCTAACACAGATGTTTGATTTTTCCCCTGTGAATTCAACTAAACCTGGGGTAGTACTCATGCTTTGTAGGATATTCCCTTGCAGACTTGGACTGCCATTCAACAGGTTGGTGTTCAGAGCTCTACTACACTGTGCAATGGCACACTGTTAGGAGTTGGAAGAAAGGACATTTAGCAAGGACCTACATCTGCAGGACACAGCTGTGATGTCCTCTTACAAAATGGGCAGGAGGCTGCTTCCTTTTGCAAACCAGGATTAGAACATTCAGTCAAATTGAGGAGCTCAGAAGCATTCTCAGGGATAAGGGATTTAGCCCAGTTGCAACAGAATGCATATGGCTGAAAATTTACCATTTCATTGGCTTTTCTAAGCAATAAGCTTCAAATATTGTCCTATTTTATTGAACACATTTCACTGAGTGGATTTGGAAATGCAAAGCCAAAGTCCTACACTTGTCAGCTGTTGCCAGCCTCACCTGAAGCAACCCAAGCAATTCCCTCTAATTCCAAGGAAAGGGGCTATCCCAGGAAGCAGTGACTAAGTTAAACCCAGGCAGACTGCAGGTGAGCTCAGCTGTTCTTCACAGCTTTAAGCACAATCGCAACTCATTCAGTATTTACCTCTGAATCTTACTTAAGAAAATGGAGTCTGTTCTCTTTTTTATTATTATTATTTACTGAGTGAAAAATGGCAATCACAGAATGGAAAGAGTTAAAACAATACTAACAGCTAAATCAAAGAAAAGCACTTGAGTGCTGGAACATCACATAGCAACAAGAGAATTATGATGAAGAAATGATTACAGTGTAAAACAAGTACAAAAGAGTAATATAAAAGACTGAGTTATAAAAAGAATTTCTTGTAAGGGGAAAATATACACAAATAGGGAAGATGCAGAGCGCTTGAGAAAATGATTTGAAACTGAAATCTTTGGGTTTAGCACAAAACTACAATGCTTTACAATTGAGAAGACATTATTTGAAGTTTTCAGATTCCTGCAAACTTCTTCAGATCAAGAAAGCAGAAGTAAATTATAGAAGTTTAAGGCCAAAAGAGATACTTAATGTGCTGGATTTTTCAGTTCGTACTCTAACAGTAGAATAACTGGAATTTCATTTTCTGAGTCTTTAGGAGACCTCCCTCATTGATTTAAACACCACACTGGTGGCAAATCTGCCACTTCCTCCTTTCAGCTGTTTCAATAATTAACTACACTTGTAGTTAAAAAAAACTGATCTTATTTCCATTTCCACTGGATGAATTCTTCTATTCTCCACTGTAAAATCAGATGCAGTCTACTAACAGGGTAGGTGAATATTTTTAAGCTACAAACTATTTTTTCAAACTGCTCTCTGAATCATTCTTAAAGAACGAGCAGCAGAGCAATGTAAGCAATTTAATTCAGTACAATTCAACATTGTGATGTATTTATGTTACATTTCCTACTTTTAGGAAGGCACAGGACAGGTGTTGCATGTTTGCACAGCTTTTCAAAGCATCATTCAATGCCCTTCTATAAGATAACTAGTGAGAGGACAAGAGATAATGGCTTTAAGCTCAGCCAGAGGTTGTTTAGATTGGATATTGTGAAAACTTTCTTCTCAGAAGGAGTAGCAAGGCCAGAAATAAAAACTAGGACATGGTGAAGAACACTGTGGCCAATTACCACCAGCTGTCTCTACTTAAGAGGATAATACTTTGATGCTTAATATTTTCTAGATTACATTAAGAAGACTTCACAGCAGGTTGGTTATCTGATGAGAAAGTTTTCTAGGAATATTTTCAGGTTTCCTAACTCCTGAAGTTCTTTCCCCGTTATTGCCAAAAGGGATGAACTCATGTTCAGGAAGGCAGGGAGCTGAAGGCAGCAGATGTCCTGATCTCAGACAACAGTGCATGGGGAAATCGCTGCTGTACTGCAGAGGGCAAAGGCTAAAAGCTGTGTGGAGATAGGGATAACCATCACGTTGGAATGTTCACTTGAAGCCCAAGCTTCAAGGGGTTACGCTGGGCAGGTCCCAAAAGGCTAAGGCTTCCCCACAGAGGTGGGAAGTGGCCATCTCTGCTTGTGTAGACCTAAATGAAGTATTGCATAAGGCATAGTGCTCCATCTCTGTGGAGGAGGGAAATTCCCCCTAGAATGAGGGATTGAACAGTCAAAACAATCTCTTTAGCCCTAACTGCAAATGAACCAATTTCCAAGGCAATATTCTTAGACCTGAAAAGTCTCTCTTTCTTTCACAGAAAATAAATTCAAGCAGGAATGCTACAGGGAAGAAAAAAATCCATCTCAAAGAAAATAATTATTTAGATGTCTTAGAAATCTGGAAGGGAAACTTTATTTTGGAAATACACATTGCTTCCAAAGCAAACATTACCCCTCCAGCAGTTCCCTCACATCCTCCCCACAGAACACCCAGCATGACTGCAGAAACACTGCAGAGTGGGGCAGAGGAGGGGCAGAATGAGCAGGCACCAAGGACACACAGAACAATACAGCCCTAAGTTAAAATTTCACATTTGCATGTCACATCCCATGAAGATGCAAATGCATTTTTCAAACCAGCACATCAGACCATCAGCAGATGGAAGCCCAAGGCTCACCCCTTAAGAAAGCACCACTCTGCCCTGCAGCCATACAACCCACATGAGCAATGTCCATAAAACGTTCAATTAAAGGGTAGCCAAGGGCTGCAGCAGTGAGACCTGCACTGGAAGAGCAGCAGGAAGGACAGATCTGCAGGAACAGAGGAGACCTCGCAGGTTCAGGAACCACTAGACAGTGAAACCAGGCTGAGCACAAAGTCTCACACAGCCACAGTCATCTCAGTTTGCTGTTGGGTCAGAACTGCCTTTGGCAACTGCCTACTTAACCCACACCTGAAGGTCCCCTTCTGTGAATTCTGGCCCTAAAAAATCCAACGGGGTTGCTGTCTCCCTTGAGGGATTGGCTGGGGAGCATTTCCAGGAGCCAGAGCGTGTGCTGAAATCAATCAAGTTAAATGGCAGTAGATGAGAATAGGAATGAATAAACCTCGAGGGATATCATTTGTCATTTACTGTACTTGTTAAAAGTTACAAAACAGCAGTTCAGCAGAGGTTAGAGAAAGGACAATGCAAGAACACAAACTTTCAACCCATTTCTGAAACTGTTCACCATTCTGGTATTTTTCAAGAGGATGAAAATTTAATCATGAAGGAAACAGAAAGGAATAAAATGAAACCTTTTCTTTTGGGTTGTTTTTTTAATGTCAAAGTAATAAGCTACTCAGGTTTTTCAACCATTGCTTAAGAAGGTGAGAGATCCTGATCCAGCCATCAAGAACTTTTGGACAATAAAAAGTCCATGAACAAACACATGGAGATGATAATAAAGAAAACTGCACAGCCAAAGGTCAGATCTACTTTACAGTAGGAGCTGAACTCTGATAATTCACAGTAGATTAAATTCAGCAGCAGTAGAGGTTTAGCAAGAAATTTGGATGTTAGTAAGATTTAAGCTGGGAATAGGCCTTATTCTTATTTTACCAAAGGCCAGACACAGGCTCATACATGTTTATGAGGAAAAAGCAAAAGTGACTGAATTTTAAAGAATGAGCTCCGCAGAAAATAGTTTGGGCATAGCACAGTCCATGGAAAATGCTGTCAAAAGTTAGAGGGCAATAACTGAAATCTTCCTCAGTAGCCTTCAACTTTACTTCGGAACGTCAAAAGCTGAAAAACCATGGCTAAGAATATTAAGCACAGACTGGCTTTTCTGAGTATTTTTCATCTTCCTGTAAAACTGAGAATTCCAAAAGCAAGCAAACAGTTTTTGTTGCCTGTCATGTTCTTGACTTGAAAAACATTTGGGGGGATATTTTTCTATTAATTACACTTTAAAGCCCAACTCAATTTCCTCTGCCATTCACACAGCCTCTGGTTACAAAGGGTGGTAGTGCAAAGAGAAAAGCAGGATCTTCAGGAGCTCAGGGTTACACTGAAACCTGCGTGCCATGGAGAGCAAGGCTTCCAGCTGGAGTCCAAACATCAGCAATTTCCTCCCATATTTGCTCCAAAGCAAATATGACCCCAGGCTCTTTGCTGCCTCCCTTTGTCCACCTTACGTATGGTATGTACACTGAATGCTCTTCATGGCATGCGGCTGCGACTTGTAGAGCTGCCACCTTGGACCAACACCAGGTTCCATACAACAGATGAAAGTCCCCAGATTGGTCACCAAAGCATGGACTCACAGAGGCCAGCCTGTGCTATGCAGAGCTTTCCTCACAGCAGAGAATTTTTTCTGGCAACCGCAAACTTCACATGGAATTGTCCATATTAGCAGCTACTTGGGGTTGGACTAAACGATCTCCAGATGTCTCTTCTAACACTTACAACTCTATGATTCTATTATACTCTGATGGAAGGCAGTTCTCTGTGGATAAAGAAGCCTTTCCTAATCAGAACAGCCCTGCCATACCCTCAACATCAAACCAGAGATTTGGGGACTTTGTGGGAGGCTCTGTGCAGAGGAACCACAAGCTGCAACATTCCAGTGATGGAAGGAAAGGAGATTTGCTGGGCACTGACTGTCACTGTTATTAGCAGGTGCCTACTACTGTAGTCTCATGCTGGCAGAATTAAATTATGGCCTGCTGAAATCCTGCTTACCTATTCCTGTCCATAGTCTGTTCTTGAGAGGCAGTTGCTGCTGAAGAGACTATATAATTTTGATACCTGCTTAATTTGTGTACCTATATCCTTTCTGACAGAATGATTTCTCTAGCTTTATAAATGGATCCATGTTCCTCTCAATTGGCATTCATTCTTTCTGCTGCAAGAGCATCCATCTGCCTGAAATCTTTAGAGAAACCGTTCATGGGGAGCAGTTAATTGTGATCTCTCTCAAAAAAAATTAGTCCCTATTTTTCCTCTGACAAATGAAGACATTGTTCCAACAACATTTTCCTTCTCCACAGACAGTGCTAAATATTTATATTGTGTGCCTTCTAGAAAAGCTCATCTTCTCATGAATAAACACCAGACTAACACGAGCAGCCTCCAGAAGGACACAGGGAACAGATGACCTCTTCACCCCCCTTCCTGATTTTAAATACCAGGTTCCCCATGACAGCCATTTAAAAATCAGCACTGACCCTGACACCTGACCCAAGCCTTTTGCTTTTGCCAGAAGACATACTTAAATAGGACCAACTTGGCAGGATGTAGCAAACAAGCCCAAACTTTGCATCATAAGATGTTACAACCCAAGCCACTTAATAAAAAAAAAAATTAAAATGAATGCATTGTAGGTGAGGTTTGGTAAACATGACCAGTTTCTTCCAGTTTCCATTTCACAGCATACAAGCACTGGCATTCCAGTTTCCTCTCCCAGTTTTTACACGTTGACCTCTTCAGCACAAAAGCTCTGTAATTTGAAGAATTATCCCCTACCAACTGCCAGCCCTGATACAGCGACAGCCCATTGCTGGCCAAGAAACGGCCCAGTGTTTCCTGAGCATACATCCAAAGTCCCAGTACTCCCAGCTTTCCAGATGCCTTTCCAGTCAAACACACACTGGGTCAGGAGCTGTCCAACTCCCATCAGGAAACCTCACTGTCAAAGCAGAACTTTCATACAGCTGCATTTCTACTTCAAGTTTAAAAGAAGGAGCAAAGGAAGAAATTAAAATGATGATAGCTAGCGATGTTATTTTCACCATTTACCATTTTTATTTTTCTGCACTTAAAGACTATCTCATGCACCAGGAAACAGAAGCAACAGCTCCACTTCTGTCCAAGGTCTCTTCATCCCAAAGACTCCCACTACAGCCAGACATTTAAGAAGATGTCAAAATATTCATGCAATTATATTTATAAGGTTGCTTTGTTATAAAGAGTATCAGAGAGACAGCCAATTTACAGCAGGAGAAGAGCTTTGTATTCTAATTACTGTGAAGTAGGACGCAAGCAATAAGCAAACTAAATAGATTTTCTTTTATGGGAGGTGAATATATGAGTTGATGCAGAGATTTATTTTATTTTATTTTTATGTAAGGGATTGGTTAGAAAATTGACTAAAACTACACCACTGCTCCCAGAAGAGGCAATCCCTCTACACTGTTCAGCTATTCAATGTTTTTCCCACATTTTAGGGAGATTTTCCCTTTTTCTTATGCAGCTGTCATATTTATGCCATGTCATATTTCTCTCGTCCTTATCAACCTCCCAACTAATGTGGGCCCATCACAAGCCCTTCTGCAGTTCCCAGCATCTGTGCCAGATGTTCCTACATCACTGTTTTCTTGTCCTTCATAGGAATTTTCAGTCCTCCAACATCAGTTCCTATAGAAAAATGAACAGGCTGTTGCAATCTCCCCTTCAGCTTTAGCTCTCTTATTTTGATATGCAACTCCCACTTGAAGTTAAGCCATCAATATTTCCATACCAGATGTTATGATGAAAGTTAAAAGTACACACCTTCGTCCCTCATTTCCTTGCTTCCACTGAGTGGATCTGAAAATGATTCCTGGGACACTGGGTAGCAAGCACAAGCCTAAGTAAGGTGAAGTCCTACACAGAATCTCTTAGAAAAATAATGGCAAAATCTCCCATCTTCACCGCACGAGCAATTATGATGCCATTGCATAACTCCAGAAAAGCATGTTGCTGCTGCTAAATAAATTTCTATGCTATTTCTTTTACAGAGGAAAAAGCCTCTGTGTGAGCCAGTTCCTAAATATTTCTCTGCAGTCTGCATTGGCACAAGCTAGGTGACACACAGAAGGGCATAAACTGGACCACACTCCTGATGTCCACGGAGCTACTTGCACCAGACTCATGGTAGAAGATCAATTATGTCATTTAAAAACACCAAAAGTGTTCAGCTGTTCAGTTCCATCCCTCAGTACTTCTGATATTGTTTTCCAGATAGAAATTGAATTCTTCATGTTTACACAACTGCTTTATTTTGATCCCATAAACAGTTATTAATGGAAAAAAAAAAACTCTCTTATTTATGGACAGAAAAATTTATCAGAAGTTACCTTCTTCACAAAGATCCCCTCTGATTTTGCATAAAGAATCCAGGAGCAACGTTTGTAACAGTGTTTAGATCTCAGGTAAATGTGCTTATTCATGTATTTTCTTTAAAATTAGCTTTTAAATCCTCACCATTGTCCAACTCCTCTCAGCAGCCCTGCAGAGCTTGTTTTATTTAGGGGTCTATCACCACCTGTCAGTGCAGCATCAAGAACATGCCGGAATGTCCCATTAGTCCTGAGCCTGGATAGGACAGGCAAGGTTTTTTAGTAGCTGCACTATATTAATGCTTTGTTAGAGCTTCTTACATGTCTCCTGCTAATAGGAATAACCTCTGGAGCAATAGCAATTTATCCATACATCTAACTCACACTGCTTGTCACAGTTAGTAACAGCTGATAACCCTCTTGGGCTGTTTTTCATCTTCAGGAGAAGCGCTCTCATTCTAGAATACATTATTTTAACCTGTCAGAGTATAAACAGGGCAATTACTTAGACCAATGTGGGCTGAAAGTGTTGATAACTAAAGTTAAATCCAGCATTGTCACTCTAATGTGCTCATGTTAAACCAAGCACAATGAGGCAGCTTGCCTTCTCAAATGAAAACATTTGTCAAACTCACTAATTCAAAATCGACCAAGTACAGATCTCCTGATTTGCACTGCTTGCTGACAAGCCTGGGAAAGCAGCAGTGGAAATGGTGAACTGATTATCAGAGCAGAGAGAGAAAATCACCATGCATGAAGGACCAGGCTAGCTTGTGCTTGCAAAGAGAGAACTTGAAGACAGCAAACCACCCTAATGCTCAGGGATGGAAGGGTTTTGTAGACTTGCACAAAATCCTCCTGCACTCCTGAGTACTCATGAGCAGTGTCTGCTCCCTGGGTATTTCTGAGTCCACCAAATCTGCTAGAGCTGCCTCTGCCTCCTTCTCTCACCGATCTCCTACTTCTGCAGGCAGCTCTGCAAGCAGCAGCATTGCTTTGCTCAGCAAAAGGCCAGCAGTACAACTCCAGCCCACGCACTGCAAGCAGCTCACCTGCTCTCACCATCTGATTTCATCAAAGAGAAAGAGCAAAAGATGTCAACACTGCTTCCTTCCCTATACCCTATCATTCCTACAGCACCTCCACCTTGCTTACTCTGCGGGCACATCAACTCCTGCTAAGCAGAGCCAGCAGCCATGCTGCTCTCTAACCTTTCAGCACTCTTCTTTGTCCTCTGACTCCTTCCTCTCTTAATGTAAACCTAGCACAAACTCCTCCAAAACTGCCCTCCCTGAAGTCTTTGCTGATCAGATCTGGGGATTTGTCCTCCAACCTCAACTTCCTTAAGCATTCAGCTGCTTGGACGCTATTGACCATTGCCTAATAAGCCAGTATTCCATATCATCTATTTGAGCATTAAGTTCTTGATATCTTTCAATGATCCAGCTCAGTTTACACTGTGCTGAAACCTAGCCACATCCTGCCTGACAGCTGGTAAGTAGACCTTAAAGATATGAAGAAGCAATTACCCTACATCAGCCACGTCCCACGTGCTAAAGAACAACGTAGGTGGTGCGGTGTTCTCTTTGACAGCAGAGCTCCGGGGAAGAAATACACCGTACTATTACCAAACCAAAAAAGGAATGTGAATATTGTTCAATTAAAACCAGGATGTCACGCAGGTCTTAGCATCAAATCTTCACAAGACACTCTGTATTTGTTAAAAACTAAGTAAAAATTCAGGTGAAGCAAAAGGATGATTTTCATTGTTTCCACTTTCCACAGGATGGACCATGGTATAACAGCACAATTGCTCACAGTCTGGACCTGGGACAAAGCTGAATTTTGCACTACCTTATTATGCTAAGTCTAATACTATATTGAAGTATCACAAAATTTAGGAAAGTAAACAATCCATCTGGAAATTAATGGGCACCATTGTTTTTTGTCTAACTTCCATAAACTGGTAACATACACCTTTATACAAGTTTGGGCAAGTAATTGTAACAGTGAGCAAATACAGATCTAATTGCTCAGACCTCAGAATAATTCTTTAACCCATGCTTTTCAGTAAGAATGTTTAATTGGGGAGGGAAAAAAAAGGGGGAAATATCCTTAAAATGCTACATAAAAATAACTTGAGAACAGATATAGGGAACAAAAAAAAAAAACCATCCATCATGGTAGAAGGACTGTGGTTTGGCTATTTTCAAGCACGAAAGGGAATGAAATGCTAGCATGGTCTCATTTGATATTACCACTCCACTGATGAAACTGACGGAAAAGATACGATTTAATAAGCCACAGTCCATTAGAAGTCTCTGATTTATTAGATGTAGAGGCTAACAACATAAATATTTAAAATGTAATCAGAAAAGTTAGAGATTAATTCATTGAATATTCCTCCTGCAAATGCCTGAACCACAGAAAATGAGGAAACATGCAGGATTTTTACATATAGCACAGCCTCTTAACGCACAGTAAGCCTAGAACTTATTTGACAGACAGGTTAAGTTAGTATATCCTTCAAGCTTCTTTCTGCACTGCTTTTTCTGAAATGTACCTTTCTATCACATCTCTTCCTTTTCTTATTTGTACACACAGTCTCAGTCTTCATTTAACTCTGTCATGATGGGTTCTTTAAAAGGTCAAATTCCTTCCTCATTGCTCTGAAATTCTCTTGATGTCTACATCTGGCTCTTTTCTATCATTTGCTTCTGTATTTTACTAAGAATTAAACCCAAAATTATCATTTTGACAGGAGAGAGTGTATCTTCAACTGCTACATTCTTCCCACTCATGTAGGAATGTCAGGGTCTCTAAAATCTGCCTGAAATTACAGTCGGTAGCTCAGCAAACCAGGGACCTAATTCCCATCCAATCTTCACAACCTCAGTATCTTCCTGCTTTGCAGGCCACAGGCTCTCTGAGACAAATAAATATCCTATACATCTGTCAAGAAACCTATCAATATACTTCCATCGTCACTGGATAAATGCAGCTAGAACGTTCCCCCTTAAAATAAGATTCACAAAAAAAGTCATTTCTGTTTAGCCCATATGTCATTTTAACACAAAATCATTTTAAAATGTCATTTTCTCTTTGATTTTTTCTTTTCACTTCTGATGATAAGAAGAGAAACATTTATTTATTTAAAATATTGCTATCTAAAAGTGAGTAGAGGCCTAACTCAACACTCTAGTGATTATGGTGCTGCAGGTCAGAAATCTTACAATCTTTCTTGGGTAAAGGTCACGCAGTCCAAGGAAGAGCACATCACTGATAATCGCAACAAAACCTGGAGCAAACAATCTCATCGTGGTATCACGAGGGAATTAAAGAATTATAACTTGGTGGAAATGCAAATAAGTATCAAATGTAAGAGAGAAAGTTGGCAGCAATACACTAGAAACAGGAATGACACAAAATTAATAAGGGAAGCAAAAGGACAATTGAAGGAATCAATGGTTAATAAAGCTTAGGACAATAGAATTAAGTTTATAAAGTGTGTTGTAACGAAGAGTATCTAACCAACAACTACTGGCCCATTACCACTATGGAAATAATAACATTGTCAATAATACTGCAGGGAATGGCAACCACCTTCAATAAACACATCTGTTCTGTGTTTGGGCTAATGCCAGGTGATGAAACCTTGCAACAATCAATGCTGATTAAATAGCTATTTTCCAATAATAATTAATTGATAAGGATGTTAAATACCATCTCTTACAATCAGAATCTTTACCCAGCAATCTAAATGATTTATAACCAGGCACATAGACTGACTGAAAATTTCTATTATTTCTAGTCAGTTTTGGATGTTCACAAAAACCCAGGCTACATCAGAGTTACTCATGACACAGTATTTAAACAGTTTAAGCAAAATGAATGGAATGATATGGGTCTCACAGCAAGAAAAATTGTCAAATAAACAGTGACAAGGATTTAAGTTAAAAATAACTGAAGGAAAGTACATCAAGCAATGGCGACGAACATCAATTCAAGGAGAAAAGACATTTTTCCTTTCTGTTATATAAGACTATGAAGTTATTTAATGTGGAATCCCTGAGTAAGGGATTCTCTTACTGCACTGGCAAAGCCACCCGCAGCATTTTGGCAAGAAACACAAACCAATCCTAATCTACTGAAACAAACGTTAAACATGTCAAAGAGATGCAAGTATTTACCACTGACTGGAGAAGCTCAACTTAGATCATGACAAGTATTGTCCTACCTGTAGAGGTTCTGTCCTCCCATCTTCCATTGTTCTCTCTTGCCACCATCTTACCCAGTCACATTCCATACGGGCATGAAAAGCTGTGGATCACATTGAAGGAAATAATCTGAAATTCAGTGCAAAATACAGCCAAATACTCTCCAAATATTGACTAATCCTGAATTTATGGACAGGGACACTGGTGAAGAAAGAATAGAATTCGCAGTAGGACCTTGTGGATCAATGTGCAAATTGTTATTCTCATTGTTCACTGGAACAATTACTAAAATCCATTTGCCGGTAAATGTGCCTTGTCTTGTAAATCATTGGGTCATTAACCTTAACAATGTCAGTGTGTTGTCACTATCCAATTCAATTACATTACTGACCAAGGTGATACCTAAAAGCACATTCCAGAACAAAAAAAAAAAAGGATCTATGATTATGTTAATACCTATGCAGTACCTTAGTTTTGTACCTAGAAATAGGAACATACCCTGAAATTCAAGTAATAGATAGATTCTAAAAGCCTAGTGAAGAAATCCACTAACACGTTGAGCATAAGGAAATGAGACCAGAAATGTTAGAGCAGGAAGAAGAGGAGATGAGAGAGAAAGAATGGAAAATGATACCAACCAATTACCTCCAACAGGTCACATGTGTATTGCTATGGGCCATTTTTCAATGTTTATTGAGGTGAGAAAACAGAGATTTAGGGTATTCTCTTGCCCATCATTTATTATAGTTGGCAACACGTCTGAGCAGATGTCCAGCATTGTTTGTTGGTAAAACTCCCTCCAACATGCCAGCACACATAATAGCAGCAGCAGATAGCAAAGGTGAGGAAAGTCCCCACTGACAATCCCAGGTCAGCAGCAAAGTACAAGGCCAGTGGTCTGTACAAGTCATGGGTGGTAGAGAGAGCAGCAGCTGTTTCAGTTTTATTTGAAAACACATCTGTATGTTGAAGTATGAGGGCTGGTAAGCCACTCTCATCACTAGTCTTGTTTTTAGACATCTTTCTGCTGCACACTTCTATGCATATATTCTCACATTTAGAGTAGATTCTCAGTCCACACTCTAAAGAGGAAAATTTTTCTCCTTTTATTTTCCTGTAGTTTCCTCACTTTTTTTCCATCAAAGCAAAGACTTTATGACACAAAAGCACAAGCAGGTTCAGTGAGGTAGCTTAATTACTGTCATTTATGTAACTCTTGCTTTTGCCCATGACTTCACCATGCTAGAGGCTGTAAAAAAGGCCACCCTTCCTCCAGACTCCAGAAGAGAGACACCAGAGCATTGTGGACAGACGCTGATGCTGCTCAGTACATCAGGTAATAAGCAGCCTGATCACTGACAGGATTGTCATTAGCACAATGGCAAACAAACTGGCCTTATTCAGGTCTGGTCAAGCTAATTAATTGAAAAGGAGACCTGAAATCTATGTAACAGTCCCCATAGGGTGTCCTCTCTGGAGTTAGCTCTGTTAAACTGGAATGTTTCACCTTGAACGCATCATTTCTACATAACTCACATTATAACTCACATTATTGGAGGGATTATTCAGAGATGCCCCTGCAAAGCTACAATCACAGCATCCACACTAAACCCAACAAGCTCAGAGTCAGCAGCTACCAGTTCTGGAAGGACTGTTGATTGCAAGGTACCTCTGAAAACTACACTTGTCTTAGTGAGTTTCAAGTTAGGCCATTGTGTGTGTCCTGTTTTAGAAGAAGGATAACAAACTCCAGACTGAACTCCAACTTCTATTTTGTTATCTTAAAAAACCTTGTATGCACGGGGTGTCTGTGCCCTTAAGGCTGTATAGAAAAGGCAAACAATACCACATGGATTCTTCATAAAATACTGAAAATGTTGTTTTGCTTTGTCTTTTTCTCCAGGCTTCAAAGGGAGATGATAGAGTGAAGGGAAGTGAAAAAAATCTTCTCTTCAATTTATAACTGCAATTTTATTTTTATTTTTATTTTTTTTTACCAAACAAATGCATTCTACTCTCAGTACAAGTTTTATCTTAAACGGTAAAATGAAAATGATTCTATCAAGTAGTTTCGAAAAAGTTATACAGGGTACAAACAAAGAAAATATAACAGAATTGGAAATGAACTAAACTAAATCACCTGCAAAACTTTATTTCAGTGGGACACAACAACTGGAACAGGCCTTAAGTGTAACAGCTCACACAAAAGGTAGTCCTGCTTTATTAATGGAATTGCACTTTGGATCATGAGCCAAATGGAGGCAATTTTATGCAAACTGCACACACAAAAAAATTTCCCTCAATAAACAAATAGAACACGAGGCTTCTTTTTCTCCTTACTTTAAATAGGCAGCAGGGAAACATCACAATCTAGGAGTAGATATCAGCATTAGAAGGCTTACAGGATTGTTTAAATGAGAGTTCAAAATAAAAGAGAAGGCAAACAAAATAGTTGTTTGAGCAACATAAGTCATCACTGCTCTCCTCATACATTTCTCCTCTTTCAGTACTAACCCAGGCACATATGCACATTTTTGAAATTATATTTTCCCCTCAACCTACAGAAGTACTTTGTAGATGCATCAGAAGAATAATATATTTTGTGGAGTCCACTTTGAGAGTTAGAGGAAGAAAACGTATGTAACAAAGGAACATATTAATTGAATAAAGAGGGACAAAGCAAAGCTTAAACTGCTTTGTGCTTTTCAGTGATTTTTTTTTCAGATAGTGGATAATTAACTAGAAACCACTGACAATAACAATAGTGGACTTGTATTACTTTCCTTGCTTTGGAAGCTGGATTTGGTAGCATACTTGAGAGCTTATCAGAATGCTTCTGCTGATAACTATTAGACCTAAATCCACATCCCACTTTCAGTTAACTACTCTCATCAGATCACTGTTCAGTTGCCTCAGTTTGCAACCTTCCGGTAGTGACTATTTGTTTTTATGAGATCATCTCATTTTAAGACTTCTGACACTAAGGTGTTCATTACATTGGAAATTATGGGAAACAAGAACAGCAGTTCTGGACCTAGAAAACACTACTTGTTACAGCTCTCCTGTTCCCCAGGGTCACACAAGGATGAGACCCCCACAGGGTCTCACAGGGATGATTGCAGAGGGATCCTATGTCTTCCTCCATCGAGCTTTGCCAGGAAGCACTTGAACACCACCAATGCTTGCTAAGAGACAACAACTCATCCAAAAGTCAAGTGTAGCAGTTCACAGAGACAGGTTTTCTTCACAGTGTTACACAGATACTCCAAGTGCTGTATTGTTGTTCGGAAAAAAAAAAAAAACCCTCTCTCAGCTGCTGTAGTTCTAAACCCTTCTTTTAGAATTCCACAGAGAATCAGTATCTTACTGCAAAGCTCTTTGCCCTTTCCTAGCTCCAAGCTGCGTTTTCAAGATAGTTTCCCAGAGGTCTGCCTGGAATGGCTTTGGGTTTGCTCCTCTCAGTATGACTGCAAGGTTCTTAAAGCCTGCAAGATTTCCCAGCAGGGAACGTGAAGGGTGGTACAAGTGTGTAAAATGCTATTGCACATAACTTGCCAATCCAGATAGGCAATTTAATGCAACAGTGCAACTCTCAAGAGCAAATCTTGTAGTTCTATAATGAATGCTCCCAAAAGCTTTAAGTTATGCAAAAGAAGGATATTTTTGCTCACTAAATGCTAACAATTAGAGCCAAACAATTGGAAGTTATTGATTATTGCTGAATTCTCCACGCTCTCTGCAGTGTTGACATGCATGTACCACAGAGTACAACCACAAATACCAACAGCAAGAGTCTGCCTAGCTTATTCATAGAGCATTAATTGCAAGAGACGACATGGACCTCACTTATTTAATCATCTTGATAAGTTCTTATCGCATGAATCATCTTATAGATTAGCTTTCATCGCTTGTTCTGGTATTTGATTCCTGTAGAGGCACAGCCACACTCTGCCACTCATTCACCAGCAGATTTCTCATCCATTGCCCATCTCTCCTGCGTGCTTGCAGTTTTCAGCAGCATGGGGCTTGCAGAGCAATCAGTGTCTGCAGTGATGCTGAAATGAGTTCATTTACACTTGCCTTGCTTCCCCAAGAAGTCAAAAAACACCAAGCCTATTCCACACTCTGTTCCATTCTTATGCTTTTGGAGTAAAAAGGAACTAGAAGTACTTTTGTATTTATTTTTTAGTGTCCCAGCTTCTAAAAAGCTTCAGTAAAAGTTCACACTGACCTGCAGCTAAGCAGGTCTGCTGCATATTTCATCATGAATATCCAAACTGTAGATGATACACTCTGAAAACCATCCAAGGAGTCCTAAAACAACCTTTAAGCCTAGATAAGTTTACTTGCTACTGTGAAGGAAATTTTGACTGAACTGAAATGCCATTACCTTAGCCAAACCACACTCTTACAGTACTTCTGCAGGGCTTCTCCTCCCAGAAAGACTGCTTTTACTTGGTAATGTTTTCTTTTTTAACTAGCACTCCACAACTCTATATAAGCTTTAAGTACAGCATGATCTCTGCATGCAATGGTTGCAAAATAAATCATTTTCTCCTCATTTTAATGAGAATTTATTCACATTGAACAGACGCATTGTACAGAAGACATAAAGCAAGGATGCATGAGCGATTAGGATGTTGTCCCATTTAATAAATACATTGTAATTAAACAAATGTCAGCAGTTCAGTCTTGTGCAGAGATGATCTGACAGCTGGTAAGAATCTCAATTGCACAGTTCAAGGTAATTCTGAGATCTTGTTATTGTTTGCAATATAATTTTTTTCTTTATGCATTTACTCTAACAACCTCTTTGCAAAATGGCACTCATCCTTAATAAACATCAGCTCTAATAGGCATGGATGTATCATTATGAAAACTTGTTCTGCATCACAAGCGAACAAGGTGAGGTAGTCTTCCTTGGCCATTTTTCAGGTTATAAAATCAGTTAAAACCCCCATGCTTCCAAAGATATTCAAGTCACGGGCTAAAATATTTGCTGTCAACTGGTTCTCAGGGTAGCTCTGTCCCCAGAGGGAGAGCAGTCTTTGCTGACCTGCTTTAAATTCTTCAGCTCCTTGAGGCTGGCAGATCACAGGGACTCTAACAGAAAGCCACATTCCAGCACTATCAGGCCTCAAGTGAGAAATCACCAGTGCTATTTCACAAGGTGATTCTCAATTACACAGGACAGCAAGGCTCTGAGTCTCCATGACTGTTAAACGTAAGAATTCACATTGGCCAACCAGCAGAACATACATCATATATCAGGTCAGACTCTGTTCACAGTAACACCCTGTGATGCCTCACCAACCAGCAAGAGGCATTTATATGTAGCTGCCTAGGAAATCCACACTCCAAAGAATATAAAGACAGACCAAAAAGGGAAACTCCTCCAGAAAGCTCCACTCATATGCAAGCTGTCAGCAATAGATTTTATTCCTCTCTCATCATTATGTTCAGACCCAGAAGTCCTCACCCATGACTGTAGGTTTCTTATTTATTACTTCTCATCTTGCTGTCAGCTCCATTCCTATGCTCACTGCTTGGAAATCACAGGGCAACACAAATGAGATATCTAGATATGACAAAACTCCATACTCAAATCCTCCTTCCCAGAAATTATTAAAAATCCATCTGGGTATAATCCTGGGTAACGTGCAAGAGAAGATCATGCTGGAGTAGGAAGACTGCACTAGATGACCTCCAGATGTCCTTTCCCACCTCAAGCATCCCGTGATTCTGTGAGAAGACATCCAGCAGAGAAAGGACTTGGATGCTGCTACATACTATTTCTTCCACCAGGAGCACAGCAGTTAACATTTCAAGCAACCAGTAGCATTTTTTTTCTTAACAATGGCTCAGTATAACTATTAAAGAGGATGGGTGTACAGGGATCAGCATAGCTCTGAGTGCTGCCATATGGTGCCCATCATACTTGTCTCCTCCTGTGCTGAACCTTCTTGTGCTGATAAAAGAACAGTTAGCAGCACTTTGTTATATAAATGTCAGCCAAGGCAAACAGAGTGGAAATTCGGTGGTCAGATGTAGGTGGCTGAAAACTGCTAACAAAGATTAGAAATCTGATAAAGGCATCATATTTACCATCTGCATAAAGTGTTGGGGGTGGTATTCTCTCAAAAACATCTTGAAATAGGTTTCTTCTGTTTCCCCCAGGCTTTTCAGCTCAGCAGAAAAGGACCCACTGATCTCCACAATGAAGATGCTAGAAACATTTTAAAGCTGGCTGAGCCCTCATAATGTCATCCACAGTTGTGCAGCACAATGCCTTTGTGCTGAGATGGAAATCACAGAAATACCTCTTCCTCGCAGGAAGTGAAATCAGCCATGACTGAACATCTTACCAAATCCTGGTTTCTCTGAAGGAGATCTATGAAGTGTTTGTAACTATAACTTGCCTGCACTGCAAATAGCTCCAGCAGACACTGGAGCTCAAATGCTTGCTCTCAACATCACAAGTCTCCAATGAATTGCAGGAAACCTCAAGCACTTTATGTGGGACTTTGGCAGAATAAATTACAATTGTTCTCTGCAAGAGACTCTTCTTCTGAGCTTATTTGTGTTGATTTGGTCTTGCCTGTCCTCTGTTACAAGTGTGCAGAGATGTCAGACTCAGCTGCAGCACTGGGAAGCTGCTGAGTGCTTCTACACACTTTGATTTTGCCAAGGACTTTTTATTCTGTTGAGTGGATATGCCCTCTCCTGCCTGTGGCTGAGGAGTCATTCTTTGCAAGTGGTCAAGCATTACATATTACCCATTCAGGAGAACTTTTAAAGCAACCCCAGAACAGTACCAGCTCAAGGACAAAAGCGATGTGTTTGCAACTCAAGTAGTGCATGTGTGCTGTACAAACATCTGTAATTCTGCATACAGCTGCTTGAAAACACAAACATCAGTTCCATCTTGAATGAGCCACTCTGGGGCCCAGCCAATTCCCAGCCACGATAGACTGTTCACAGGTGGGCCATCACATCTTGATCAATGGGTCACATTTCTTTTTTACATGACATTTAATTCCTTACTACAGCTCATGACTACCCAAAATCCAATAGAAAAAGAATGCATCCGCATAAATGTGAACGCTCGAATAAGTACCTCAATAACATCAGGCACCAACTCCTCACCACGAGGATAGCTGGTAAATAATTAAAAGCCTGAACAAGTAGATGAGCCAGAAACCATCCTCACGCTTTGTTGAGCAGGCTCAGGCAGCAGGCTGTGCAAAAGAAGTTTTTTATTCCCAGTGCTCCAGTAACAGACAGAAACAGTTTGTCTCTGAAGGGAACACGAGCACAACACTCAGATCCTGTTCCTTGTCTTGCCCTCGAGCACTTGTGACCCTTTGGAGACGTAGAAGGGGCCTCTCCTAGCCTGTGAAGTGGAAATCTGGGCCCTGGTCAAGCACTCTGCCCTTCTGAGCAGAGGTCCAGAACAGACTATTAGGAGAATGTGACAGTAGGAGGAAGGGAAAGCATTCCTTAGTTCTGCAAAATTGCACCCTAGAGAAAAGCAAAGTTCCTATTTGGCTGCAGTATGACATGAGAAGTCTGCCAAAGCTACCACCAACAGAAGTGAAGATTTGATCTTACAGCAAGCCTCAACTTCATGACCATCTTTTTTAAAAAAAATTTTAATTTATTTTTTTTTTGTTCGCCACTCTTAGCCACTGTTTTAATTCAGTCCTCCTTAAAGATCATTGAAGCAAAACTTTCACATCCATCCAAGTGACTGGTTTGGCAGGCAGCGGACAGCACAGGTTTTGGTGTATGCCTTTAAAGCTGGTGATTAGAGACTGTGGAGCAGAAGCCTGACCTGCACCAGCCTCACCTCTAATTCTAATTAGCAATCTGTAGGCTGTCTGCACATGCCAAAAATGGCACTTCACATCACAATGCAAACCTAGCCTAGAGTCCTCACAGGGGGTTTGTACCAATTTTAATTAAATTAGTCTCCAGAAAAGTTTCACTACATTTCTTGTGTAGACATGCCCAAGAAGCAAATGGATTGTAAAATTGCTCACTCTCATTCATTATCAATTTCATGTTAAGGACTGCTGTTTTTTAAGTCCTAACTTCAGGAATGGTGCATGACCCAGGAAATTCAACTTCTGTAAGTTCTGATACTTTGCTTCTAAGAAAAGATATCCTCAAGTTCCATAATATGCATTATTCCTTTCATTTTAAAAAAATAATTACATGTATGCCAGTTCCACAACGTGCAGAAGCTGCATCCAGTATCATTGAATACGTAGGTAAGCAGTATGCAAGAAGAATCATACAATCATTTGAGATGGAAAGGACCCCTAAAAAAAAATCACCAAATCCAACTCCCCTACAATGAATAGGGACACCTACAGCTCCATCAGGGTGCTCAGAAAATGAGAAGTGTCCACACTCCCAGCATCCCTCAGTGGAAGGGTGAATTCCACATGAAGAGCATCCTGTACAGAACTGAGGGAAGAACATTATTCCAAGCAGCAGAGAAGGATCTGCCATCCCATCCTAAGAATCTGCCATCTCATCCTAAGACAGCTAGCACAAAGGAGTTAACAACATCCATTTGAGCTGAGAGTGTTTATGCTTCAGCAGTTCCATTAATAGGTATTAAATAATGCTCCTTTAAGCTACAATGCTGCTGCATAGGGTTTCAGCCTCATCTTTATGGATGACTTGTCATAATTTCTAGAATTATAGAACTCCTTGCCACACACAAACATATATCTGCAAGGTTACAAAATAGTCAAAGATTATTTTTTCAGCCCAGAACTAGCAGAAATGACTTTTCATTAATCAGGATCAGACAAGATGAAATTAAATCAATTCTTCTCCCTAAAGTTTGAGATGCACAAAGAGGGAGATACCAACTCATCTCCACCTGCAGCTCAGGAACTGTAAAGTGAAACCTCAGTTCTGAGCACTTGGAAGTTATTACCACATGAAGGCACCAGCTACTTAGCACCTCTCTCACCTTTCCCATGTACACACGTATGAACGTGCACATTCATGCTCTCCTGTACAAAGTAAACCTTCAAACTCCTACTGGCTGGATACTTTCTAGCAGAAGAATCGGTCCTTGGAAAAAATAAAGCTACATAATGCTCCAGATCTTCTGACCTAGGAATGCAAGAAGGAATGCCATGCCTTCATGAGCAAACCTCTAAAATAATCTCAGAAGTCATAACACAAGCTCATTAGACTCTTGCTTACATACTGCAGGATGGGGAAGCTGATGCTCCACACTCAGACTTCTACAGACCTGAGGGCTGCTCTTAGGGGTTCTTCATGTACCTATTATTTAATTAGATGCACAGAAGCATCCCAGCCTTCAATGTCTCCATCTTTATCAAGACTCTGTGAAGTCACTGTTCCCATCCCCAGTATGATGACCTAAATACCACAATAGCCTCAGCCCCAAATAACATACCGTGTTCCTAGAAGAAGCATTTGGAGAGAGTAAGATATGCAATCCCCAAATTCAGAGCATAGTACAACACATGGAAGTATATGGATCTTCCTCCTGCCCAGCTGCAAGAAGTTTCTGCAGCCACAAAGCACTTCAGAGGGACTGACACAGAACACATAAGAGTTCTCAAGACACCTATAACAGACTATGCTGTCAAACTATCTTCTCCTCTCCTCCCACCCCCTCTTTACATCCTTCACTCACTCACACATACTCAACCACAGTCTAGACCATGTGTTCCTTCTTCCATTTGGTGCATCAAACAGGTTCACTGAGCATCATGTCTGATGGCTTACTCAGCATATGTGATGAGGACGCATATCTCCCATGTACAGCACAAATGCTTTGGAGAAGTGAGAGATACTTATGCCTGAGAAGGACAGAAGCAAACAGGAGTCTCCGTATTAATGCAAAATTCAGATGGCATACTCACTTCAGGATTTCCACTGACCCAGAAACTGAGCTCAGATCTCTCAGGTATCACTTCTAGTGTTTGTATGTGTGAATCATCCATAGCAGAGCAGGAGGCTGGAGAAAAGCCATGAGTCTTATGCTGCACATGCTGAAATCAATGATGTTTTGGTAAAAATCTCTGAGAATCCCTGAGCTGTTTGAGTTCCCAGAGATAGCATGCTCCACACTCAGCAAGGCTTGTTGAGACAGGTCTTCGCACCCATTTATCTCTAGCTGGCATTGGAGAAAGGTTTTTAATGCTTTTGAGAGCCTATTCTGCCCATCCCCAAAGCATCCAATGCAGTTCTTGGAGTCCTCCATGTGATAAATGGGAAATTTGAAAAAAACACAGAGGAGGCAAATCAGAGTCCAGTAAAATGCGATGCTCTGCAGAGGGCAAGATAGATTTCTGCCTTAATTCTAGTAGCAAACCAGCATGATAAAAGAGCTAAAACAAGAGGTTATGATATGCTTGAATCATTCCAGAGAAAGCAAGTGCTGTGTATAACAAGGGAGATAAATAATCAGGTAGACAGAGTAGCTCTGCCCCCTCACTCACTTAAATCAAAGCAGCTTTTTTGCCTCTGTTACACCCACTTGGAACAGGGAAACATCAGGGAAGTTTAAAACTCATCTTTGGCAGGAACAAATAGAGAAGTGCAATTGTGAGGCTAGGATATAAACTCACAGGTAACAGAGATGCCCATGCAGTAGTGCTAACAAGCAGCCCAGCAGGCAGGGAATGCCAGGGCTGGCAAGCAATCCCACACATTTCCCACTGGGCTACCCAATGTTGCTCACGTTCACTACAACTGTAGAGAGTTTGGGCTGGGGATAAACAGAGCTGGGCTGCCATCTCCTCAGCATTCAAATAGTTTTTGTCAGCAGAGAGAAGCCAAAATACAGCAGCAAGCTACATAGCATGCTTTGTACAAGCCTTTGTATGTCTTTGATATCCATGTGGCACAGTGCCTGATTAGTTGGCTGTATCTGGCCCCAACAGCCTGCATTTGACCCTCAGCAGGATTTATGCTTTGCCTGAAGAGCTGTGCATTGAAATCAGAGGGCCATGCAAGTATGTCCAAGGTCAGCTATTCCTGTAAGCAATACACCATACCTCAAAAGCAACTGCATGTTTCTGACAATTATTTGAGAAGGTAATTGAACTCAGCTGTTTCAAATGCAATTTCCATATGATGTGCACTGTACTTTGATCCCAACTTGAAAAAAAAGGAATAAATAATCCTGCTTTAACCTTGGTTTGATATGGCACTTGCTATGCAAACATTCTGCTTGCAGACTGCACAGCTCAATGTGAAAAGAACATGACACTACAGCCCACGAGAAGCACTGCTATTTCACATTTCAGCCCTTTAAACTCCCTGTGTCAAAAAGTCATCCAAAAGCTCACAAAACAGGTCAAAACTTGACAAGGAAAGTCTGCATTCTTGTGAGGGAAAACTGAAAACTGCACTTCTCACAATGGGAACATGCTTACTGGTAGAACAAGGATTTCCAGTTCTCCTGCATTATCTCATTGGGATGTGATGCCAGCTCACTCAAAACACGGGATGATTTTACGTATAAATAACAATGCAAGACTACATACCTCTTCATGTGCAAAAGGTGGCCACACCTGAGAACATCTGAATTTTGGTGTGCCAAGATCAACTCTGAACTTCCCTCCTATGAGACATAACGGAGTACAAAGGAAAGCACATATGGCATGACTGCAGAAAACAAGGTAAGGGACAAGTAAGGCTCAGCAGCTTGGAAAGAAGTAACATAAGGCGCAAAGGCAATGGTGGAACAGTAAGTTCTTTATTTGCATGAAGTTGTATTTGCTAGCTTTGATCTGTTACTCCTGCAAAGAAGTCCTTCTGATCTAACCCCTGCATGCTGCTCTGTTTACCCTGCTGTGTGTCTACCACCTCACTATTTCACTGCTGTGGCTTTGCAAAAATGCATAAAACACAGTTATGCACATGTGGGTGCAGGTATGTCCACACATGAACAATCCCATGTGCAGTGACCATGAAAGAAGAATATATGCATGCTTTTTTCTTTGCAATCGGATTAATACACAGAACAGAAGTCTTATGTCCTTTTTATTTCATTTTCCACCATGATTTCACCTGACCTTAGCAGAACCATTCCAGAATTAAATACTGTTCACAGTAAGGGAGGATGGTAAACTTCAACTCCGTGTGTAAAAAGCCACTCAGAATACACCAAGGGATTCAGCAAGTCTCTACATATGCTTCCTCTCAGCATGCAGGTGTAAGATTTAAAAATCCATATTTCTCTCCAATAAACTTAAAAACAGCTATAATATCAAGTACCAAAAGCACCATCTGCACTCCACATATAGTGGTGATGGTTTGTTGTTGTTTTTTGGATTTTTTTTTAAGAGTTGATGCTGTTTCTCAGTATAGCTTGATCTTATTTTGTCAATCACTTCATGAAAAGTGCAAAGAACCCCTGTGGTTCCAAATGCCTCTGAAACAAGATGCTTTAATAAAAGCACACACCATCTTTTTGCTTCTTTAAGGCATTATATTGTTGACTCGCATAAATAGCAGCATTTTAAATTTTAAAGTGTTAAGCTTAGACATTGAAGTGCTCCCCACTCTTTGGCACTGATTGCCTGGAGGCTGTTGTGGCCAGCACAAAGCAATTGCTTGCTGAAGAAGCTGAAAAAGGCAAGTGCTTACAAAGCTATACTCTCCTTGCTGTGCAGGCAGCAACTCCTAGACAGCCATCTCGCTGTTACTGCAGCCACCAACACTCCCCTCAAAGCCCAGCACTGCTCTCTGACCTTCACCGAGGCACCAAGTCACACCAAGGACCTTGCTGTTGCCAATGTTTTGAATAGCTGGTAGAAAGGATCTTCAGTGGTGGACGTGCATGTCAAACTCAAAGGGAGAACTGGCAAGGTAAGTCTGACAGTCTCCTGTCCAAGGTTCCACTCCTTTACTTTTCCTCTGCTTGAAAATGTAACTCAACCTTGAATCTGCTGCCTCTCCTCAGAGCTGAGTTTATGCTACTCCATTAACTTGCCCTACAGAGGGCAATGTGAATGCCCAACATCCTTCCTGGAGATGCTGCAGGTATTTCTCACCATATGCAAATGCTGACAGTGAGAGCATGAGAATCCACTTTAAATCTGCAGTAACTGATGTGATGCTTGGTATTTCATAAGATAACGTAGCAAGGAACACTTTTTACAGAAGTATCCTGACTTGTCTTCTTTAGAGGCATTTCTCACCATGACTTCCTACTTACGTCAATAACGTCCAGTATTCCATCCAACACAACATCACAACACATGTCCTGTGAAAGTTCGGATATATTTTTTTAAACCTAAATCAATTTGTGCAACCTTCCTCCTGCAGGATTGCATACGCTTCTCCTGAGGCATTCTCCTCTAGGCAAGGAACACTTAATATCCTTGCTTCATACATGCAGACATCAAACTACATTCTCTCCTGATATTAATCAGCACAGTTTCACCCAAGTCAATATAATTTTGCCAGTTTACATCAACACAAAATAAGACACTGAACTCCTCGTCAGACTGTCACTGGTTAATGAGCTTGAATGACCATCATCCTATTCACATTTGCTGAAGTTCATAGTTGCTACTTCACACCATTGCTTGAATACTGATTTTTTGGTACCGCAGTTAACAATATTGTTATTTCTTTCATAGCTCTTTTTAAACTTCAAAAAGAAAGAATAGGGATGATTTACTAGTGAAGCATATTAACATTTAAAACCAGTGACCAATTAGAGATTTGAAAATGTCTGAATAGACTCACTATTCAAAATGCCATCTGGTCTCCTGATTATTCCTTCCATGTACTTCCTCATGACAACCACACAAAACAAGATTAGGACAAAAAACATTTCTTCAAAAAGTAGATCCCTTTTACTGTACTTCACTGCTGTCAGTGCTGGGAAGCATAAACTATCAGTTTCCAAACAAAAATGCCTAAACTGTGGTTACTGAATTAGACTTCTCTTCCTTGACTTTCTCATTGCACAGTTTTCAACCAACATCTATTGACTTGCAGTGCAAAGCAGCAGGCATACACCTAAAGCTGTACTCTAAATTCACCCCTATTATCTTTGTGTTGACACTTCATCCTAGAAGATATATGCTGAGCTCCAGGTAGATCATTTGTAACCCTCATAATGATGATGGGAACAAATATAGCACAGTGCCCTCCAACTGACACGGAATGGATACTCAATGCTTTGCTATTTTGTGATGAATAAATTGGTTGTCAACATATGCACAGTAGCAGTTTTCTTCCCCCAATTTAATGATCATACAGTCCTGGCATAGCAGATCTCTGTGTGTTATAATGATCTGGAAAGCTTGACTGAAAGATTTGGAGAATGGATTTCAAGCCAAAGTTGCACTTGCCCTGGAAAGCAGTGATATGAATTGATTTCTGGGTTGGAGAGATGCTACACAGCAGTTTTACCTTCCATAGGGGTGACCTTCATTAAAATGCAGTTGCTTTCTTAGGACAATAAAAGCTCTTACAAGCATTCTTCCATGGATACCCAGATCTAATACCCACACGTGTCCATAAACTGGGTATTTGTCCTGACAGTTACACATTCACTCACCACTAACTGTTCAGATGGTCATTGTATTTCAAGCAAAGGAAACATAAACTGAGTACACAAATGGCACTCTTCAGCAAGTAAGCTTATGTAGAGATTGAGCCATTTCACTTCTGCTATACAAGTTCTACGTAGGAATATAATGTGTGGCTCTGTAGAGTTAGGCAGATACCTCCTGCATCACTATTTGGCTATTAGAGTAGTATGCTCTGAAGACCGCAGAAAATTAGACAACCTCCATCTGAGAATACGGAAGATGTCAATTTTCAGTTTTACTTTTTCAGCAAAATGTCAAATATTTGATGCAAAATAAATAAATAAATAAAATCAGGACAGCACTAATGAGTCCCATTTCCCAGCATGTACAGATCCCCTCTGGCACACAGCAACAAATTGCTTATGACCCCCTGGCAATGCCTTCAACATTAAGAGACTCCTTAATTCTAGCTCACTGTTAACTGGAATGAGTAAAACAGAAAGGCAAGTGACCCTTTATTGTGTTACCAATCCTCATTATAAATTTATATAATGAATGCTTTAAAAATTCACAGAAAGCATTTTATCTTGAACACTGAAGACAAAAAAATAACTATTGGATGGGCTGATAATTTCAAATTATGTATTAAATTTAAGATTAATCCCTGTACAAAGGGATTACTCTCACACATGTTTGCAATTGTCCTCTCCTACTCATCTCATCAGCTGTTAAGCAGAAGAAAGTGTTTTAACTTCTTTTTTCATTTTGCTGAACTCTGGGTATTTTTTATGCCCATCCTGCATCTCAGTATGAGCATATACACACATGCAAACACCTTTAACATTGAAAAGTAGCACTCTTTCTTACTACTTTGTTTACCTTTTTCTACGTTAAAGGAAATAGAAGTCAAAGTCACACATTGAACAAACCTAAGGGTCTCACTGCTCTGCTCTTTAATTCTTTCCAGTCATGAGAAAGTCAAGCAAATGAGTAATTTTTCCTGTTGTTTAGTTTTACTGGTGGTGAAATTAAAAAACAAGGACTAGAGCCATGGTCTAGAGTATTTCAACTAGCAACTAACTGTAGTACCCAGAACTAATGAAAACTTGCTTCAGTGCAACAGCAACACCATGCGATGCCTCACATTCTGAGTACATTTATCTCTTTCCACATTACATATGTAGGCCAAGAAACGTCTCACTATTTTAATTAGTAGCTCATACCAGATGGTATAGTTAAGAGTAAGCGTTTAAAAGTCATGTTCAAAACTTTTCTTCGGTGGGAGCCTATTGTGGTATCTAATTATGTGTCCCCCTCCCCAGACACAGGAAAGAAAATCTCCATTTTGGGCAGATAAGTAGTTATTGGCAAAACAATTCACAAGAACCTGAAGTGCTCAGGACCTCCCAGTGGTGGAGGCTTCACTTGGATTCATTTGTGTTCAACTGCACAGTTAGAAGGGAATGACTTCTGGTTTCCGACCATCTCCTAGGTTATTTTAACAGTCTTTTCCAATGTGAATGATTCTATGATTACTTTGTACATCCCCACAAACATGGCCTCTTCTGGTACACGGCAACAGTGCTGATAAATGCAGAGACAAAGCAAGACGAGCCATTTGGCAAACCTTTGGCTAGTGCCTGAGTTGATGTGGGAGGTTGCATCCATCCTCCTCTTCCTCCCTAGCCACAGTATTTCAAGGGACAGCTCAGCAGGCATTATGCAATTTTCCTTTTGCCTTGGCTGAGGCAAGGAGGTTTTGAAACTGCATGCAGCTCTTATTATTTTTCTGCATTTTTTCAAATTACACACTTCCCTTTGAATACAGTGTTTGCTTAAAATATTTGGAGAATGCAAATTTCTTTATTTACACGTGCTTGAAAAAACTCTGACTGTGCCGCATTCCCTGGGTAATTCAGTAATTCTCACCAGCCTCCTTCCAGTTAATTACTCTGTAAGACTCTGTCTAGTGAAAAATGAATTCTGCTCAACTCCTCTCCCAAAAAACATGCAGTGAGCAGCAAGTAGGGCTTATTCTTGCTGCAACAGAGCAGCACATGGAACAAACACAGCATGCGAGACAAATCAATACTGTAATCACCAATGCAACCAATCAAATGAAACTCCAGGATCAATCAATACTGCATCTTCCTAGATGACAACTGTGTAACTGAAGCTTTTAATACCTTCCCAAGATAAATCTCTTCCTGGGGAATCTAAGATACAATTACCCAGTGAGTTCCCTAGTTAGGGCAAGATTTTCCTGGATGTTAGAAAGATTGTAGATTAAGACAGACAAGCTTTTCTGCATTTAAAGAGATCTTTCTGACCTCTTCAGGAATAGTGTCTATTCAGAGACGCTATTTTTTAACATAAATCCTACGTATTCTCTTATTAAAAAACAAGCAATGCAAATCCTTCACTTTTACCAAGTCAGGACAATGGATCACCTCCCAGATTAAACACATAATAGGTCAGAAGTTATTCTTTAGCACCATTCAACTGTTATTTCAGGGATGACATTATGTAAATTGCAGCTATCAAGGTGTTAAATGTCAGCTTTAGAAGATCATGGTCCAAGTTCCTTCTCAGGGAATGAGATCCATCCTCAGTACTGTACAATGATAAATAGTTTTTTATCCTCTGCTACATCTGTGATGCAGTGGGCTATTAGCCCCCTCTGACAGAACCAAGACAAGCAGAGATTAAGGGTAGGTGCAGGCAGATGCATGCTCCTCTGCTCATACTGGCTGGATAGGGATGCACTTTGGCCTGGAAGCCATGAGCATGCTGCTGTGCTCAGGCTGTGCTCATTAGAGCCCTCTGCCCAGCGCAGCACCATCAGCAGGGATATATCCTGCATGGCCTCATCTGGGGCATCCAGTTAATTAATGATGGAAAGGAGAAGTAGATCAAAGCCCAAGGAGCACTTCATTCTTCTCCCTCTATCTGATATGCTACAAATTAGGTCCAGTGACTGCAAACCAATGCCTTGGGGAAGAGGAAGAAGGGAAAACATCAAAAGGGCACTTTTATTCCAAGCTTAGGAATGGGCCCTAGAAAATCAAGGGGACCAGTCACAGAAGCACAGCAAATTATAGGTCTGTTTGCAGCAGAGGATCTTCTGGTTCACTGATTTTTAGTTTAGGAAAAACAGAACATAAGAAAGCCCTTCTGGCAGCTCCAACAGCATGCCATAGCTCTGAGCAACTGCCATTGTTGTCCACTTTAAAAGCACAGTAGGAAAAATAAAAAACACAACAAAATGTTTTCCCTATTTAAGATATCTTGGGATGAAATTAATTGGATATACACCCTTAAAACCACACCTGCAGGAGTCCAGACAGGCTTCTGCCACTTAACCCATGCACTGAACCTCATACCATGCAGAGCTCTCTCATCAGAGCACCAAGCAGCATGTGGAGAACAGCACATTGGAAAAAAGCCTATCATAGCAGCTGTCACCAAGGAAGGAGGATGGACTTCCCTTGGAATAAAGCAATTCAATGATCAGTTTTTTGATTACTTGATTTTCAGGTCTTTAAGGACATTTCTGACCCTCTTAGTGCGAAAAGTTAGGGGATTTTCCCAGAGACTGTCAGAGTTCTGCTGATGTTGATGCTATGTCCATGGGGACAGACATGTGTCCAGACACTGTCAAGCCCCAGATCAGAGCCTCAGCCTGGCCAGGGCCAAATTTCACAGCCTGCAGATGTTTCGTTTTCATTTTGGCATCCCGCTGACTCCATCAGAAGTGCTGACTGAAAAGACTGCACCACAGACCCTGAACCAGGATACAAAACAGACAGTGATCCTTTCCTTAAGACATTTCCTTCAGCCTTTTAAATAGCATGTCAAGTGCTGTGCTTTCCTCTGCCCCAAGACATTGTACCAAAGCTTCCTTTCCTTAGGAAGCCTTTCCAAGCCTCTGATGTGCACATTTTACAGACAGAATCCTAAAATGAAAGTGACAGTCCTGTGCATCACTCTATTGCTTAGTATTTTTACTCTCTTCTTTAACTTTCCACTCCAGCAAGTGAAGTTTAAAAGAATCAATTTCTCTATATGCTCAGTAAAATCCTCAGCAGAGTCACTGCTCTGTAGGCTTCTTTTAGTTATTTATTGCCTGCCTCCTGCACACCACATATGTTAAAAGATGCACTACCAGCTTGGAGAACAATTAATCCTATTACTGCTTAGAACAAGGAAGCCACAGAAGCAGTAACAGTGCCAAGGTGAACTGTGCACAAGGACTGCACTCGGATGGAAAGGATTTCAGGACTTGGAAATGCTCTACCCCACACAGCACAGACATTCTTTATATGCTTTCAGTACCTGTGTAGTCAAGACCTGGAAGTGCTTCCCCACCCCACCAGTTAAAAAAAAAAAAGTAAAATTCCCAGTTAATTAAGTTTATCAACAAGCTGCAGATTAAATTTCAAGATTGATGTTCACCTGAAACATCTGGGGCTGACAGACCAACAGCTGTGACCAGGAGCTCTCTGCATCCTCTCCCCAGTGCAGCCCTCGCTGAAACAAACAGTGCTGCAACCCATTCTCATTCTAACGAATCTGCAGTCGTCAACAGAAGTATTTTATCCCAGACTCAGTCAGCTCTAAGCCAAATGTCTCTCACTTCCACTGACCTGTTACAGTAAGAAGTTGTTCTGTACATGGAGATGAAGCCAGGTCCCAGCACATCAACTTAGATGACAGCTCTGCCTGAGCTCACCCTGACCAATGATATCTGTTTCTGCCACAGTCTTTAATAAAAAGTAAAACAAGATCACAACCCCCGTGGCCAGGAATGATCCCCAAACACTTCACACTTCTGCAGCAACATTAGCAGCATGCCTTGACTGAACTCCACCCAGAGCTGGCCACTCACCAAGCACACTGCACAGAGGGCATTTGCAACCTGAAAGACAGCTTGCTCTGAAATAGGGAAGCCATATGCAGGCACAGGAGATATCAGAGCAGGATGAGAGGAGAATGCTGCACAACGCTATCCAGTACAAACTGCCACAGGCTCAGGGCAGCTGTGAGGCACTTGCATATGTAACAGTAGTGTCAGCAAGTGACACAGTGCCTTAGAAAAAGGGAAATGTCTCAATGTGCTTGGGTGATGTGTTAAGCAAAGATATGGTTCTTGCTTATCTCGTGTATGGTACCATCAGATTTGCAAAGATGATTGGACTGCGACCATTTTTAGCTCAGTGCCAATAAATTAATTTTTCTGCAGGTTAAATCCACTCATATCGCTTCTCCTTCATTTCTACTTCTACAAAATGGGGATAGTCAGTAGCCTCTCTCTTCGACAAAGTATTTTAACATCATGACAAGCATAATACAAGAACTCTGGTTTATTATGTATAGTTACCACATGCAGATACATTATGCCACCATTCTAATTCCAAAAGAAAACAGTGCTGCTGTGAGAGGTTTCAAACCTTGTCTTAATTTGGCACAAAAGTGCAAAAGCATATCAAACTGTTGGAACTTCACAACACAGACATTACCTATGGGCTCTGGCATTGCATGGTGGCAAGGATACACACCAAAATCTTTGTGCTCATCTGACTTTAACCTTACATAATATAATAGTGATAGGAAAAGCAGGAGTGGCTTTAAAATAAAAGAGGGGAGAATTAGGTTAGATGTTAGGAAGAAATTCTGTACTCAGAGGGCAGTGAGGTAGTGGCACAGCTGCCCAGAGATGTTGGTGCCCCATCCCTGGACATCTCAAGGCCAGGCTGGATGGAGCTCTGGGCAGTCTGAGCTGGTGGGGGCAGCCAGTCCACAGCACAGGGTTGGAGCCCTGTGATCTTCAAGGTCTCCTCCAGCCTAAGATGTTCTACAATTCTGCTTTCCCCTAACCATCAAGGGCAGGTTGCTAGTTCCCCAATGCTTTTAATAGTTTTTGCTCTCGATCCCCTGGGGTCTAGGGACTTAGCAGTCCCTCATTCCTAACAGACACCAGTGTCACAGGCTCTGTCATCTGTTCATACTACCCAAAAGGAGCAGTCCAGCTCCCTGGAGCCTGAGGCATTCCCATTCCTGCCCACAGACCAGGGGAATATAACTTCTCCTGTGCAGCTCAGCCTCCAGGGGATATGTTTTCAGCACTAAAAGCTGATGCTTTCTAAACAGCAAAAGCCAGAAAGCAGTGAAACAAATTTAAAAATAATGAAACAGCTTGGTAACACAATTCTCTACCCTGAAGTCCTCCAGAACAGCAATTCACTGCTTGAATTATGGACAGAAGTGATTGCAGAGCAAATCTGGCCACAGCTAACAGAAAAGAAAATGCAACTTCTTTGTGTAGTTTTAGCTCCAACCCAGTAAGGACAGATAAAAGAGAGGAATGAGCAATGAAGAAAATCAAAAGAACGTCTTCCCCATTGGTACTGTCACTGCCCAAATTTTGGTTCAGTTTTAAATATCCAGGCAGTAGTGACTTCATTTGCCTCCCTTGAGAGATGGCTAATAGTTCCAAGAGTCTTCTGCAAATTCAGCTTGTTTAGAAGTACATTCTACAGCTTTAATGGTCTCATCATTGAGGATCAAAAGCCAACAGGAGGTTTTCAGCCCACTCCCTAATCCCAAATATTCAAGGCAATTTAAATGAAGCACTATCAGAGCATTTATGGGACGGTTTTACCTGCTCATTCCTATTACCTGCATTTCTGCTGTCTACCAGAACATCAAACACAAAGAAGAGGCTCTTTCAGTAAGGACTGCTCTAGGAACACCATTAACATTTCACCTGTACCCGAACAGGAGCAGGACCAAAGTCTACAGTCAGTCCCACAAGCAACTGATATGGGGAGCAAAGTCAACAGCAAAGTCAACAGGTTTATTCTCACTAAAGATCTCTGAATTTCTCTGGTGTTATACCACATCCACAAAACAGAGTTGGCTGCCACCTCCACAATGCGTGCAGTGTTGATTCTCCACCTGCAAGTCCTGTACACCACATGCTGAGGAAATTCTTCCATTTGTAAATGAGTCCTTATCAGCTCCAATACAGGGGGTTCCTGCCAGTCCATGAAACATGTCTGAGCAACATGACCTAACTGCCACCAACAGTTTTCTGGGTGGGTTACTGGAGCTATAAAAATACCACCAATACTCTGCACAACTTACAAAGCATTATTAAAGCAATATTTTTTATATTATTACCAAGGCCTAATATTGTTTTGAATTCACAGTTATGGAGTTCGTTTTAAGGCATTTGATTATACTTTGAGAAGAAATAGTCTTACAGTACAAGTCATTTTCTCAAGTACACTCAAAGAAAGGATAGTCTATGGCTCAGTAAATACAACAGTCTGAAAAGTTATGAGCTATCAGACTAAGCTGAATTGACTTACTGATATTACCTGCAATGAATGAGTTTTAGATAGCCTCTCATAAATAGAAGGCTACAGAGCCTACGATTTTATGGATGTCTTGTACTTATCAATATATATGAGAAATGATGCTGTCAGGCTTTCGAGGGAATACTATGTGAACCACACCACTGTCAATTTAATTTTTTATGATTAAATATTTGGTACTGTTAAAGGTTATTTAACATTTAATATAGCTGCTCTTCTACATAGCTGATAACTGTCATCTTTACATAATACTGAAGCTGAAAATGGATGGGGAAGGCATATTTTTCAGATGGTTCCTATTTTTTTTTTTTCAATTTACTGTTAGATTTGTTCCAGTAATAGAATAATATTAGGTGAGTTTAAAAGGCCTTCAATATTCAGATGTTCAAAAATTTAGTCTTAACGCCAGCTGCAGCTGAGCTCAACGTTTGCTACTGAAGCTGCTGAATTTTCCTCTGTGGTAGAAAATTTCTCCCAGGTTGTATTATGGGATAGCAGATCATCCTACAATGGGGGGGGTCCTTGGGACTCATTTTCAATTTTATCAGCTTTATAATCTTTAAAAGAGATACATCAACTTAAATTCACATTTCCATTAGATTTGATTTTATTTTTTGTACTTGTTAAGGTTACAGTAGCTGAAAGAAATGAAAGAATGATTTGTGTGATTCTGCAGCAAGTACACTTCATACGCTGACAATATTGCCTAAGCAGGCACAAGGTCCCCCCCCATTGCCATGCAACGGTTTCCACATTTGAGAGAAAAATGCAAATGCACCTGCCATGCAGTCCTAGCCCTTAAAGAAGCAACCTGTGTGCAAAGAATGCAGGAATATCTCCAAAGCTCTTCCATGCCACAACATATGAAAAAAAAAGTGTACAAGAAGGTGCCAATTCTTAAAGTGAAGGAAATTATCAGTAAACTGATCCAACTAAATGGAAAGACCTGATGCCAATATCACTTTTTTCCTGCAAAAAACTGAACAAGTTAACCAGGCTTCCCAAGCAGAGTCCAAAGTTATTCTTTGTTTTCCATACATTCACACATCAAAAAGATGGATTTTTTGAAACATCTAGAGGCAGAAAATAAGTCTTTCTATAATTAAAAATAGAACTAAAATGCATAAACAATAACAGTCACACAACTTGAATGTAGACTCGGGTCACTTCAGGTCTTGATTCCAATTACATTTTCTGTCAAGCAGATCCCTTTGTGGAACTGAGCCTTTATATTTTCTTCAGTAGCTCTTACTACAGTACATTTACAAAGAAATCTTTCTATTGCTTTTCAGTGACCAAATTATGTTCCTGTGTCATAAAATCCTTTGTGCAAACTTCCCTTACCAGTGGAAAAATACAAGCCTTCTTAATCTCCAAATGCTATAAGGTCTCTGAAGGACATGGGGCAATACCTATGTTTAAGGTCCCATCAGCTGTTGTTGAAGCTTCACCAGTGCATCCCAAATTCAAGCACAAATCATTGTTTGGCAGCCTCAGGTATCCCATCTGTAACAAGGCTCGTAATTGTGAGGACAGTGTCTCAGAAATAAGAGCAGAAGAATCATTTATCAGCAACATCACTTAGTGTACAGGGGTATCCCTGAAAGAAAACTCACAGATAGCAAAGCACCAGAATTCCAAGAGAATCCAAAGAGCTCTGGGCAACAGCTATGCCTGCTGCTCAAATGGGCACATCTTACCTGGATGCAAGATTAAAATAATAATAATAATAAAGCCTAGAAATTGCTGCAAGAACACATGCACAAAAATGGGACCAAAGCACAAACTTCAAATGGTGACATCTACAGACCAAAGAGAGCTCATACCTGTCAAAATGGTTTACTTCTCCTTCAGTACAAAAGTCTTTAAAGTCGAGATCAAGATTTCAACCACTCTGAGCTGCAAAGTAACTGTTTCATATTTAACCCTAGAGTCAAAATGAGTGGTTGAATAAAGGGTTTTGTTGGGAGTATTTTTCAAAAGAAATTTCCAATATGCTTACTGCTTCCTTTCAGCGCAGTTGAACAAATTTGGATATAAAATTGGCATTTTTTTTTTTCCAGATAGTCATTTTAGTTTCTCCACACTCAAAGTATATTTCATTATGTCAGGGCAAAACTACAAAATAAATAGGGCAGAAATACAGATTTCTATAGTACTAAAGAAAAACAGGAAATTTTTAGTGAAAATTCTCAAATGCTTGAAAGGCCTCTTCTATCTCTTTGCAGCAGAGGTAGGAAGGGCAGAAAATTATGACACAGTAATTATGATGATGGATGTTGAGCCAGTCCTTTATATTAGATACACTGCTCGTGCAGGAACTAGCACTACAGATTGCATACTTCACTAAGCAGGACACTCGAGATTATAATGGGCAATACAGATTAACAACATTAGGTTAAAGCAAGATGATTCTTCTTTCTCATTTCTATTCCTTTCCCATGGACTAGCTTCTGCTTTACATTTCCATGCTCCTTGCTCCCAAGACTTAATCTGCACATCAAGCAGGCATTTTCCATCTCAGCTGGTACATATCTGGAATTACACTCAATGGAAATTTGCAAAATTATGCTGGTACAAAACTCAAGTACGAGTAAAGAATCAGACCTGTCTGCTGTTAATTAAAGGCGATGCTGCATTTACTTTTGCTGTCTCATTCAAATAGGAAAAATCATCTCACTGCTAACCTGCGTGAGAATGCAGAAGGAAGGTTTCTCTCTGCACAGCACAAATAATCAGCACTGCTGTAAGAGGGCCTCTTTATAATCACAGCAATTATTTCAGCGTTGGTATGAGAGTGAAGCAGTGTAACTCCACACACAGGGAGGGGCTGAACGCTGTACTACACTCATCTCTCTGAGGCTTGCACTGCTAACAAGAAAAATACCAAACTGTGTGTCACTGATGCCTCCCCCACCACAGCCCCACTCCCAACAGGAGAGTATCAACAAGGCAGCTCACAGAACAATGGGCCACATGCAGGCCTCAGCCTTTCAGCATCCATCTCTACAGCACATGGAACACCACAACCTGCCTCCTCAGGTCTGCACTAAGGGGAGGCATTGCTCCACATTCCCCATTTCTTGTCAGCCTCAGGGGTCCCAGCAGTTCTCCCTCAGGCATACCAGAAGTCCTGGCAGTGCTGCTAGCACCATTACCCCTATGCTTGCCCCAAAAGGAGCATTTGGGGACATGGTAGGGACCAACCCCTTCCAGCATGCTGCAGGACTGGATTCCTGCACAGCTCACGAGGGGAGCACTGAATGTTTAATGCTTGCTGCAGAAGAGAAGTGCTGTAAACATTTCCTGTAATTAGTCTGCTTTAAAAATTGATTTCATGTGAAAAAGCAAAAGAAGTGTCACACTCCATTGCCAGGGGTGATGGGGGAGCTGAGATACAAGTGTGAAAGAGCTGCTTTTGCAGCACCACACTGCCAACCAGGCACTGAGAGCTGCAATAAGAGATAGAGAGGGGTCCCAGGCCTTTACCAAGCTGTGGGGACAGCTTATAGGTCTGTGTCCTCACTCTTGGACTTAGTGTAGGTGTCTCCACAAGGGAAAGAAACAGGAGAACAGTCAGCAAATGCCTACTCCATGACTTAGGTGACAGAGACAGAAAGGACGGGATAAAGCTTGTGCTGCACATTATCAGTCCTTAGGACCAGAGATAACAGAGCTGATAACACAGAAGCAAGCTTACTGTGAATTTATGAATTGGTAAGTCACCTCTTGTAACAGCCCACAGTAAATCACTGTTTGCTCCCATGTTTCTGTAACTTTTTATGCATTCCACACATGCAATCCAGCTTTATCTCAGTTTATTTCTTGTTTCTCAGACAAAGAATTCAAGATTTCTTCTAAATCAACTTAGCAAAACCCTGATGTTTTCAGATTGCTTCACTCTTAGAAAAGGGAAGAAAGTTTTTTATTCTTTGAGGCCTTCATTCACCTAGCTGCAATTTTTTCAGTCTGGTTACTCATTTTCTTTCACTGAAAACAGTTATGTATGGCTGGGTCACTGGTCAGAACTGAGGAACAGCCCAGTGGGCAGAAGCTTAACATATAGGAAGCCATTGCTCTGTTCCTGTTTCTATCATTCATTTTTTGGTAAAGACACAGAATCCCTCTCCCCTCTGATCACATCCATCAAGCAGAGAAGGTATTTATGCTCAGTCACTCAGTATTTCAGCTCCAAGGAGGCTATTAGCTTTATACCATAGAATTTTCTGCTGTTATGAATATAAGGAGAAAGTGTATTTGGTCCTGTTCAAATTGGTACATCTCAGTGCCACAAAACACATATTAATGCCCCTTTCACCTCAGGATTTAGTAGCCTAGAGCTGGTATTAACTGATGTTCTGTTCATTCTGTTTTGCAAGATTTCCCCACGGTATTTTCACTATGCCAGAGGACAGTTTTCTTACTTATATTGGGTTATGTTATACCTCTTTTCTATCTTTTGATCATAAGCATTATCACCTATATTGCAATAGGAAAAAAAAATATTAGAATCACATTTTATTTTTACTAAAGAATTTGTTACTGTACTCCGTATTCCCTATGAGGGCCTGTCACTCTCTCATTACTTATGAAATAATTTGTCCTATTAAAAGTTCCACTGCCCTTTAATAAGAAGTCATTAGGTATGGAAATAAACACTATTTTCCTCCAGACACACAGATTGATTGGCCTATAGACTACCTGTACAACCTAAGTCTGTTGTCTGCACACCTGCAAATGAACAGGTGTGAGTGCAAGAGACTGCAGAAGAAAGAAATTTCTAAAGGAAAACAACTTGAAGAAATCAGTTTTTGATTTAGATAGAATGATTTCTGACCTGAGGCCAAGTAAATGCAACTTCAGTGAGACCAAGGGCGCAGAAGGAACATACATTGTACCAACAACTTGAGACAACTTTAATTTTCACAACCACTACAAGAACAACACTACGTAACATACCACAATTTGGGCATTCCATACCTAATCTATCCAAAACACTCATTTCAAAATCCATCGGCCAAGCTTCTAACTACCATAGTTATGAAACGCATGAACTGCAGCATCACAAGCACCAGAACACATACCAACATCTAGAAAAACACAAAGCCTCTGCATACAAGGAGAGAACCTGGCTGATCAAGGAAGTCCGGGCAGCCTTACGGTTTTGTTTTAAAAAAATAAGATCAGTCCTGATACCTCAAAGAAATTCAAGGCTAAAAATCATCCTAATGAAGTCAACTAGGATATTTTATAGCATGATATTATTCATTCCATACTGCAATATATTAATATAGCATCACAAAGGAAATAAAAACTACACTCCCCCACCCAATTTCTTAAGTTAGACTTCCTAGAAAAATTGAGAAATATTGTTCATGAATCAAACAGAAAGGAAAATATGCTGAAATTAAAACCTCTCCTAAAAAATAAGTTCACAATTATTGATTCATTTCTCCTTCCTATATAATAGTAATTCAACAACAGTCATAACCCAGTCTTATCTTGTGTAATATATCAAGGAAGATGTTCTGGCTTTTAACAATCATCATCTTTAAGCTGTTTTTCTCTCCTCAGAGGTTATTAAACCTTCAGGCACTATTAGTCTCATACAATGACCCTTTAGACATCAGATGACAGGCTATCCCATAAGGAACTGTAATACTGAGGATGAGCAGTTACGTTCTTTTATTACAGACCAAGAATATTCGAGAGATTTTGTAATTTAAGATGCTAAAAAAAATTATCTAGCCCAAGTACTCTTTGTACTACTGCTGAAAAAGACCTTTTCATGTTGGATTTCTTGTTTTTCCATCACCACCTGGCGCAGGGATTAGAGTAAACTCTTCATTTCCATTTTCTTAGATAAAAGCCCTAGCTTTGTGTGCTTTTAAGAAGAATTCTAAAGAAAACACTATTCCTAACATCTCCCAAATTTCCCCTTGCCAGAAGCTGACATACCTCTGGCACTCCCTCCTCAGCCATATTTCAAACAAACATTCCCTGCTGTTTTATAAATGTTAATGGTGTACGCACACAACACATTTTTCATACACACATACACATGAGCAATAAATAAATCCTGCAGTTCCCTACTGGTACAACAGCAGAACTTTGGAGAAGAATTTGCAGTGATTACCAGCTTGGACCTCAACAAAATGGGAAGGAGAAGTCCAACTGGCAAAACTAAAGCTACAGTCAGACAGCACACAATCAGCCCAGAAAAGCTGACTGTTCTGCATCCAAGACCAGAGAGAGTAGATGTGAAAATATTTCCTTTAAAGGATTCATATAAACTGACATTCCATACATGCAAAGGAAGAGTTACAGTTTTGACTTAACTGAAACACTGACAGTGATGCAATACAGCAGATCCATAGAGATGAGAGTTACTAATAGAAGAGTTAACCTAAAAAATTGTTAATAGGGAAGTAAGAATTTGCAGATAAAAGGGAAAGGCATTTAGGGGTTACATGGAAACTATATAGAAAGCTAAAGGAGAGACCTAGAACTGTTTGGCATGTATCCTTTGCCAAAATGATAAAAGAAACAAATCCAAAAGTGGTCAAAGAGAAACAATTAAAAAAATGAAAAAACTATTAAGAGGAGGATATCCTTATTTAAAAGAAATCAGATTAAAATAGGTAAAATAAATGAGTTGAAACTGACACATTGGTTAAGAAGGTACAAGAAAGTAGGGCAGAAAAAAAAAAAGATTTCTAACAGTCAACATGCTAGAAAAAAAAAAGCAAAAACTTTTACAATCCACAATCCAAAAATGAATCCTACTAAAGAGTCTGCAGGACTGGTAAGAAATTGAGCTATTAAAGAAAGATTGAAGGAAGATAAAACCATTGCAAAAATAAAAAAGTCAAAACTCCAACCCTAACTGTATTCTTTACACCGGCTTTCCTGATGGAAGAGATTAAGGATGTTCAGCTATCAGACAGTTTTTCATGTTTTTTTCCTTTGTTCTTTTCTACACAGGAAATGTGTCTGAGGAATTGTGTCAAACTGAAATGTCAGTAGAAGTTTCAGAATAAATGAATAAAATTACTAGTAACAAGTTACCAGCACCAAGATAGTATTGGACATGAAATCGCCCAAGTACTTACTGTGTCATGTACCCTATCTCTTATGTTCAGCTCAGCACTGAAGACAGAAGATACAAAAACAACCATCAGCAGTTTTTAAAAGGCTTTACACAAGACCAAAGGAGTTAGGTCCATTAGATTTGGTTGAAACACAGCAGAATTAACAGACATTTAAATAGATACAAGAGTCAAAATGGCCATCATTTGACAAATTAAATAATAAAAAATAATAAACTTGTAAATAAAAACAAACTTTATCCTTAAAAATATTAAATAATTTAAAAAAATATTGCTTCACAATTCTTGGATATCTTCAGAGAAGATATGAAAATGATGGTAGAGTTTATTGGGAAAAAATTCAAAAATACAGAACAGGAACAATCTTAGTTCACTATATAAATCTGCATGTGCCTCCTCTGTAGACGTCCAGAAAACTGATTCAGAAAAACAAGGGAAGACAATAGAAGGAGTAACCAGGATAACCAAATATATGAACAGAGCCTACCAGCTACAGTTTTTCCACTAATTCCCAAAATAGAGATGAAAAGGGGATAAAACTTGAAATGGCAGAAACCAGTCTGAAACAAGAAAAGGATTAACCTTTTCATCACAGACAGAATTCTTTCTTAAATTCCCTTGCCATAGGATGTTGTGAGCACCAACTCTTCAAACAATTCTGAGACAAAAAAAAAAGCTCACATAGGAAAGATATTATGTGATTACCTGAACATAACATCCAATTTACAAAATTCCCTAAGCTACAACTGCCATAATCTATGAAGATAATTGGGGAGAAAAGTCACAATCTAATGATTCTCTTCTGCTCTTTTTTGAATGCCTGCTACTGATCTCTGCCAAAAACAAAACGTGAAACTGAGAAGACTTGGATTACACTGACTATTGCTGTTTCAGATTTTATGGCAATGGAAAACGTTACGCATAGTTGTAAGAAGTGATTACATGAAACTGTAGTTAATTGAACACAACAGCAATCTTTGTTTATTTCTTCACAACTCTTTAGTAAAATCTTTAAAGTTAATGGAATTTTAATATGAAATGCATTTCTTAAATATGTATTTAAATAGAAATCATTTAATTAAATACTTTCATAGTGAGTGGCCTTGATAAGTTGAGGCACAGTTTCCATTTTTACTGCAACCATTACCATTGTGGAACGTCTTTGCCATTCATCTTGGGAAAAATGCCAGAATGATAAAATTTAACGTGAGCATTTAAACCAAAGAAAAAAAAAACCTTCTCAGAGAAATCCTATTTATAGGGAAAGAGTTGTAACTAAAACACCCTTTTCAGCAAAGCAGCTGTTCTGATTTAAAAAAATTACTACCCAGACTCACTAAACAGGTCACTCACCCTACACACACTTTGGCATTGTTTAGCTGTAATAATTCAATTTGATGGGTATTTCTTTAGATACGAGGGCTCATCACTTAAGTCACACACCAGCAGAAAACATAGAAAATAGCCTCTCAAGATGTATGGGTAAAGGAAAGTTTGTATTTCTGAAGTGAAAGAGAACGTACTATGGTGTAGTCCAAATTAAACTCTAAGCATAATCTCAGGAAGAGTATCCTGAGAGATTTAACCACAGTGATCAGCTGCTTCATGTAGTATTCACCAGCTCCTCCTTTCCTCTGAAAAAAGAAAATTCCAGCTGCCATTTACTTTCCCTTTCAGATGGGGCTGTGTTCTACATTGTCATATCTTCAGTTTTCTTAATGACACAGGGTCAGGTTTGGGGTCTTAGGGTTGTGGTTCAGGGTGGGTGGGATGTTTTTTTGTTGTTGTTAGTTGTTTTGTTGGGTTTTGTTGCTTTTTTTTTCCCCCTTCACTTTATACAAAGCATTTCCTGAAAAACACCCTTACACAGCCAGGTAGTCAAATAAAATACAGCACAGTCTGCAGAAGTTCTAAGGACCAGGACTGATGTGCATGGGGGGGGGAAGGAAATGCACAGAGGCTTGACGACTTCTAGGACAGTGATTGAACTACCTAGTGAACCTAAAAATATGCAAACATATCACAGTTCTTCCAAAAGCATTGGGATTTAAGTGGTTAAGTGTGGCAACAGGACAAGGGGAAATGGCCACAAACTGAAGCATAGGAAGTTCTGCACAGATCCGTATGGGAACTTCACGGTGCAGTTGATGAAGTACTGGCACAGGCTGTCCAGAGAGGTTGTGAAGTCTCCTCTGGAGATATTCAAGGCCCTCCTAGATGCCTGTGGAGCCTGGTCTAGGGAGCCTGCTTTGGCAGGGGGGTTGGACTCAATTTCTAGAAGTCTCTACCAACCCCTGCAATTCTGTGATTCTGGTTCTTGGCTGCTACATTAATCTAATAAAGGGAACTTCACCAGCACCAGCATTTCAAAATGTTCTGTGCACGACCAAGTTCCCTGTGATGGTCTGCAGACCACAACAAGACCAAGATATACTTATTTAAAAGCATCCCTTTGAGTAATTCCCTTAGGAAGTCAGGATGAGGAGTACCCCAGGCCTAATAAAATATTTTCTTTTATTCACTCCCTCTCCTAGATGCAAATACAAAAGTATTCTTCATTAACCTTCTCATGATTTCCAAGCTATGGAAGTCTTACCATCACCATTACCACACAAATTGCTGAGACACTGCTAACATAAGACTGGATTCTAGAGTTTTCACTCACTGTGGATTAAACGCCTCTTGATCTTTCACTGCTAAGAATTTATGTTTATCTCTTTTTTTCAGCTTCATGTAAAGCTGCTATAGGTATGTACGTCATGAAAGTATGAAAGCATATAACCACAAAGTCTGCACAATTATGTTTGCTGGGAGTATGGCATATTAATCTAATATCTGAATTAAAATTAATATCTAATTTAATATTTATCCTTAGTCATTTCATCGGAAATCAACCAATTATCGTACTGAGATTTCAAAGATTTCTACCTTCCTTCCAGGCACAGTATTTTAGTGACAGCCAAGCCAGGGAACCTGGAAAAGCCTCCAGCACTGAGAGAGCGTCATCTCAAAGCCTTTGCATTCTTGCATTTCTCAGCTTCCCACAGTTCAGTTCCCAAAATCCTCACCCAATTTCTTTTCTTTTTAAAGCCTGAGATGTTACTTCCCAGAGGATTTTTAATAGTTCCTTACACTGGGTACAATTTCTGAATTCTCCCCTCCAGAAAATCCACCCCTGCCTTACCTCCATTGCTCTCTCGGGCTCTCTCATTATCGGGAATAAGCCACAACAGTTAGCAAAAGAAAGAAAGAAAGAAAAAAAAAAGCTCTGCTCTTCAATAGTAGCTATAAAAACCAGCTCCCTTTGGTGAACAAGGCTAACTTGATTTCTTCCTCACTCAGACCATAACATGAACCTCTTGATCCCAGTCCTGACCCTCAGACCACACTGTCTGTATGGCAGTGATCAATGAAAAACATGTTAGGGAGATGGAAGGGACTTGTCTTGCTCAAACAGAAATACACATTAGGGGCTTTTGCTAAACTCAATTTGAATTGATCCAGACTTTTGATTTGACCCAAAAGAAAATAATCTTAACTTCACTATATGGATTATTTAACTTTTTGTTTGTTTACTTAACCTTCCAGTTCAGGTCACTCTCCTCTGTGGAAAATGCTACTTTGAAACTAAAAGTTGGAAAGTTTTTTTTCCATGTAGTGATGCCAAAGACATTTCATTGTAATAATACGGAATCATTCAGAGTCTGCTGTCAAGCACAGGTTCAAGAGCATAGGCTCAACAGGGCCAACAGGAGAAGAGGGGATTTCAACCAACCATGCAAAAGTGCTTCAACATATTCTGAATTTCTGTCCTGTATTAGTAAGAATTACTGCCAGAACGTGATCTGAGTCGGTAAACAGTGAGCACCTTCCTGCCAAAATCCCTTGCTCTGCCAGAACGCCATCCAGTTCCTTCCAAACATCCTGTCCACACAAACAAAAGAGACAGACCGTGACTCATCTGAAACGATTCTCCAACTCCACAATGCTGCACCTTGGTGAACTACCAACCACCCCTCCCCAGAAACTCAGTCCCATCCATTCTCCAGCACAACAGTGCCTCCTGGGGACGCTTACTAGCATCTTCCTGAGCTCACTTTGCCCGGTATATTCTCGGAGCACTGAGCCAATCAGAGACATCAGCTCTCTGAGGTTAGAGATGTTTTTCCATCCATAAGGCCTGGAAACTGCAATGACCTGAAATACTTCTGGAGCAATCCCAACACTTTGTATCCTTCACTGTGTTTCTTGTCATACCACCACAATTACAAATCCCAGGAGATACAGCACCAGTTCTCACTGAGAGGCCAAAAAGCAACTGATCCACAGTCCGTAAAACTAGAAATGTAAGTGCTAAGATGGCACAACCTGTCTTCCTCCGGCCACAACACTGTCCTGATATTCCCAGTGGTAAAAACACATTCTCCAACAATGAATTGGACTTAAATGTCTGTTCCCACTCACTTATACCCAGCTGCAAATAAGGAGTTGGAACACACTTACTGCCCTGTTTCCAGCCATTTTTATTACGTAATTTCAGCCATGGCAAGACTCTGGTTCTGTGTGTGTGTATTTTTGCTGCTCTCAGCTGCGCCCCCTATTTTTAATGTGATTCACAAGCCCTGCAGAAAGTGTTTTTAACACAATGTACTTATAAATTATGGGAAAAAAAACCCAACATTTAAAAGTCTAATCTCTTCATGTGTAGCTACATGTATTAGACTCCATTAGTATCAGAAACAACTGTAAATCCAGTGTATGCCTAAGAAGTGTATGCCCAGTTATCATCCACACAAACTGCATGCTCTTTCCTCAGTCTTGGTATTTAGATGAGCTAGGGACAGTCTTCTTTTGTTTTCTTCCAAGTTTTTCCAAGCACACTTCATTCACTCAAAGTAGAAACAATTAACATTTAAAAAAAGGAAAAAAAATGAGTTAATGGTTGAATTTTCTGACTAGTGTTTACTCTTCAGTCATTTACTAGCAAAATGTTTACACCAATAAGAATATCTGTTTCCTAGGGATTATTAATCAGAATTTATTGAGAAACCATTAGTTATATGGTTTTATTTCCCACCCCTTTAGAAAATTAAAATGCAGAGATACTCATTTCTGCAATGAATATCTACCCAGTAATTACCATATTTACTTTTCATTTATGGGGGAATAATCTGTTTTAATTAAGCCTAACTGAAGAACTTTTATCAGATGTAATTATCCCTTTCGATAAATATGTCTCTACTAATTACATTTAACCATGGGATTTATAGCTCTTAAGTCCTTTGGTGGGAAACATAATAAATCTTCAGTAATACACGCTAGATTACTATAAATTAATTCAGATCATTAACATAATAAACAAATTAGGATAATTTCACTTAATTAGTTTGGGTGGTTAACTCAAAATCTCTTGTAAAGCCTCCTGGTAATCAAAGTTTTACCAGTATTTCTACAGATTATTTTTTTGCAGTAGACTTGTTGGATTATTTACATAGAAAATTATACCACTGCTGAAACACAGTAAACATATTCCTGTTAGACAATAGAACCTTTCAGGAATTGATGCTAGGTCCTTTTCTAAAGGCAATAAAGACTTCACATTTTGTAATGTTGCTTATCAAAAAACCCAAATGGTACCATGGTAAACCTAATTTTAGTTTTCAAGCCCTTTCTCCCCCAACTTCTCTCCTACTTTTTGCTAATCAGCAGAAAGGTTGGCTGTCTCTTGTCACGTTCCTATTGAACTGAACTGTTGGCACACTGGAGGTGTTCCTGCTGTGGGTCCTGTCACAGACATAGAGCTTTCCCATTGGCACTGACAACGAAGGCAAATCTTATACAACACTGGTGCACTAGCACACAAGGCGTTTATAACTCCTACTGACAAACATACCATCTCAGCAGTGTTGCCACCTCCTGCTAGTCAGAGATAAGTCTTGAGCTTAGTTCAGCCAGTGTCAAAACCCATCTACGTTTACACAGAAATCCCTCAGATTATGTGTTCAGGTGAGGAGTAAAGATGAAAGCAGATGAGCCTTTTAGTCATGAACTTTTGGAGCTTAATCTTCTTAGATGAACTCAGACAAGCAAAGAGCTTCCCTGCAGGCAAAATCTCTCTCATAAACAGATAAAAACACCAATCAACAAGACCTATTACTAAAAGAACATTTTAAATCTCTTCCCCCAGAGCATTATTGGATCTTTCTGGGGGGGAGAACCATCTTCACTCCATGTTGCCCTACTTTACCGTGCTGATCCTTGACAGGCAGGAGGTATCTGGTTTAATGGTCACTTACCATGCTTAATGCCTTTCCCATTCTTTGGGTCACAACTTATGTAGATGAGGGAAGTGTGGGAGAGGGACAACTTCCTGTGTCTCAGTATGGACAGAGAATTCTCTGACTATTCTCAGCATTGTCTTTGCACTCTTACTGCCAATCACAATTGTCCTGGCCCTCAGTGAAGGCCTTCCTTCTGGGCTTCCCGTGACCTTGGATCCAGACACCACCTCCAGACCAGATGCAAAGTCATGACTTCAAACAGGCATGAATTGGCAGTTTGCCCAGTGCCCAACCCTGTTCATACTGGCCCCAACACTGAAGAGTCCACACCAGACCCACACAGACAGATTCTCCCCTCACTGAAAGATTTGGATTCAGGCACATTGAGGAAAAAAATATAAAATAGAAAAAAAATACACACCAATCTTTACACGTTACCAAGGAGAAGACAAACATGGGATTGGCAACATACATTGAGCTGGAGTTGGCCCTTTGTGAAGAACTAGATTTCTCCTTGAACTTAATCTTTTAATAAGTCAAGAACAGTCCATCCTCACACCTTTTTGAAAGATGAGTTGCACAGATGTTGCCCTCCACTTAATGTTGTGAAACAAATTCCTATTTGTATCTCCAAACTGCCATGTTAACTTTTCCTCCAATTTTACTTAATTCATTTTTTACCTTAGTCATATTAATGGTTATATAATAATATTAGACAATGTTCGCTAGCCATTAACTCTAGAAATAAATGGTTGTGCTAAATCAGAGTTAATTAGCGTGTCACAAACTCCAGTCGAAGTACAGGGTGATGACTTAATGAAAAGAATGCAGTGTCACTTCACCAAGAATTACACATACAATTTTAAGAGGTATTTTAAATATTTTTCTTAATAGCTGTCAGAGAAGCAACGTGATGTGACTCTTTAGAGAGCATTGCTCTTTACTAAGCACAGGCAAGTGAGCTATCACCAGCATTACAATGGCTGCAGAAAACAGATTTAACATTAATTTATGAATAGCTGAACTTTTTATTTTTAATGTTTTATAGTGAGTCATTCTCTAAACCCTTTATATTTCACTGCACATCAGCAAGGTTGTCAGGAGCAAAAGATCAGCATAACATAATTCTTATGTCTTGTTCTCATGCACCCTTCATTTATTCCTGAAGTAGCCCAAATCATCTTGAAAGTAAGATGCATGGGGTGGTAAAAATCAAAGTGAAAGGAGTTGCTCTTTAAGGGCCATCAAGTCCTTAAAAGCAGAACTTCCAGCTGAAACCCTGTGAGCCAGAGTTCATTCACTCACACAGACACCAAGTCAGGCTCATTGGTTTCTAAGAGCTATAAGCAAAGGAAGGCATGACCACTGGCCATGCATGTGTACCCACATCACAGCAATCATCATGGGTAGAAAGAAAGTGCAAGAACTTGTCATCATTTATTTAAAGGTGAAATAGGTAGAGCAGGTATTCTGGGCTCCTGAAACACAGATGTCATTTTAGTCTTGCAAGGGAGTGAAGTCTCTGCGCTCTAGGAAATAGGCTCCAGTCTAGTGGCAATCAAAAGCTACCTAAAACCAAAATGTAAAGATATCAACCCCCAGCAACATATTGAAAACCGCATGGACTACTACAATACTGCTTTCATTGCTGAGCTTTGACACGCAAACTGTGTTTTCTATCCTCTGAGAAACCTGAGATCCCTTGATGACACCCTGCAAGAATGACTCTCACACCTGATGGAGCAGAAGGCACCAGTTAAGGAGGTGACCTCTGGTATTCTGATGATTTAGGAGGAAGATGAGTCCTCCACAGGATGCTCAATGGAAGAAGTGCATTCCCTTATCAAGCAGACAATGGAAGAAAGAACAGTGAAAGGTTTTTGTGCGACACTTTTTATTATAACCACTACTACCTGGGTGTTCTGCCTACTTGAAACACCTCTATGATCTCTAAGGTGCCATGAAATACTGACTAATGCTGGACATAAAATTAGTTAGCCTCAATGATCTCAGTACCCCACAGTATTTCATGAGTAGCTGAAAAGCAGCTACCAGGCTGCTGCTCTCTCCTCCTTGAGATATTTTCTCAGTGAAAGTAGATAGATCCAACTCTACTGCCATATCACCTCTTCAAGTGCTCCTGGTACAAACCATCAATTATGATTGTATCAAGCCACAGCAGCTGGTTGCTGTATTAGGTAATCATGAGACTGTTACAGAATTCTACAAGCGAAATGAAGCCTGGGGCTGTTATAGTATGTAACAAACCTGTCATTAATTACTGAGGAAAAGCTTCCTGTTTTTAAGATATTCACAAGGCTGGGTCTACAGTGGCAGGGTTAAACATAATTAAAAGGGAAGCTCTAAACTCCAAGGGGCAGGCTGGTGCACAGGCTGACTGGCACCAATCACACGCAGATAAAGACACAGCTATGGCAATCTGCCCTCAGGTTGGCTTGTGGCACTTCCAGAGCTCACCCTGGACTAAGGTTCTTTTTATGAAATAATTTCAGATAAAGACCATTAACCTCAAATTTGCACATAGGACACCTTGCTTAAGTACTTTATCCCTGTGACTGGCATATCTTCAGAAGTGCTTCTTTGTCTTAGTCTTTGAGGTTTCAGTGAAGGAAAATGTAATCTTCCAACACGGTTATTGCCTTCCTAAGTTTCAGTTTAATTGGACTATGCAGTAGTTCAAGTACTATGTACATTCAAAAAAAAAAACACTTTGAGTTCAATCTATATAAATAATACAGTTCCCTAACAAGCAAAGCTACATGCTAACACTCCAAAGTCATTTATTCAGAGGAATAAGACTTTTATACTGTATTTTAAAACAAAGTTATAATTTTGCTACAATTTTCTCTCATTATGCTTCTTTATAGCAGTCCTTACTGTACCTCCTGCTACATATGAGAACAGGCCAGTATTGTCTTGGTTTTTAAATAACCCTTACATTAAAATCTGTAGTTCCAATTGTTATTTGCATTCGTGTGATTTTTTTCCTCCAGGATGGAGATGCCCAATATTAAGCATCAAGCTATTCTCAGAACAAATCATTCAAAATTCTTGGATAATTTGGCTTTCCAGAGAAATCTGGGAGTTCTAAAGATCTATCCTACCAACTCGTGGCAAATCTGTTCAAGTATATATACTTACAAAGTATTTCCAATTACTTTAACAGGACACGTAGGCTGAGGATTAGCATAGCCACAGTCCCACAAGATAGACAACCTACTCAGCAGAAAAGACCATTCATCTTAGCTGAAGTTTTGGGATTACTATTATTAAAAAAAAAAAATGCTACCTCAAAGCTGACTGTTCTTTGATCTCTGGCTCAGAGGTGAGGGGTTTTCCTCCTTCAGTGCAGATTTAGGTTACTTTGGATACAGCCAATATCTTATTTACATACGGAAATTGTTACAGCAAGAGCACCACTAATTCTTTTTCACATGTACAGGCTCTACTCTGTATTTGCATCACTCTTTCCCTACAGACAAAGGTCACATCATATGTTACATCATGGTACAGTTACAGTATTCTCCTTAAAACAAGCCATGAGTTATACCTCACTATTGCTTTGAGCGTCAAAGTTATCTGACAAATGCTTTTTGACATAAGTATCCCCCCATTATACTGAGTATTCCCCTAACACCACAATGGTTAACCTAGATTAACCTCCACATAGTTAAATTAGTCTTTCATGTCTAATTATGTCCTGTGATAGGATACATTAGTTCCAATCCTCACAGCCATGAGGGACCTGTAGTTTCAAGTGACCTCTATACATGGACAATAATCCAAATTAAAGTAGACATGAAAGAAGGATCAGGGCCAAGACATGTAGGATTTCGTATGAGTTTCCAAGGTCAGCTTAAAGATTTGAACGCTCTGAGCACTACTCTACTTGAGAGCTCATGGAAAATTAACCTGTTTTAAACCTGACAGCTAAGAGGTATTTGGCAAATAATCTGTTTGTGCACAGATTAACTTTCTATCACATGCCTTTATCCTACGAGATTGCTGTGCTGTCATCAGCTACGCGTGATACGAGCATGCTGTGCTTGAGAATATACAGAAGCGTTTTGCTCTCACTGTGGTTTTACTCAAACAATGCACAGCTGATACCTAGTTGTCACACAATAATCAACTTGGCTTTTGATACTCTTCTGAAAATTTATGATTTTTCAGGAGGTGATTTTCTCCTTCAACATGCTGTCCAAATTTATCGGGCCCAATTCTGCTGTAGATTGTTTGCTTGGTAACTTAGAAAAGGTGTTCAATTTGCATTTAGAATTCTGTCAATACAGATTAATAAAATTACATTAACTAACGAAAAAAGAACACTACATTGGTGCAGCATAAACCTCTCTTCTGGGATCTGCTTTAAGCAAAGACCATCTGCACTGAAGTGAGATGAGTCAGGAAGACACCAACACCATCTCTACTAAGTGAGAAGGTAATAAAGGGCAATTTTATGGGAGGAGGAGAATGAAAATAGGGAGGAGAGGAGAATGAAAAATAGCCTTAAATCATTGCTGGGAGCATTACTTAGTTTGAAAATTTAAATACACTAAAACCACATGGGTGGTAATTGTCCCTCATCACATTCCTTCCAGCATCACACTTCAGTTGTTCAACCAAGCTTGAGCAGGACAGAACGCATGCACTAGGAACACTCAGATCTTGTGTACTCCATGCTCAACATCACTAACTCAAAAATGCGCTGAACTCTGAGCAGCACTTCTATGAGCTTCCCTCCAGCAAGCTGTAGATTCTAAGGGATAAAACTATGCCTTGTGAAGCAAAAAAATATCAGGACTATATGATCTTCAGCACAATAGCAGAAATTTACTGGCAGCTCTTGCAAAGAAACTACGCTCAAAGTTCTTTTCTCTACAAACTAGAGACATCTATGAAAATGGAAGTTTTCCTCTGACTTTGCTATCATCAGGGTACTGCCCTTCAGACAGAGTCATTCTGCACCTCCAGTGAACCCTGAAGAGCATTCGTGCAAGCAAGTCACCAGTTTCCCCCACCTCATACATTGCTTACACAGAACTAACCTGAGGAGAGTGCCCTGCAGTGCTGCGTGTCAGCTCAGCAACAAATGCATTTAACAACCGACATTATTTTAGGCAATCTGCACCTCATCATTTGGCCCTTGTAATATGCACTGATACTATTTAGCACAAAGCCATTGCCTCACTCCCTTCTGACCTATATGTTCAACTGTCTCATAGAGTAATAGGTCATTCAGTTACCTGTCCTACCTCTGGCATAATGCACAGTGGCACTGCAGAATGGCTCACAGAAGACAATCCCTTTCACAGCTGGCAGTCACAGTATCTACACATCCTGCTCTTAGACTTCTTCCTTACTCTGCAGCTAAATCAGAGTTCAAGACCCCTCCTGCTTTGGACAGCTGAGTAGCCAAGGAAAGCAGAAGTACCTGTGCCAGGACAGAAGGTTGTTAACTGTACTGTGAAGGTACAAACCAATGCAAAAATTCATCCAGGACAGGGAACAGAGCATGTCCAAATAACCCCAGTCTGTCACAGTGACTGACATCAATGGACATCTTCCCGCAGGTAACCCTCCAGGCTATTTCCTACTATCTTCAGATCAGGAACAAAAATGCAAAGTGACAAGCCTTTGGCTTCTCCAAAGGATCAACTACTCCCTGTGCAGACTATCAGTTCTACTACAGACCTCATAGAAATGACCAAAAAAACAAAGAACAAACCAACAGTTCAACCTTTTCTCCAGCTCAGTCGAAGTCTTAGGCAGATCCTCATACCCACAGGAAAAGGTGCTGAAAAATTCACAGAACCATACCAGTTTACACCAGAGGAAGATCTAGACCACTGCACTTAAGAGCTGGCTTACGATCAAAGCATTTCTAATATTTAGTGTCTGTAAAGAGCTAAAACTAATAAAACATTCAAAAGAGGTGGGAAAAAATACCCAAAAGGAACAAAGATGTAATTATGTACTATAATTTCTTAAAGTACTTTCAGCCCCCACATCTCAGTGTATGACTTTTATTATTAATGACTTAAATGCACAAGTAACAAAGGACAATTTACAGTTCATAATTATGCCACATTTGTCTGCCACCACTGATTCACTAGTACTAATTTTGTTTAACATACTCTGTGTTGAGAACTGTACAATAAATCTTGTGATATAAAGCAATAACTTCTCCCAAGCTTGTGTGATTTCTGTCATCTTACCCAGAATACAGTTCACCTACTTCATATTTTCTGTAAGCTGCTTCAGGAATTAACAACAGTAAATGCATGTTTATATTGCATAAAATGTGAATTACAGTGGAATTGTATTCACTGAAAGGTCAGTGCTGAGAGCATCTCACCAAACATGGTAGATCAACTTGGAATCAAAGGTCTAAGAAACTATAAATGTATTATCAGTGGAGTTGGAACTCAGTCTAATTTGGCATTCTTTCCAAAACTGCACTGCCTTGGAAGCCCTTTACTTGACAGTGTTTTTCTCTGGTTGGTGCTGATTTAATCTTAAATGTTACACTGGTACCCCCTAAGACCTGTTTCACCATTTGTTCTTTTAGCCCTACATAACAAGATATCTATTTGAGTAATTAAGGTTAGATCTGAGATTAATTTTCACAATGTTTTAAGCATGATTACTGCATTATGGGTCTTTGACCTTGAAATCAATATTCAAAGTCAATTTTCTATTCTACATGAAGCATCTGTACTTCTGTGACTAGAGTATACATGCTCTGTATTATCCATAGGAACACTAGAGAGGTTTAAATATCATAGTATTATTCTAAAATTAACTTCAATGTGCATTTCACTGCAAGTCATTTGATGTTTTAATTGATGTTTTAAGTACAAAGTTTAGTCTAGACATCATAACATCTACTGAATATGTTTTGGCTGTCTCCAAAACATCATGCATCTGAAAAAATAAGATACTTATACACAAAACCTTACATTTTCAGTGCTTGAACTTTCCCTAGTGTTGCAAGAAACTGATGACCAAAAATAATCCAGAACTGGTGAACCACAGCACTGATTAGTGTGCAAACACTATAGATGAGTATGGATAGAGTAATACTTTCTGCACTTCTATCTGCTACAACAGATTTTGATCTGCCTAGTTTAATTACATACCTACTGAAGACAACTGTTCTTGGTCAGATTCGTTGCTGCAGAGTTTTCCATGCTAGTTTTCAAATACCACCAAAATATCAAACATTCATCAACAAAAGTCATCTTGAGCTAGTGGGCCAATTAGTTACAGAAGTTAACAACCCCCTTCAGAGCTCTGTTTTTCCTGTTGTACCATCTTACCAGTACAATTGTAACAATAAACAGTACAGCATGGACAAGTAGGATTCAATGATCCACTTCCACTTCTGGGTTCTAAATGTGGTTAACATTTCATCTACCATCTATTTACTCTAGCTCAAATGCAGAGAAACGATGTAGTAGCATTCAGCTTGCTCTGTTCACAGTACTAACATAAGCATGTGCTTAATATTAATCATGTCACCGTTTCCATCCTGGGCTGGAATTGTTGCCCAGGTGCAGATGCTTTCCAGAATAATGTCTTTAAGTCAGTCATTACAATTTATCTGCACAGATTTAATGGACCAGTTCCAGGCTTCTTTCTCACTAATGTCTGAAGTGACTGTTTCCCTCCATTGACATCTGTGCCCTGCCAAGACCATTCCTGCATTTCTCACAGCCACATGGCCTGACACCAGCTCCACTGGCACGCCCCTCCCCAGGCAGAAGAGCAACAGTCCTCACCTGCAATCAGCGCTGGGAAATACCGGCACACCCAAAAGCTTCATTGCATATCTACAATAAAGATCTCTACAATAAAGATCTAAAGCCTCAGTCCAAGCAGCATTTATTCTTCTGAATAGATTACTTCTTTCATTTTACAAAATAAGCCCTTATTTGCCATATGCTTATCATCTCACACCTAAAAGATTTCAGAGGCAATCAGCTTTTTAAACAAGATCACTAGTTTGTAAAGCCTTCCAGAAAAAAAAAAAAGAAAGAAAACCTGGTTATGCAAGTGTTCGCTCAGATGCCAAAATTTCAGCCTTAATCTATTTGCCTCTCAAGAAAGAGCAACAATTATCTGCCTTTCTCCAAGGTGCAGTATTCAATCCGTGTTGAAGAGGCACAATGGCATACTTAGATTGTATCACACAGACAATACAAAGGCCAACATGGAAAGTATTTCCCACGGAAATTCCTGTCATTACTATTAACTGTTCTTTAGAAGATACCAGAGATAGGCTCTGTGCTTTAGAAAACTGAACATGGTTTAGCCTGTGTAGCAAGGAACATGCCTCAAAAGTTAAGAAAGCTCATCATAAACCTGCACAGATTTCCAGCTACAGCAGGGGCACCAAGTGCCATCGGATATGTTAAGCTTCACAACAGCTAGAACAAAGTCCAAAGTTCATACGGCCAGCTACTACAATGTCTGGAGCAAGGGAGTAAACAGAATAGCCCAACACATCTTGACATTCTCATTTCTATAAATTTCACACAATTAGTGTTTTTTCTTTCACATCCAAAACAGCAAACACCAAATAATTTGATGGATCCTATTAGACAGTACTGCAGTGCTATGCCAACAGGATTCCAGTTCACATTCATTTACCTAGAGACCAAATCTTATAGACTTGCAGAAACACTCAGGTTGGAAAAGATCTCTAAGATGACCACAGTTCAACCACCAACCCAACTCCATCATGTCTCTAACCACGTCCTTCAGTGTCACATCTCCACAGTTCTCAAACACCCTGTCCTGAAACATCACATGGTCAACACTAATTTTAAACCTTTAAAAAAAGTAATGTCCCTCCGATTGTAATGTCCTGTGCAAGCTGGACTTTTATTTCCTTTGACATTTCCCTTACAAACCAGATATGTTCCATATTATATGATATATTTTATAATATATATCCAATTAGAGATCTGCAAAAAAAAATTCAGTTTTTGAACACACCTCTGTGTACAAAAATATAAAGGGTCAAATACTTAATTACACAAAACAGACAAATAGACAAAAATAGTTTAAAAAGATGACATTCAATTTTTTAACTTCATCAGCATCCACTTCATGCGTTCAGATTTTTTTCAGTTACATAACATAAGAGCTTACAGGAAAATAAACCTTCCTAGGAAAAATGTGTTTGCAGTTATCCATTAAATAGCTTTCACTAGTTAAACAGCAAATTATAAAGAAAGACAGAAGTCTTTATCCTTTAGAAAAAATAAACTCTGAAGCGCAAATATGAATTTAAATCTGTTTGCAGAGAAGGGGAAAGAAAAAAATCTAGTTTGGACATACTGGGATTTCTGATTACTTCAGAAAAATAGAACCTTGAAACAAAACCCAGCTGCTGTCAGATGTACCTCAAGAACATAACTTAAAAATTAAATGAGAGTGATTGGAAAGATAACCTGCACTACTGCTATAGTTACTGTCCTCATTTTCGTACACCAGCAGGCAGAGATGGTGGAGGAAGAACCCCTGACTCCTAAGTCACTGAGAGAAACCCAGCACACATAAGAGCCATAACAAAGTCACTGCTTGGGCAGCCACAGGGTAAATGAAGAGGAGGTCTGCACTCTGCTCCTACCAAATGAGTTGCAGGAGTCTGAAAACTGCAGCCATGATGTGAGCCCCTTGCCTTCCAGCAACAAGATCCAGTAAGAAATAAAAGCCTATATCCAATTTCTAGTTCAGCTGTCATGCTTTTGGCCCTGGAGCCCCCTAGTTCAGCTCTCCTGCTATGTGTTCAACACCCAGGTGGCTGTACCACATGGATTTCCACTGGCAGACCTGCCATCCTTGCACTGTTACAAAACACAAATGCTTTTCTATCCCAGCAACTGCTTCATTCCTGCAACTCTGATGATGAATGAGCAGTAAATATGCCACAAAATTAATTTAGCCCTATGGCAGATCGTGGTGAGAAGCTGAAAGTTGTAAAAATAGGCCCATTCTGGTTACAGCTTTAAGACTGATAGGTAAAGCTCATTCACAAAAGGAAACTATAATGACATGAATATAAATGTTAATGTGAAGTTCAAATGCAATTTTAAATATTTAATCTTGCAGAGGTAAACAGCCACAGTGAATACCTGAAGAGTAAACACACATTAAATCAAGTGCTTGCAAATGAATCTACTCTCGTATTCATTTCTTAAAAACAGAGTTGATGTTGCCAAGAACCCAGACACTAACTGATGTTAACATAATTAAACACCATCACCCCATTGTTCACAGTCATGCCCAACAGCTCTGATTGCTGGCAGAGCTGACCACCTGGACTCCCTCATCACAAGTTCTCAGGAATGGTCTGCTGAGATTGAACACTTTCCCCAAAACCATCAAAATAAATAATTGCTCCAAACATTTTTTTTGTTTTCTTTGAGATGTAAAAAGCCCAAATATGGTTCCATAATCACTCACTTTTTTGTTCTTATTGTGAAAATCCTGGACTAAATCCCCAGTTGCAGTAGCTGATTTAAAAACCCAGGATGCTCCCATGGGTTGAGCCAAAACGTTGCCTTTAGGGGATTTTGAGTGAGTTCATTTTGATGGCTGATATCCAAACATCTCACAACATACAGTTTCAGAAACAGATGTACTTTTGCCTTTGTTTTCTTCTGAAGTGAAGTTCTGATATGCAGAACAAAACAGAATAGGAAGTTTCACAAAGCACAGGGTTGTTCTCATTCCTCAAGACAACCACTCAAGACAGTGAGCCCTTCTGAAACCTCTGCTGTACTTTACCAAAAGTGCGATGTTATCCTTAACCTGTAAGACCAACTGCACAGGACACAGAAGCAGACCTTATGCAAAACTGGTACTTCTTCACAAGCTCATTATTATGTCTCTATATAATAAAGGCAATGATAAGGTTATAACAAGAAACAAAGCCACAAGAAACTTTCGGTCTGCTCCCTCCACATTATCCATATACATCACTACTTAGAACTACTACAGAATAAGCAAGTCTTAATACCACTTCATCTTAAACAAGTACTCTGAACTTCTATTTAAACAGATAAACCTTTTAAACTTTGTCTTGAAAGATACTAAGGGCAATTTTGCATATTTTCAAAGCTAGATTTTACCTACAAAAGGGTAACTATGATGCTCAGGGACGAGTGATTAGTTGGAGCACTGTGCAATTTTACAGTGTGACAACAAAGGATATCTGCATAACATCACTGATTATATAACAATTCCTAGATTAAATAACCTCAAACATAATGAACGCAGGGAATTCTTTCAGTGTGGTTAAGCAAGTACTTTCCTAGTACTTGAGGTATCATTAAAATCTTCCTAATTTGAACAGAAACAGATGTGCATCATAATACCATTACCAAATGCAACCCTTGATATATCAATAAATAAATGAAGGAAAAAGAATACATTTTCCTTGTGTAATACTGATTTACTTTGGTACAAATATGAAATAACTGCTGATAAGGGTTTCGAGGTATAATATTAAGCTATATGCATTGTTACACATCAGCAATTGTCCAGGTGATATCCCATTCATATAGGGCATAATATATTCTTAAAACAAGAGAAGCTCAAACCCTACTGTGTTATTATATCTTGGTCAATTCTGTAAAACAGCAGGAAATTCCTCAGCTATAATACTGAACGATGCTCACTACAGGGACCAATGGCATTTTGAACTGAAGATGAAGACAGTTAATGGACCAACACAGGATTATCTTAGATCATGAAGATGTTTTTTTAAGCAATGCGTTAGCATACTAACATCACATATGAGCTTACAAGTACTTGGATTTAGTGTGTTGTTACCCTTGAAGACCATGAAAAATAACCTGCTTTGTAGGCAATACTCGTGACTTATTACAGATCTAAATAACAATTACCACATTATCTGTTTCAGCTTTGACATTCAGTACTGTAGACATTCATACAGTAAAAATAGCAAGCAATCTACTAGAAAATAGATCAGTGATAACTATAGGATACAATAGCATGAGATTAATTTGATAAAACTAGGCAAAATTTAAGTCAAATTAAACAGACACCTGAAAAACAAGGGCTTTTGGTCTAGGAACCATGGAATGTTTCATAAGAATGAAGCTGAACAACAGCCACTGAAGTTCATCTCCAATTAAGCAAGTCACTTTCTCCCTATTCACATCAATGTCCCATAGCCAGCTGTTTTGCACCTTTGAGCCTCCAGCAGTGCCACTTTCCCTTTTTCTTTCCCAGCTGTTTTTCTTGCATATGAGGAAAGGAAAACAAAGCAAGACAGACAGATCAACTCAGGTTGGCAGCCATCTCTGGAGAAACCAATCCAAATCAAAGCCTCTTAGCATGTTCGCCAGGTTTCTTGGGGCTATAACTCTCACTAGAGAAGACCTGCCTGAGGATATGAAGCTGCATGTTGCAGCAAAGCCTGGATCTCCTCTGACAGACATATGTTTACCATCTCCTTCCACATCACTCTTTAATTAAGAGGCACAGGGCTTATCAAGCACTGAAATGTGGTACACATCACAGTTTGCAATTAGTGTAGTTACCTGCTAACAGTGTCATTTGAACAATGACTTTTTTCAAAAGCACATCCAGGGATACCTTACAAGCAGCAGCACGCTGAAGCAAGAATCAGGCCCAAGAGGCCATGCTTGGCAGTGGATGCAGCTCTGCTTATAGGACTGCTAGGCACAATTTATGGCTATAATTTTAAAATCAAACTAATACAAAGCACTGAACTCAAAAGAGCTCAATTAACATTCATGAGGCCAAACTTCCTGCTGATATAATTTCTCCAACTTCAATGGAACTGGAACAGAAGTGGATCTAGCTCATTATTCCCTATTCTTCTGAAGACACACAGATGATAGTATCGGCTATACTGTTATCACAGCATGGAAAGAGCTCTGTTATGGTGACCGCTAATGCCATATGCTGGGGAAAAGATAAACACTCATTCTTGCTTCCAAACAGTGAGCAGAGAGATTGTATCTGGTCTCACAGAAACTAGTATTCATTGCAAGCCCTTATACTACACTGTGGTAACAGACATACTGTAAGCATGGAACACGTCATGGATTCAAACTTCTGAACAAGTTAAAGATGTTAAAGAATATTCTCAGCCAAAAGTAAAGAAGCATAGGTCTGGTTCAAATCCTACTGTAGATGTGGGAAATCTCACCAGTAACAATGGCTTTTGCTCAGAGTTCAGAGTCTACACAGTTAGATGATAATGTCTCATACATACAAGTGTTTGGTTCAAATCTGTGGCATCTTTAGTCCATATGAGGTTGGGATTTAACATGTTTTGATCTTGATTTTTTGATATTTGCTAGGCTACATGTCTAGCTTTCAGAAAGGTGATGAACTGGTCCCATTAGTTCTTTTTAAACACCCAGTACCACTTCACACATTTATTCTCTACACCTGTCCTACAAATGACAGGTCACAATTAAGGAAGCATTTCCTGTGGAAGGGGAAACTTTTTGAAAGCATGTTATTCTGCGCTTTTATCTTTGATCATAAATTCATGAATGTTGGAAAGACCACTAAGATCTAGTCCAGCCATCAACCCATGTTTTAGATGGTCACAATGAGTGACATGTTTGTGACACCTGCCCTTTTCTTGAAAACAACCACAGATGGTGACTCCACCACCTCCCTGGGCAGCCTGTTCCAACACTGCATCACTCCAATGAGATATTCTCCCAAGTTCTTTCTACTTTTCAATTTTATTTATTGGATTTTACTTATGGAAACATTGCCAAATTGGGCTAATCCATGAACAAACACAGAATTTTGCCACACAATGTCCTTCCAGCACTTAGTCCCTTTCCTTTTCAGCAGTAGCAACCCAAGAGATTTCATTAGTCTCATTCTACTCTAGTCAAACAATTCCACTGAGGAACTGCAACTAATTAAGAACATGAAGATTAATGAAAAATATAAGAAAAGATATGGCAGTTGTTAAATTTAAAATAGCTCCTGTGCCACTATTTAATAAATGATACATCAAATATCATTATAATCTCATTTGAAGAAATTGTAAGAATTAATATTAACAGCAAATCTTAATTTCTTCACTAGTCACTAAAAAATACATGGCCAAATAACAGCAGTGTGTTATCTCTCCTTATTTTTATGGGGGGATAAAAAAAAGTTGCAGTACTGAACTAGGAAGATAAAAGCATGTCCCAAGACAATCCTTGAGAAAACAAGCACTGTCAGAAGATCACCCTGGGTCAGATTTCACAGGTAGGTCACATCCTGCCATCTGCTAATGGCATCACTGAATATTATCAATTGAGACAGCACTCACAATTGCCTGATGAGACACTAGGTAGCTATATAGCTGCATTAGTAGAATTAGCAAAGACATGTCAATTTGGTAACCTTACTGTAATGAAATGATAGATGACCAACTGGTGGGAAAGGCCACAGCTTCCTGGGTCCAAGCTCTATTACCTTCTGAATCAAAGCTGACACTGATAGGAACCTCTCTCCTCACATGGAACAAGTTTTCAAAGAAGCTAAGATGCTGGGAATAAAAGTATAAATGTAAACTCGAGAAAAAAGCTGCAAAGAAAAGCTTTGTGTTTAAAGCAGGAAGAATCATATGTCCTCAAATAGTTCTGCCTATTACTTCTTGACAGCTAAAGCAATATCCCTGCCTTTGCTAGAAGAGGCTTAATATTGGAGAGATTTGCTTATGATTATACAGACCAGCATCTAAAAAGTGAGTGTTTACATAAACAAGTTACAATCACTAATGCCCTCCTGCCTTGGTGATAAATTCAATATATTTCTAAGCACCTGCATGCACAGACCTACTTCCGACAGAGCCACGGTGCTATCCAAATGTTCTGGTTCACAACAGAAAACTAAAGGTCAGCCTTTTTAAAGCATTCTGTTAAACCCTGTCCTTCAGATTCTGAATTCCTTGAAACCAAAACAAGTTTTGACCAGGCTATGGTTTTGCCATGGGATGCAGTTATAGATTCCATTACAACTTGCCCAAGCTTTTACAAGTGTTCGTCACCACACATGGTTGATAAAATATGAGTAAGAGATCTCTGCTATTCACCATCCCCACCAAATGCATTAGTATTCCAGTTTTTTTTTCTCCACCTTTGGAACATGCTACAATCCATACATGAATGGCTTGTTTTCTTGCTTCATATCTTAGCCCAAATTTGCTCACATTAAAAAGCCTATTTGCTCATCATTATGAGGGAGCAGTGTCTGACCCTAATTCTCCTGAGAGCCAGCTGGCTGCCTTGGCACGTGTAGTGAGACAGAAACAACACAGACACTGCAGTTATGAAATACTCAAGACTGCTGCTAAAACATTTTTTTGCTGCAATACCTATGTTGTTTCTGGCTAAGTTGTTAAGAAAAATACAAAAAAAAAAGCTATCTGCATGAGCTGAAAATGAGAAGGAATAATCAAATCAATTCCTGATATCGATACAACATAATGGTTTCTCTGTCCCAAATGCACAAAGTTCAGGTTGGTCTGACCTTATTACTAGAGTCCAGAATAACAACAGAAATGACGCAGTAGGAGATGCAACCACTTCAGGCACCTGCCAACATGTGGTTCTGAGCAATGGGAGAAAAATAGTATACTATACTCTCATCAGGATGTGTGTGGTAGATAACACATACCTGGAAGTCACATCATGCCCTGTTCATGGCTCACATACTCAGAAACCTACTGCTGTGAACAGTAGAGCTGACTACAACATAACCTTGAGACTGGACCTGCATCTGTGGCTGCTGAAACAGCTACAGGCTTGGTTAGAAGAAAAGAACGGACACAGTCTGAATTTTACTATAATTTGGTGAGTTAGGTAGGTTTTCTGTTTTGTTATTGATAGCAGCCAGAAATCCAGACTCCTAAATCCATTCATACAGAGCCACATAGAACACTGAGCTTCCTTGTTGTTCACTAACCAATTTTTCTATGTTCCAGTTGAGCTTCACCTCTACTTCAGAAAAAGATGGTAAGAATAGTCTTGCAGCAAACTGACTGTCATCTGACAATTCTCCATGTATTTGAACATATTTTACTCACTTGGGTCAGCAAATCTTGTTCTTCAGGAAGCCTTTTCCTTCCTGACATCTCCTGTTTGTGGTATGAAGGAGTTTTAATTATTACCTTCCAAATATTAGCATCAATAGTGATAAACGTCCTAGGCAAGGCACCTTTCTTACAGCTAAGCAGGTAAATATTGGCCATGAAGCTCAGCAAAGGCACAAATACTTTATCTAAATTACCTTTGATCAGCTAGTTGAGGATGCTGGTGAAGATAAAGCTGTCTACAGGGCTTACATGAAATCAGCCCACATACACTCATTTGCTTTGGTGTTGCAGAACTATTCAGCAAAACCCTTCCAAGACAGATTGCAGCCCTATGGCCCAGGACTTAAGTAGTACGTAAGTGGTTTATTGAAGTAGATTACCAAGAAACACTGCCAGCATGCTGTTATTTACACCAATAAAAAAAAGACTGTATCCACTGCACCTCACTCATTCTTTAAGACCACAAGCAAGAGAGAAGTCAGTAGGACTAGAAATGGGTCCTCAACTAATTCCACATAGTAGAAAACTGAGCTTTGTTTTTGGTGCAGGAGAAATAGAGGGCAGCGCAGAGAAATTCCTGCTAGCCTGAGTTATATCTCAGGGATACTGCATGAGAACCAGATTTCCAGACACAAGGTAAGCTGGGGAGGCTTTGCACTAGCCCCTAGTGGCACCATCATCAGCACTCCACGCAAGCAGCCACTTTGCCTAAAGCCAGCTCATGCTACATGCAGCACTGGCTGCTACATCAGCCCTATAAATGTGAGTTCTCCATTTGTTCCCAGCTGCCAATGAGACCACCGTTCAGCTAATGTACAGGGGAGATGGCACAACCCTGAGGGGCATAAGAGGATGAGAAGCACCTGGGGAGAAAGCAGCTACAAGCATCTCACTTCAGACACACTTTTGGGGTAGGGTTCATGCACCAGCCTGATACGCAAAGGTGAAATTTAAGAAAACAAGGACTGCTCCTCCCAGAAGCATGAGCTGTGTGGAGATCAGGTCCACCCCAGTGTCACTCCCGGAGAAGGTGGCCACTAACTAGCCATGCCACTACACTGCTCCAGCCCCTGCAGCTGACATGAAGGTGACAAAGGAGAGCAGAGCACATCAGTTACCATGGCATCCCTGCCAGCCATCCCCTCCAAGTCTTACACTAATGATTTCACAGCCTGATGTTTACATGCCTAGTTTAAAAGTATGATGATTTAGGAGTCGACAGGATTACACCAGAGTGAAAAACAAGCATTTTGCCCTGAGGCTTTTTTTTAGAAGTAAGACATATCACTTTTAAATATGCCCACAAGCATTTTAATGTACCCTTGAGATACTTCTGCTCCAGAATAGCATCTCAAAAGTACAAGAGGTCTTCATCAGCCAGACCATAGAAAAAAGAGTGGGTATTCATCTCCTAAGGAAATCATTTGGGACTAATGTTTGCAATCACTTTGTAATTCAGACTTTCTGTTAAGAGTCTCACAGTCAAGGCTTCTAAATCTCAGTGCCTATTGATTGATAAAGTAGGAGTATACTCCTAAGCAGAACGAGGACAACAGCAAACAAATTAAAGAGAAAGCAAACTAAGTGACAGTGTCCCAAACAGCTGAGTGAAAGGGCAGGGGAAGCATTTCCTGTCCAAGATCAGGGGATTTACCAGACACTGTTCAAACACATACTGCTACTCTGCAGGGGGCAAGAACAAGAGACCCCAGCTGTGATCATGTTCACTATTTCATGCACTCCTTGCTCAGAACCTCCTACTGTGACCAAGCCACACAGACAAAACAAGAAGCAACCAGAATAAGCTTGAATTGCAGTTGCCACTGATGCTGCTTAAAGATCTAATTGTCACCATTATACACCATCAACTTTTTAAAAAAAAAAGTTCTCCATCATTATTTCTATCTTTTGGCCTAATTCCAGTGCAGGATTTAATGGGACACATTCTAACAAGATATAGGATATTGTCCCACTAGAGTCTCATTTGGAAATTGGCCACCTGCAATTACCAACAAGCAGAGCTGCGCAAGATTAAAAGCACAGGCAGCATAATTTCTACCTTGTGTCCCAGGCTCTGTGGATTTGTTACTCATCCGGCCTGTCCATCTGGGGAGCAAACAGCATGTACTCTTTGATGAGAAACTCTGGCCAACCAACCAGCTGTGAAAAAAATAGATTACTCTTGTCATTTTTTTTCCTCCCAGGTAATTTGCTGGGAGTAAAAATATAATTTCTTTGAAGGCTTGCAGTTAAAAGAAGAAGATCTAAGGGATGGGTCTTATTTATATTTAAAAGTTCACCACACTTTTATTTGCTAAATCTAATTTGAAGATATATCACTGATGGATCAGTATGCTCTGTCATACAGGATACTGGAAAAGTGAATTTCTATTATTCAAGGTACTGTCAAAAACACAATGGCTGTTAAAGGAAAAAAGTTCATTTTAAATGCACTTCTGCACTCTGTAAAAGAAAGGAGACATTATTAAAAAGGTAGTAAGAAAATTATTTTTTTTTTTTAAGTACCTGCTGTACCCAGAAACTGAATGGACAGATCTTTTCATATTCAAGCTGGTTTTGTGCAGAATTCTGTGGTTCTTTTGAAATCTGTAGTTAAGAACAGGTCAGTGACCTAGAATTACTCTCACAAGGCTGATTGCCAGTAACAGACTAAATGGCACTATAATATGATAATGATTTCTTTGCCTTATATTCTGCAATTGTCACAGGTCTGTCAGACCTCACACTCACAAGTTACTGCTTGAACTTCAGAAGTAGAAGTTTTTGCTGCAGCTTCTAGGAATTTCCTCTAAAAAACATCACGAGGGACTGCTGGAAAATCCATCTTTCACGTAACAGAGAGCAAGAATCCAAGCAAGTCCAGATAGCAGGTTTTAGAGGTATACAGGAGATTTCTGCTTTGTGCTTTTCAGAGCTTGTATTCGATCAAACTTGTTAACTATGCATGTAGGTTATTGGCCTTAAAAAACGTTAACAATTTGTCCAAGCCCCCAAATTGTTTCAGGAAACTGTTGATGACTAGCACATCAGCAGGACTGACAACACAGCAACTGGACAGAAGAGTCCAAGAGATTATGAACAGGTTTTAAGGGCAGGAATTACCCTTCCAGGGTTGCTGGTTCTGCATGTGTAGATCACAGCACAGAGTTAAGAGCACTGAATGTAGCATGACCCCAAACAACACTGGAAGTAGTAAACTGATTTTATATCTGCCTGACATTCCCAACCACCTGCCATGGTATTAAAATCTAAAAAATAAATCTTATTAGCTTTTCCTTATACCTAAAGGAATACAAAAATTGGAGAAAAGTCTGAAATAAACTATTGTTCTCCCTTATCATTCACCCCACACGAGACAAATACCCTTCCTTTCCATGTGTACTGCACTTTCAATACCAGGTAATGTAGAAAGATGGATCTCAGTAATTACTGAGAGAGAAGCCACAACAGAAGGATCAGCACTTGCTGTGTGTAATGCAGCAATCACTAACCTGACCTGACTGGCAGAGGTCACACAGAAGGTACGAGTCCTGGTGCTGCCTGATGCCTCCAACTTCAAGCACTGAACACCCCTGGATAACTTATAGAACAGCATCTTCAATGTTAAAAGGAGAGAGGAGAACAGATGTGCTCCCCCCAGTTTAGAAAAATGTCTGATAACAGCTGAGCTGTCAAGAGGAGATGATGGCAGGGAACCTGCACTACAAGCACTTGTACAGGCTACAATAGCAAAAAATGGAATATCTTAGGGGACAGCACTTATCTGGCACAGTACTAAAACATTGAGATGTGTGCTTTAGTAGAAATGACCTCATAGATTAAACTGCTTCCCATTTTCATATTCAGAATTCCCTTTGACCTAAGGAAATACAGATAAAAATGCCAAAAGGCACTTATCTTCTCATTAACATTTGTATATTTCAATATATCACAAAGAAACACAACACTAACATAACTCCTGGTGGCTTATGAGTACAGAGTGCAGCCAAGTGGACTAGTTTATCTTGTAAGATTCAGAGTCTTGATTCAAGCAATTTTTCCATAGATATACTAACAAAAAACACCTACCAATGATTTAAGTAAAAAAAAAAAGTGGTAAAAATTCTACATTTTTCAGCTATTTTTCACCACAAATCATTACCACATCTGATTTTACATGGATGTATAAAGGCAGCACAGATGCACCTCAAGATATACAGTAATCAAATTCAACATTCAGCCTTTTTAACTCCCCCTCCAACAAAAAAAGTCTTCTCAGTGCCTACATGAGAAGAGAAATTCTGCAAAATAGAGAACAGACAATATGGCTTCTTACTTTGTCCCAAACCATTTAAGAGCTCTTACCTTCCACAGATTACCCACACTAAGTCAGGTGCATCTCATACCTGAACCCAGATATAGTGGACCACTCTCAACATGGAAGCAGACTGTCATGTAAACCGCATACATCAGCATATAGCTCACCAACTTCAGCCTAGCTACACTGATATATGCAAATTCATTCAAGTAGAAACATTCAAAATCTTATTTGTTGTGTTTATACAAGCCTTGTTGCTTAAAGTTTCTGGCACGTTGGGTATAGCCAACACTACTGCTTCTTCTCATGTAGATCTAGTGCTGGCTTAAATCCATGAGTCCCTACAGATGAAGGGTTAATCACAATTCTACAGACTTTGAGAGAAATTTTTTCCTCCAGAAAAGGGTTTCTTAAACTCAGTATTATCAAGACGCATGCAACTAAAATGAAGAATCTTACAAGTCACTACAATGGAAGTCAGTTCAAATGAGGTTTTATGGTTAAAAAAAAAAAAAGTCAATCAAGATGGGTTGTTTTTGAACCCTGAAGTGCCAGAATTCAGAGGTCTAACCATACTTCTTGTATGTATTTATTATGTGTAAAGAAACATGAAATGTATATATACAAAAGATGTTTCCCATCCAGTAATCATATCATAATGATATTCCATTTGAAATTATGATTATCAATGATATAATTAGAAGCTACTATTTTCCATTCACAACATAAGCAGCTGCAGTGAACATAATCAGAAGCTGACTTTATACACGTTTCTTTTCTTCTGACTGCATTGATGAATCTACTGGTGAACATCTCCATGACAAAGAGGAGCTGACAATGGATTAGGAGCCATCTAAGCCTGAAAAATTAGTCTTTATCAACCAGGCCTGTGCACAGGAGTAAGTTTCACACAACGAAGCAACACAATTCAACTGCGCAAGGCTGTGTACTAAGCAAAATGGGCAGAAGGCAACATGCCCCAAGCCTACAGTGTTCTGCTGCTACATAAGATGGGAGATGTTTAGCCAAATATTCTGCTGGCATATATCCATTGACTTGGAGTCAGAGCAGTACAGCCTGCTAACAATTAACTATATTCCTACACACAGAAATACATTGACATGAATATGTACACGCACAAGCTTATTCCTCACACAGTTCCCACTTTAGTTGTCTTGTGGGTACAAAAAGATACATGCTCATATTTTATACAGTACATTTGAAGTTCAAGCTACAAAAGATTCCTGCACGCAAACGTATGGGTACATTCCTTCTGAGTGGAGAGGTATGTCAGGAGAATATGATTTCACAGCCAGATCTGTAGCAACCACCCCTGAGATAACCCCAGAGGCAGTTCCATGGCCAGCTGTTCAGAGTTCACAAAGAACTCAGGCAATAAGCCAGAGCTGAGCCCAGATGCTGCTATTGGGAACTTTCCAAAGCCTTACATCTGGATCCCACTCCTGCCAAATGCCCCATCTGCCTGCGAGGCGATAAATTCCACCTCTCAGAGGACAAGTAGCAAGAGAACACAGCAGGGAAAGGGAGCACCAATGGCACCAAATCAATAAGGGACAGTTAACACTCAGTTGGAACTTAAGAAAAGATTTTCCTCAGCATTGTTCTCCTATAGCAGCCTTCCACAGAAGACCCAACACACTGCTTTCCCATGGCCTTCAGCTAGCAGGCAGCTGGGTAGGATGACTACCTGTAGTAAAACGTTGCAGGGAAGATATCCAGGAGACCTAAAGCAACGAGGCACTTCCCAAACTTGTAAGGTCAATACAAAAGGGAGACACTTATTTTCAACCCACCCCTTGAGATATGAAGGGAAAAACACCCATATCTGAAGAGTGCAAGGGGATTAAAGCTGAGTCCCAACATGGCAGTATCAACATGTCAGGTTGCCAAGAAGTAGGACTGTCCTTAAGAATAATTGTAGGTATTAGAGAAATAGGTTGTGAAGCAAAAGGAATTAATAGTGTTAGAGTAAAAACATTCATTTAAACTCACAAACAGCAGGGAGAAAAAAAACTGCAGAAGAACCAGACAGGCATCTACCATGGGGCAACGTCACATTTTTGCCACTGAGGACAGTTTCATTGTAGCTAAAGGGAAAGAATTCAGTCCAAGTGAAGTCAGAGGATATTCTGCATCTGAAACTGTACAGAGAGGAGTGATTAAAAATACTGTGAAAATAGTTCTACATAACTTAAGGTTTCTATTGTACCTCTTTTTGGCACCACTCCTTCAGAACTGGCAGTAGCTCAAATCCCTCCGAATTTCACAGAATTATCAGCTCCTCTCTCACATTGAATTGCAGAAGACTCAGCCTGATTGGGGACTTTGCTAAAGAGAACTTCTCCAGGGAAAAAAAAAAAAAGAAGAAACCCACAGTATTTTATAACTCAAAGCTTTTGTGGTATCGCTATTGTTAACAGCAAGGGTTTGTACATCACCATGGAAAACTGCAATTATTTTTCAACTGGGTTGAGAATTTGAGGAAATCTTAAACTACATCCATGCTTAAAAAGGAATTAAGGGACAAACTAGAAAACTACAGAGGTATAATACAGGTGAAGATCCTAAAGTCAGTGATAAGGCACAGAAGACTGTTCGGACAAGCTATACAGAGAGCAGTCCAAGTGGATTCCTAAAAAGGAGGACATGCTTAGAAGTGCTTTTGTGAGCACAACAATAAGAGTATGTCAGGACTGGAGCTGGAAATAGGAGGTAGTTGACTCCATGAATGCTTTTCTATATAGTATTATAAAACACTAGTATATAAAGATGAATAAGCAGAGCAACGATCACACAATTCATGGTTAGGAAACAAACTCAACACAGTGAGTAGGGTCAGTGATAAGCAATAGATAGGAAAGGTAGAACTGACTTGCTTTGCAGTTTGGCTTTGTACAGGACCCAGTTAAACTGGGCCCAACTATACCACAGAACAGGCAGTTACATTTACTTTCTGCCAATCCATTCAGAATTGGTTGAAGCATTCATCAGTTCTAGAAAACAAAAGCCAACAGTGAACATGCTAAAGATACTGTGGTAAAAAAAGATGCCAAGAACTAAGGCCAACAAAAAATGAAAACCAAACAATAGAGGTGTGATGAACAGATACAAGGGGTTAGACTTTCCGTTTTGACAACTAAGTTGCTCCTCACAGAAGGAAATTGGAATCAACCTTAAAATCACTGCAGAGATGGTTGCTGAAGACAGTCTGTAGAAAATACTCCAGTTGTAATGATTTGAGCAATAGGAAACTGATGCTGCAAGAATTCCAATCGCTGTAGTAAGACCATGGAACAGAATTAGCCACACCTTGATGATTACCTGGAATTCCTCAACACACTGAGCAAATACTCAGTCTTAACTTTACAATGCTGTGACAGAGGAGCAAAAACAGAACCAGATTTCCAACAGTGTTTTGGCTTTTATTGCTGCTTTTTAGAATATAGATAAATTCCCTCAAGTCCTTTTTGTTTGAGAGTCTGTCACATGAAAGCCATAGTCCTGATGAGTGCCAGTTTGACCTGCTCTGCTTTCTGGTGTTGAAAGCCAAAAATTTATGCACACTTGTAGAAAGCCACTATCTTTTACAAGAAGGCAACAGCACAGTTTGTTGCCAGAAGCATAGAGTTGTTTCCTGCCATTGCAAAAATGCATCTCTGCAAATAACTGAGCTCCACTTTGATTTAATGAAAGGGCAGTGCTGCATATCAGCCAGCATAAGATTAATGCCCTCTGATGTGAGACTGCTGCACACCAGAGTGAGCTGACTGACAGAAGCATTAACTAACATTCGTAACACGGTTTTACAATCAGTATCCTCATCTTTTCAGGCAAAGGCTTCTATAAAGCAGTAGGCAAGAACACGCATCACTTCAATAAGCCTCTAAAACCTAAGCTCAAAATCTAGCTTTTGTGTGCATAGATACATATCTCTATATGCACATGTACATATACATTCTCTCCATGTAAAGTCCTCTAAGACTGTGCAACTCTGTACCAGTAACTACAAGCAAACTGAGAAGAATTGTCACTTTCTAATGGGAAATAAGAGCATTGTGGAATGAGGTGTTTCCCAAAGTTTAAAGTCATTATTTGTAAGTAAATGTACTTCCCCAGGCACTCTGTGGAGTATGCCATTTTCCAATAGGGAACACTTTACGTGGATACCAGAGTCTATGTTATCATCAGCCAGTAGCCACATCAATTCTCAACAAATTCAAATACAGTTTACAAGTGGGAAGTCCAAATTCAAACTTTATCTTTTACTGCAGAACTGGAATTGAGTCATTCTCAGGTTAGAGATGAAAGAAAATAATATCCTGGTAGATGCTTGCTTAATTTTTGTTCTGCTGAGAACTGAGAAGAACAGAGTTAGCATTCTGAACCACATGTTGAACTCCCTTGAGCTGAAGGCCTTCTCATTTATCCACTGCTGATTTGCAAAATTTAAGCACATGCCCAAATTTATCAGGACTAAAATCAAAACTATTTCTACTTTTCCTCATCAACAATGCAGATTAACTCATTAAGAACTAAGCAATGACCATCAATCTAATTTCCAGGTAATCAATAATCAAGTCCTATAGGTCTAAACTGACCATCTTTATTTTCCATGGAAAACAATTAGTGGGTTGAGTATTATTAGAGTATATTGGACCAGTTCTAATAAAGACATAAATGAATGAAATTAAACTGGTTTAATTAACACCTGCATACACAAAGACATACAGAATAGGCCAGCTCAGAAATCTACAATGTGATCCTAGTTTGAATTTTCTCTTCAATTTTCTTTGAAAAAAAAAAACAAACAAACAAATCCAGTCTCTTGACTCTACTCTCTATCCTACTCTTTTGCTTTTCAGCTCCTCATGTATCAGAGCATTTTGGAGTTTTTGCAGAGGTATTACCACAAAGACCCCTCTGCTGTGTCCTATCATTTCCAAGAAGCTGAAGTGATATACAGCAACAGCCAGTCAGAGTCAAATCAGTCTCACATGACAGGACATGCTCTTGTTTCAGTTTGGTGTACTGACTACGGCACACACTTGTGGTGCATAGCCAATGCCAGAAAAATCTTTCTAGAAAGTCCTTTTATCTCCAATCAATTCATTTATAAACAGAAGAAAAGCTAAAGTAGAATTGCAACTGAATTTACTAATTATCTATTTTGATCTGACATTGTAGCAACCTGAACCCCAGAAGAGCTGCAAGCCCTAAGAGAAATCATACAGTTTTTTCCCTCTCCAATGGAAATAAGAGATCTCAAGCCACTGCACCCAGATAACTGCCTAACTGACACTGGTCTTCATTCTATGCACTTGAGGTGTCATTTCCCCATCTTTCTTCATATTTTCCTAGTTAAGTTCCCTGCATTTTAACCAGGCAATTCTATTTTGTAGTTAATTTTTCATTCACATTCAGTCATCTTCTTCCTTTGATTAAGCATTAATAATAAAAAAGAGGTTAAAAAGAAGATTCATTAGACAGCAATGAATTCATTCTTTTTAAACTCAAAACACTGACACAGCTCAAGCAGTTACCTCATATCTCCAGGTTCCAGCAGACTACGTGGTAGGACTGATAACCAATCCTGAAGTCACTCTTGTGTCAGTGAACATACTAAATACAGGATGTTTCTGTTCTGCTAGAAGAATCTCTGTATGATCATTCTGCTTCTCCTTAAGTCTTATCTACTGCTGCTCCTATGTTTCAGTAAGGGTGTGGGGGGAGAAAAAAATTAACAGATATCCATTCATCTCTCCCTCCCTAGCCACAGTTCAGAAGTGGCACTAGAACTGATAATGTGTTTGACCTTGTGGGAGTGGCGGGGGCCTGAGGATACCATGCTCTTGTGCTCTCTTCCTTTCTTTGAGACCCTGAAAGTGACAGGCAGAGGGTTATGAGGAGATGAAAAGATTCCTTTTAAGCTGCTGTTGAAATTAACTGATCAGACTCTGTCATCTGTAGGGTCCCGCTCTTCCTTTTCTTGCATTCTCCCTGCTGAGGGAATGAAACTCTGCGAAGAGAACAAAAGTGCCACTCAATTCAACTAAAAGGAGTTCTCTGAAATGGCAAGCTGTTAATGTACATACTAAAGATCATCTCCCATTGTGCTTGTCAACCTGTTTGCCAATCATTTAAGCTAACATTATCTTTTGCTTTATCTTAAGTCTGAGTTGCCACGACAAAACCAAAAAAGTCCTCAACAGTTCTTTGTCTGGAAGAAAATAATTGGTGACACATTAAACTTGTGTCTATAAAGGCTGCATACCAATCCCTGTCCGTCTCAAGTCAGCAAGATATGGATGCTTGGGAAAAGAGCTCTGCAGATTTCAAAGTCTGGTTGCAAAAGAACAGCTAAGGAAGTCTTCAGAAGTACGTATGAGGGATACTGTGACCAACAAGTAATACTCACACTGCTGTTGTGATAGAAGACAAATCAGACACCATCCCCAATAAACTCATTTGGATGGGCATGAGAAGGAGAACAAAGTCTACTACACATCCATTGGAGAAAGAGGTCATACAAGAGAGACTTACATATTAGCTTTGTGGTACAAAAAGGAAGAGGACAAACACCACAAATGAAGATCATCAGTGATCTTCATAGGGGCTGTCACCACTAGGTGGAAATCCTGAAATAACGGAGCCTTGTTCTTGCACAAGGACATACAGGCAAGACTCACATCACCATACATAGCAGTTAGATGCTGGCATTAGAAGTCTTTTGGTTGAGTCAGTAGCAACTTGTGGAATTGATAATGATAGAAAAGAAGTTCCAAGGTTGAAAAGAAGTGTGACTTTTGGCAGGAAGGAGCACGTGGTTAAGGTCAAAGAAGGAGAAACAGCAGATTAGCCAGGCATTTCTGCAGAAAAAGAGATTAATTGCCACAACTGTGAGTTGGTTTTTTCCATCTCAAGATTACCATTAGAAAGGCATACTTCCCACGCAAACGTGCAACCCAGCATTTGGTGAAGGCTATGCTCAGATCAATATTCACTTAGGTTGTAAAAAGTTATCATTGCATAGAGGCTCTAAAGTTATAAATGCTTTTGATAAGGGAATGTTCACTTGCAGACTTTTAGAGATTATGTTACCCAATAGCAAATATGTTAGGAGGTGCAATCTACTGTTTGGGAACTTCTGCTGTCTTTATACTAAATTTGGTGTATGAACAACAGTACTTGAGCATGTGCACGAATACTGTATGTGCAAAGGACTTTCAAGATGAAAAAAAGGAAAGAAACTTTCAGTGTCTTAGAATTCCTTCACATGCATATACTGAACTGTCTGCACAGACACCATAGTTTTGAAAATGCTAGGACATCCCTGTAGCTAAGGCAGATATTTTCTCTTCACAGTTACTGGCTCTTTATGGAAGACCTTACTTTAAATTCTCTCTTCTTTCTTTTATCAAGATCATTAATTGGATGTGTACTTGCAGTGCTATCTGAGACAGGTGTCGTCATGTCTTTGCCCCACTCATTTGATTAATTGCCTCCAAAGCATGCCTCTGGCAAGGGGGCATGTCACCTTTTACTACAGTCCCTGCCAGTCAGCAGCAATTTATTTGTCGCTTGTACATACACAGTCCTAGATAAGAAAGGCATGGTAACATGGATCCTTGACAATCTCATTCAATTAATTGCTTCAGTGGCAAGCCCCTGGCCAGGACAGACTTGGCTAACTGTGGTGTTAAATGACCCATGCAGACATTTTTCACATACACACCAAAACCATTTATTGGATTTCCCACTCACACATTTTCTGTCACCATATACCCCAGTCCTTGCCACTCATTTGAAGGTTAAGTGCCCCATGTACAAGTTTGTCTCCAGCTGCTGATCTCTGAGACACTGCCTGCCCATTACCCAACATCCCAAGGCCAGAATATGCTAGGTGAAATACTGTTCTGCTTAAATTCAAATGCAAGCTATAATCTAGTTACATTTCATTAAGTAGCATCAGCATTAAGTAGTAAGATGTTATGGAGTTCACATTACATTGAGTTTATATTTTGTAGAAAGTAGGAATCAACAAAGGATGCCAGTAACATCCAAGAGCTGCATCTTACACAAGGCAGGTAATGGCAAAGAACTTGTATTCAAATCATAGAAAGGCTTGGGTTGGAAGGGATCTTAAAGATCATGTTGGATGGCATCTCTTCAGCAAAGCCTACTCTTCACAAAGTCAATGGGAGGTCTGCAGTTATCATTAATTGCAGCAGGTCTGCATCTTAGTCTGGCACTCAACTGATTTTACATAGTCAGAAGTACAACTAACACATCATTTTAATTTCTCCACAATAATTAATCACTGAGCTCACTGTCCCTCAAAAGTTACCCAGTAACAAAAAACCATCATGAGAACAGGACTACAAATGCGTCTAATAAACAATTCAGCCCAACTGCCAATGATTATGAGTTTATAACACTTTAACTTTCATCTCTACCTTATAGTCAGCCAAAACAGTCCCAAGTATTAGCGCAAGTAATTGATGGGGCAGGAAGTAACATTTATCCAGGCTCACAGAACTGCACAAAATCTCAAGCACATCCTGGCCACCCTTCAGCTGAGAGTCATCCACAAAACCACATGCACACGGCATAATTACACACCAGGTATGCAACTGCTATTCATCCTGGATGCAGTACCACACTCAGACTAACCACAGCAAAGCTCTACGCATTAGGAATGATGCTACGATTTCTCTGGATATCAGCCATGTTTATGGAGCCTTATTTATTGATCTACCAAAGGTCTCTGATGCAGCTGAGCGCACATTTTTGTTGCAGCAATTTAAGCATGACACAGATTTTACTGTAGCTTGGTTTAGCAGCAATATAATTGGTCACTGGGTATTATGGGGAAGCGGGCATTGCAACAGCACTGCTGCATCTGTGCTGCAAAGAAAGGGCACTCTATCTCCCATCTTCTGCAGGTATAGCACTCTCACTGGGCACATGATTAACTGCCTCCAAACACTGCCACTTGCACTGTACAATAGAAACTGCCCACAGCTTGCAACTTAAACAGCAGTAGCTTTAAATACCCGCTCTCCTCCTCCAATTCTGAACAATCTCAGGACTCTTGAAGACAACCTTAATGTGGCAACATTGCTCAGTAGTTAGCACTGCTGCTTCTCTGACCCTCATTCTGGCAAGTATCTACTGCCAGAGCTAACACAGGAACAGGCAAAATCCCCTACAAGTTCAGTAAGTTATCTTACTTAACTGACACCAGTTTATACTAACATGCATGTTTTAAGTAGTACAGACTCAAAGCAAGAGAGTTAATCTTATAGAAAGAACTTGCCACTTTTCCACTTCTCATGTTCCTCAAGAGCAGAGAAAGCCTTACAGTAACACATTACAAGAAAATCTCAGTTACAGAAAAACAGTAGAGCCTAATGTTAGCTACTAGGTAACACAGCAGCTCTGGTCTCAGAAGTCCAGCAAACCACATGCAAAGGGGAGAAGGTGTGTTACAACTAGTATTCAACATTCTATAAGTGATTTTCATCAGCTCTTCAGTTTCAGAGGCTTACCAGATCACACACCAGTTTATGTGAGCTTCAATCCCTTCCCAACTGAATAGGTGTGTTCGAGTTTCAAGCCTCCCCTACCTCCAGCCCTAAAGCATCAAAGATCAGATGTGATTTGTAGGATATGTTCTGTTACAGGGAAGTTCATTTTCTCCACAATGCCAAGAGTACAAGCAGGTGACCTCTCTCATTCCAACAGATCCTGGAATCCATAGCTCACTTCCTCAGTGCAAGCTTAAACATGGAAATTTGTAATAATTATAATGCTAGCACATTATCAGAATGTCAGTGTTTCTCCATACCCTCAAAGAAAGTTGCTGTATTTTCCATCCTCCAGTATGTTTTGTCAATTCTGTTTCGTTTAGGATGATTTTCCATGCTCTAAGTAAACAGTGAAGCTCACCTTCCTTTTACATTTTGATTAAAGATGCTGAAGTGCATTTATTCTACCCTTACAAGATGGCTTATTTCTTATTCCAAATTACACGTACTCACTGAAACAGGATCCAAAAATGGACAGAACTTGAGATCACACATTTATATTAATTTTAATGTTCTGAAGATTAGTTAGAATTTTTCAAATAAATCACTCATTTACTTGGATCCTTGCTTCACATTAGAGGAGATGGCTGTTCAGAGATCTTAAATCAATTTTGGAGTCTTTTTCTACTGAGGATTAAGCTTGATGATTAAAGGGACTTTATGTTAATTTCAATAAATAGTAAGTGAAACGGGAAGCGAAAATTTTATCAATTCAGCATGAGAATTTTGCAGCCTGAGTGTTCAGCTTTCTGAGGACTATGATGACAGTTTCTTGGTAGACAGCATTTCCTCCCTTCTACGCTGACTATGACAGAGGACTCTAGCAATGGTCTCTCTCCCCTTTGACACCAACCTGCTGGAAGATTCCTAATGTCCTCCTCCCACCCCACTGTTCTCGCTAAATATATTTGGACAAAAAGATCAGAAAGGTGAACGACCAGTGCATCTTCATGGCTCCTGGGGGTTACCCTTATTGCTGCTAAAGAGAACAAATACAAATCAAGGCCTGAGAGCAAAAGCCAGGCAGCACTGCTGGTGCCTTTAGAAAGCTTTTCACACAACATTGGAAATCCTAGATACCGCTAGACAACATAAGAGAACAAACCAACTGTAAATCTCAGTCTCAAGCCACAGTGACTTGAGTTCAGACTCAGAGATCTGAATCTGCATTACAATAGACCTGGAAGCCTCAACCTTAAAGAAGAAAAAGTCACAGAAGAAAGGGCAGAAAAAGGCTCTAGGTTCATCAAGCTCATCCCCTACCCTAAGGCAGCAGCAAAAAACAGGTTTCACATTACTTAGAAGTGTTTGCTTAACCCGGTCAATAGCTCTACGCCCTTCACTTTGCAGAGGCATAAAGAACAAGTCCCTGCACAACAGTTCATAGCCGACAATAAGAGCAGAAGCCAGAATTCATCCTTCTCCTGCTGCTAAGGAGCAACACATGGGCCTGTCCAATGTTCAGCTCCAAGTTCCTGAGCTAAGCAGGAAAAGCAAAGTCCTGCACACCACATCCATGTACTCCACGTACACCTAAAAGACAGCTTTACTGGGAATACCCCAGTGCTCCATGCTAAGTGATCACAAGCTAAGCTGAAGCCTCTGCATCCTACTTGCATGCAATGAGTCAGAACAAAATTAAGAGGAACAGTGACTATTTCTAACAGAATTTGGGAATTTTCTTTACATTGTGGAATTAGTCCTTTTCCATCTATTTTTCTTGGCTATTTCTTATAATTAGATTTTGCTAATTGTAAGAGAAGTAACAAACTAAAACAAAAATCTCACCCCCCCAGAAATCATTTCAAATAAAACTGATGTCACAGTTTTTGTCATCATAAACTCCATTTTCACTAAGGATGTCTAACAAGGGCTTCAAGCTTTTTGCCAATTCCAAACATGATACCAGTTTTGCAGATAAAGCAATGAAGGCCAAGCCCAGAGTCAAATAACTCAGCATTAACTCTCCAAGCCTCACAATCCCACCAAAGCATCTTGCTTCTTTGGCACATCACCTCACTTTGCTCACTATCTGAATTAAGAAAAGGTACACAACCAGCATTGCCTACATCCTGTTCACTGCTATTTTTAACACTTGGAATCTTTTGCAAGTCTCTCCCTCACCCTTTCTAAAGTGAATCTATCAAAAAACTAATAAAAGGTCCTTCCCTCTGTAGAAGATGGAACTTTTCCCCTCAGGAAGCCAAGGAAATTTAAAACCCAACACCTAATGATTTAGTGGAAACAGAAGTAGGAGCTGCTTGCTATGAGAAATGGAAGAATTTCAACTTTTAATTCTGAGAAATATAGCATTTTCTCTTCCACAAGTGCTTCAAGAAAAGAAAGATTTCAAAGTCATTTTTTACAAGGCTTTATGTTTCTACCGAGCCCTGCGCCTTTGAGCTCTCATCAGCCCAACTGAGGAATTACACTGCATCCCAGCTGTTCATTCTTCAGCACAGAATGTTTGTTCTTCTGGCTTCTGATGGAGATTGTCAAGCAACAGCAGTGCATGAGATGTACTTCCTCATAGGATGTGGCCAGAATTCATCACTGTAAGTGGTATCTTCAGCTCTCGTCTCCAGCAACGGACTCTCAGTACACAAAAGTAACCACCCTTCCTCACAGTGTAGTTTTATTGTTATCCTATGCTGATCTAATGCTCAAGCCCATTCTCAAATTCTCACACAGGCTATTTTGTAACAACAAAAATATCACTGACTCATTTAAGTTGGAAAGACCATTACAATGATCTAGACAGATCCTCAATTCATCCCCACAATGCTGTTTCCCCTTTCCTTGGGCACCTCCAGGGACAGTGATTCCACAACCTCGCTGGGCAGCCTGTGCCTCACCACTCTTTCAGAGAAGGATTTACCTAATATCCAACATGAATGGTATGGAAGCTTCATTGTCCCATTATTTAGATAAGCAGTGATCCTTGTATTGCTGTCAGCAGTTTGATTAACATGGTTACTGTTCAGTATGGACTCCAGAGGTGTTTTTTGAGAAATGCACAGGTGAAAAGTTTGCCTGAAAACACAGTGAAATCAGTTTGAACAGAAAAAATATTTCAGCACACCAACGTGACTGCTAAATGTACAGAAGCTTACAGCTTCATAGCAGTTGTGAATCCAGAGATGCTATGAACCATCTTTTTTATAATAAGGGTAGAAAATCCTTTGTGTTCATCTTGGATTTTGAGCTGAGTCCAAGCTGAAGCCAACAGTATCTTTTTCATGGTACAGAGTTCTTAAGATGCCTCTGAAGCTTTTATCAGATATTTCAGCACACACTTATTGAGCACAGATGCCAAAATACAAGGATACCTCCATCCCTGACTGCACTCCTCAATGGAAGAAAGCAGGTTCCCAGTTCTGTGCCACTGCTGCCATCCAGAGCCAGCACGAATGGCTGTTGTTTTTCTTTAAAGTCTGACTCCAGCAACAGGATATGTGCTACGATTTCATGCTGCAGCACTGCTAGATTTTATTTGCTGCATTTGCAATGCCATCCTTTTTCTCTTCAAACAAATTGACCATTAGAGAACATCCTCTGTGAAAACAGCTCAGAGAACGCTGGCGCTTTGAATGTTATGCTGGAGGATGGGAAATTTGTATCTTTTGATGGAACAAAGTCACTGGCTTTACTTTGCTGTCGCTTTCTGTTAAGCATGTGTCCAGCTTCATTTACATGCCTGTCAACATCCCTTTTCTCTTGCTTAGAAACACTGAGGCAGATATCACAGAGCTCACATTGGAATGGAAACAAGAATGCATCTCTGTATATTTACACAATCATAGCCCTAATGTTAGGTCCAGGGTGCAGTCAGAATCAAAATACACACAAGCTTCAGCTATGATAGACATTTAAGATCAGCTTTTCTGAATGTGTGCCAGAATATGCAGATTTAAGTTCCTAAATAACCTAAGCAGTCTTCACCACACACTGTGAGCTGCTTTTTGTTGTTTAAAAGGATAACAAGAGGAAAAGAGGCGCGAATCCTGCATTTTACTGCTCAACTTCACAGAAGTCCCACTCACTTCATTCTGTTCTCTTCTATTTTTCCAATAAAGGCAGCTTCACTGCAAGCCCTCTTTTGGGTAAAGTTTCCTGCCAACTAATTCCAGAACAGCCAAGTACGTTACAGTTTGGATTTATTTCCCCAACGTCAAAGCTGTACTTGTGACCACAGAAGACACTGGTCTGGGCTGTAAGCATTTGCAAAAGGGCATCAGTACCAGGTGGTGGTCATCTGAAAAGGAGAAACCAGCCCCTGGGACAAACACTGCAACAGGTGGAAAACATGCTAGGCAAAGACATGCTGGAACAGGCAGACCAGAGAGCTCTGAATGCCCCATCCCTGGAGGCACTCAAGGCCAGGTTGGATGGGGCCCTGTGCAGCCTTAGCTGATGAGGAGCAGCCAGTCCACAGCACAGCGGTTAAAACTGGATGGTTTTTAAGATACGCTCCAACATAAGCAATCCTATGATTCCATGTGTATTATTTAAACACAGCCAAATTTGTCTTTTTGTACATGATGTAATGCAGAAAACACATATATAACATGCAAGGGATGCAGTTTTAACCACATTGCATTACTGAGGTTACACAAACCACAGCTGCTGGCTCCCCAGTATCTGCCTTTACAGAGGATGATCCTTTGGAATCCCTTCAGCTACACTCCATAGCACTACCCTGCACCAGTACTCCATTAAAATGAACAGGGTCATTTAAAGCTACAAATAAATACAAATAAGACTGGCAGAATTCAGTGCATAACAGCTTAAAAAAAGTATTTTAGGCAGCACGTGAGCTATTGTATTAAACTACTGAATGCAGTAACAGCATTCATTCACTTCTACAGAGTGCCTGCCTCATGGCAGCCCTTCTCACTCATTTTAGACTTACTTGACATTGCTCCTGATCAAATTATCCTTAATTCAGAAATTCAGTTGAGAATCTCACTTTGTTTGCAACTTCAGAATATCACCACATCTAGACAAGTTACTACAAGCACAATTCCAGTTTATTTCTGGACACCTCAGTGCTAAGAAATGCAGAAAATGCATCAAGCTTATTTAACAGCAAATAAAATCATTTTTGGTCTGATTTCTAAGGATGGTATTTTGCATAGGAGTAATGATAAACAATCTTATACACTGGAGTGTTTAGTTTAGCATTTTAAACCATTTTGTAGCCTACATTCTCCATGAGAAATAGCCAGGGCATCTCCATGCACATTAATGAAGACTAACTGTTTCATTAAGAAACGTTACGTTTGAGAAGAAAGGTGCTGGACAGGATTCAGCAGGTGGCACTGTTACACATAACTTAATTCTTTTATAGGAAAGGTGTGCTTTTTGTTTTGGATATAGGTTATACCTTTGTCAGTTTTTTTGGTTTGGTTTTTTTTTTTTTTTTTCCAGTGAAGTTTTTCCTATCTTCTCTTCTGGACTTTGTTTTTCAGAGGACAGCTCTTCCAAACCACAGGAGGTTCTCCCTCTCTCCTTTCATCTCTCTCACAGCAGCCAGGAAGCAAAGAAAAGGCAGAGGTTTACACTGGAAACACTGCGAGATGTGATGCATCTAACTTTTAAGATCATGTCCGCTTCAGGAACAAGGTATATGTTTAAACAAGTCTCACATCACTTTTAATACAGCCAGTATTTGTATTACCCAGCTTCCAGCAGGGAGTCAACTCACAAAGCATCCTGGGAGGCAAAGCCTTCCCATGTACAATGTTCACAATATTCAGTAGCAGTTAATAAAACACAAGGTTGAGGACTTAATCCCATTTCTTATGCCAACATTACTGTACTGAAATTAGCATGCTCCTCTATGCAAACACCACCAGGTCCACTGGGGGTTAACAATATAAGAATTGTGGAGCTAATACTTGAACTCTGCCCTTTTCTCCTAACTCTTTAGGGTTTTTTGTTTGTTTTAAAGCCAGCTGCAGACTATTCCCAAACAATGCGGGAAAAGGTTTTCTTTCAGTACTGATGTCGCTTGGCGCCCTCTATCACAACCACTCCCCAGAAGAAGCACTGATCTACAGTCCTCACTGAGGACTTCAAAACTAGGAGAAGCTTTCTAAATCACAAGAAAAATTAAACATCTGCTGTTCAGGCATATCCAGCACTCTCTAGTCTACTCTTTTAATATCTCCAAACACCTCCCAGCAAGCAGCACATGAAATAGTCTAGAGGGTGGAAGGCTGGTTCCAGCCTGCCTTGCTTTCCCTAGATTTTTCTTGCTTATTTTCTCCCACTATCAGTCATGACAGGGTTAGTTACTTGTCTGCTTCACCTTCCATTTACACTCTGTTCCCAGCATATCTGAATCCACTACTGACTGCCCATCACACCTTCCAAACATCTTTAAAACATCATCTTAGTTTTAAAGAATCAATTCCTTACCACTGTAACATACTGCCAGGAAAAAGTCTATGAATTCGCACACCACGAATGATGGCAGCCAACACTTCTGAATTAGACCCAGGATTCTTTTCTTAATCTACTTGTGCAGAATTCACCAAGTGTAAAAGTAGCTTGCCTTCCCTAACTCCACCCCAGTAGGTGTTCAAATTAAATTAATCCAGCATCACAAACTTCAAACAGCTATCCAGGAATTTGAGTCAAGTAAATAACAGGTAGCAGTACCCAAATCTTTGAGTAAAGACAAGGACACAAAAGCATCAAGAAAGATTTATGAGAGATAACGCCTATTTTGAGACAAACCTATACTGACATTAAAATAATTTTTAAAACAGATGTTTGAACCAGAAAATCACAGATGAGAAGACTCATACAACATCCTTCCATGAAGGAAGGGGAAAAATCAGGAGGTATAGAAGGCAGACTCCTAACTGTTGCAGACACTGAAGTAAAGGACCTCCATGCAGGAAGCATGGGGAAAGAACCAGGGGAAGTTAAAAATAAATAAAGAAAGGACTTCAACTGTTCCATTTTATTTGGGGATTTTCTCATTAGTTAATTATTAATTCAAGAATAAATGGAGCCAAGAGGAACTCAGGCCCCTGCACATGAGCTTCAGAGACAAATTGTCAGCTTACAGTGGGAATAAATTAGATATAATTTGTTTCTGGATATCAGGCCAAGAAACTTTACTTCCAAAGAGCTGCCTATTGCTGTGAGTTGCACATGCCTTTTTAGCAAGTGAAGCCTTCGGTAGTAAGACTAGCAATGTTACACATAAGCTACCAATTTGGGAATGAATTCTCCAACCCCAGGATCCCAGTGACCTTCATAGGACATAGCTGATTTCCATGCCTCCAAGTCACCCTGATAGGGAGCTAATATATGCAATTTCAAGGCAGTATGTAAGCAAAGGATGCCAGCAGAGACAACTCAGAGACCAGTATCAGATGGGCTCAAAGAGATTTTTAGTACTGCAGGACATGCTGGGCTATTCTCTCAGTAAAACAATACCATCTGCCTTCCCCCTTTAAAAATTAAAATCCAAATGAAAGCATAATTCTGACTGCTTCAGCTTTTATCAAACTCAACTGTTCAGTACAGCATTAAATAGTATGAAATTAGGACTCTTGGAGGACTGTGCATACTGCATGAAAGCATTCATTAACTCCACGTTATGGTTACTTCTGCTGTCAAGTCAACAATGCACAATCAGTGGTGGTTAGAATTTTAGCCTGGTGTATTGGACTAACAAATAGCTTTTGAGCCTACATAAGTTCTGCTTCCTCATAATGAGGACAAATTATATGCCACCATGGGATTAATTTTTTTCTTTGCACTGAACAAAAAGAACAGGAAAAAACTTCTTGTAGATAAAACTTTGTAGAGAACTTGTTATGATTTTCGCTAGGAACAGCACTTCTGTCTGCTGCTCAGAATAAGATCACGCAGATACGGGGAAAAAGGGGGAATGACTACAAGATTCAGACTCAAACATATCTAGGTTTTAAAGAGAATGAATACAAGAATATTCATCCTTAAACACAGTTATGCAAATGCTCCATATTGTCACAAATGTGGACTCACAAGAAAATGAAGCATCTCTGAAGTTCAGGGTGCACTGAATCTAGACAAAAATATAACAACCAGAGTCATCACTAGGTAGGAAAGCTGTCTTGTAGTACCACAGACCATTGGCTTGACCTATTACATTTTATTGCCCACTCTTCCTAAAGTTCATACGCTGCTCTTTGCTAGCTTGACAAATGTCAACTCAGTCATTCAAATCAGCACCACAAAACAATGTCCCCATCTTATTTATCTTACTGCACTATCATCTCCTCTAATCTGCATTACCTCCAGTGCAAAACCTTGTCTCTCCCATTGGGCTCCCACAGCTACTTCAATAACAGTACCAATACCCACCCAGACAATGCTGTTGTTTTCTACACCTCAGAACGTAGGTTCTTATTTCTTCCTTACAGTACCACACAGCTCAGAAATTCCCAAGGGTAAGCCCACCTTCCCTTTGCTGGGATGCATACAAAGCACTTAACAACAAGCAGCTGCCCATCCCACTAATTAGAACATTAGTCTCAGGTGCTCCCATCAGCCTGCTCCCAGCTGATGCCTCCCCACTTACATTCCTACTACCTTCCATGGTATTTCCTTTGCATTTCAACTCCTATCATAGCAGGACTCTAGCCCAGACACTTGTGTTAACACCAAGCATAACACTGAATCATTACATAGACTATTTTCTAAGCTTGCCAACCAGTCAGCCTCACCAGCTTGCTGCCATTAACACTAGTTGCAAGCAGAGAAAATTCTATGTTCCAGTGAAAAAAATGGAGTACAGAACTAGCCATAGATCCAGAGAAGAATCAATTCAAGCAAAAATACAGTAAACAATAGTAAGAGATACTAGGCTCATAATGAAAATATCCCACACCCACACACACTTTGTTTTTCTAATAACATAAGCTCATACAATCACTTAACTATTACATTATTGATACAATCATATTTACATGAGACTGTATCTTGTAGGACTGGTAGGACTAAAAGCTGAATGTTCCCAGATTCTAGAAGTCTTCCTAGAGTAAGGATAGGTAGCAGCAGACGCTGCTCTAAAGCCGAGAGGTAGCAGCAGTCACAATCCAGTAATAAAGAAGAAAAAAAAACCCACTTACTCTTTTCAAGGCTCACAACTCGCTCAAACACTCCAAAGGAGACCATCTTCAAGCAGACATGCTTTCCCTACAGTTGCCAGCTCTTATTTGAGGCTAGGGAGTGGTGGACCCAGGGTCACACAGGCAAAAATTGCTTCCACCTGTGCTGCCAGGGCTGGCTACGCCCCTTCACCAGGTGTTCAATCACTGTTTCAGGCCGTGACCTAACAGTTCCCATACATCAAGTAGGTAGGAATATGGTATTTAGAGTAGGAATTGACCATAACGCTATAGGTCACATCACTGCAGATTACACAAACAGCATGTAATTCTCATGGAGGAGGAAGCTCACATGTCAGGAATAAAATAGGATTCACACAAGCATTCTGCAATAAATACAGTTCCTCAGGCTAAATAAAATAAGCACATGTTTTGCAGTCTAGGATATGCAGTTTGATCAAGACAAGCTGGCCTATGCCTCTGCAAAGTTGTACTCTTCAGGTGGGTCAAGAACTCCAGAGCACAGACTCTACTTTGTATGTGGGTTACAAGGTGCACAAGTTGACTTGCGTAGAAAAGAAAGGTTACTTCCCTGTGTGAAAGATAACACGGCTTGATATAAGTTATGCAGGAGAAAATGCAAATAAAATGATAGTCCTACCTTAACCTTACATTGCACCAGAATCAAGGCAAATGTTTGCATGAAACAGTGCAACAACAGCTTCAAACCTCATTTTCTGACACACATACCACCTTCCTCTCTCCAAGGTGATAAATGAAGTACAACTTCTGACCTTAAGCCCACATGGCCCTGAGAAGTGTCCTTGGAGGTAGGTAAGTGGAAAAGCCCATCAATCAGAGGGAATTACAGAATCTGAGAGCAAAAAATTGAAATTTTTTGTGCAAGACAAGTTATGAATTACTTGACAGCTTGTGTTACAGATGATTAAATTAAGCATTTCCAGGTGATAAGAATTAAATCTTTGGGTTGCTGGAAAAGGTTACATTTAACCTACAGAGTGGAATTAACCAGTTTTGAGTCAGCTCAAGGGAGGGAGTTTATATAAAGTTATCTAGCAAAGGTCTCTATAAACTTTGACATGCTTATTGTTATATTTGATTGTACGTTCTACTGACTAAGCTGTGCTGGCTTAAATATTTTATATTGAGTCTTCTAATATTTTTTAACTAAAACATATATTTTTACCCATCTTTCTTATGTTTCTATAAGAGAGCCTGGCAGTCACAATTGATTCCCGATTTCCCAATTTCACAAGAATGTCATACCCTTCATTCCAAGCCAAATCCCTTTGTAGCACTTCAGAAGACAGAAATAAAATCACCGCTTCACAGTTTTAGCTATAAAAGTTCTGAATAATTTATAGGTAGGAAGAGATGGAGAAGAGATGTATGACATATGACTGATCATATTAGCATAGAATAGCCTGATGAAATGTCTTCCAGAAGAAAGGCAGTTTAGTTGCACCTTTGTAGATTATACTCTGAAAACTGTGCGAGCAATCACTTTCAAAATGTAAATATTTCTAATGAAAGCATTACGTATCAGAGTAGTGATGCCAGTGGAGACAGCTGTCCTGTTAAAATATTACAGTCTTCACAATATTGCAACAGACTTCTGTCCCTTTAAAACCTACAAACATGAAAAGTCTTCTAAGTTAAGTGACATCACAAAATAAAAGGAACCTAGTGTTTAGTATTAAAAATGCAGAATTGACAAAATAATTACACATAATTACCCACTCTGGTTAAAAAAATAAATAAAATGGTATTGCTCCAACTCCAGCAGTATCCATCCTCTGTGTGCCTTTGTAGGCTGACATCCCCACTAGTCATAGAAACTTCGCAAGATACACCTACTGTAGTTCTCACTGAGGTAAGTAACTGAGAATGGAAATAGCCCTCTGCTCTTCCTGTGCAACCATATAGATCTGATGAAAATGTGGCACTTAAAGTTTAACAGGCTCAGCAGATAGGGCAAACTGCACTGTATGTCTCTACAGTACTCCCTGATTCTATTGTTCATGGAGCATCTCCCACTATGGCAGAAGGAAAACTGGGTATGAGTGTGAGAGAGAAAGACTGCACATTATTATACATTCTCAGTAAACTTGAAGAAAAGATTACGTGGGGAAAAAATGAGGGAAATGATGGAAACAAGACAAGGAGTGCACAATCATTCATATGTTACTGTGTTCTCCTTTGCTTCTCTGCTCCCTAATAGTATCAGTCATGATGGTCACTGGAGTGTACGCATTGGAACGATAACTGTAGATATTAAGAAAACCCTTTCTACCATTGGGTCAAACACCTGAGAGAGAAAATAGCATTAAGAGCCACTTGACTGATTCCCTAGGAAGGGTTAAACCACTGCCTTTAAAATTTAGTCCAAAGTAACTACTCTTCATTTTCTGTCTTTCTCTTCTGAAGTTGCTTGCAGTGCAGTGACAGATCCCCATGCTGAGCCCCAGTTGCAAAGTGGATTCAGGCAGGAAATAAAGGTGTTCAGTTCCTATTTGGACAAGGCTGTTATGTATTAGTCACTCTGTAGAGAAGCCAAGTAGGCTGTATCAAAGCATCTCTGCTCCACACACTGCCTCAGTGGGAAACAGTGAGTGAAACATTCACTTTCTTCTAAGACTCTGTAATAGCAAAAAAAAAAAAAAAAGCAACAACAACAACAAAAAAAAGTTGACAGAAAAAAGTGAAAACAAAATTGACATACAACTTTTCTGAAACTTTCTGCATCCGAGGAGGTCTCTTCTAATCACCTCTGATACTTCTTATTTTCCAGACATCCTAGACACTGCCATGAGGAAGTGGGTGATTGATTGGGGCTTCAAGATTTAATGTATTCACCAAACCTTGGTCTACTAGTAGCTCATATTCTTCTCAATAAGAACTGAATCAGCAGGTCACACTGTGCCACCAGAATAATTACACACAGAATGTATGAGATTTTTTAAATCCACTAGTTTTTGTGCAGTTTTAGTTTATATCAAGCATGAATGACAAGGAAGGTGCAAAAAGGTTATAGCAAATGTTTAGCACAATAAATAGACAGCAGAATAATATGATAATCAAGCTCAGCCCTGCTATCTTTAGAGAGTCAAAACACAATTATTTTCAGTTGGAAGATTGATTTTTTCAGGATTTTTTTTCCTCTCAAACAACAACTTCAAGATTTGTCCCTATTCACACCTGAACTTAGAGGTACTTCATTACAATTTATAGTGAAACTCAGAGAGCAGATTCACATTTAAAACTACTTATAAAAGTAATCACTTCTACAGTCCACAATTTCCACGCTTCAATTTGGATCTCATTTCTTCACATTTTGTTATTTATTCTGTAATTTCTGTTTATCCAAGGGTACACTGTTCAGATGTAACATCTCGCTTTCAGCGAGGCCCTGTTTCTTATCCAGTTTTTCACAGCTAAGCTCACTGGAGTAGAAGAAGGTCAGTAAGTGACTCTCTGAGCAGTACTAATATATAATTCAATTATTTTATGCATTTTTTTTTTACTTGGGAATGTGAAGGGGTGATCATACCAGAGCTGCAGCAGCATACTGGAAACAGACATTAGAAGCAAACACTTCTGGCTCCCAGGTCATTGGGCCATTTGACCATTGGCCAAATTATAGGAATTTTGTTCTTCCACATGAAAAACAGTTCCTTTAGAAAGCAACCACTGAGTTACATTTCTAACCCAATGACTATAACAGCTCTTGTGTCAGAACTAGGTACCTACATGACTGCTGAAACAGGAACAGGAATGATTCTGCAAGAGCTCATATTGAGCTGCTGCTAAGTGTTGACATTTCAATTGGGCACACTGTTAGCATGCCTGCAATAGAGACAATGCTGTCAGAGCATTAAGGGACAGGAAAAGATTCCCTGTATTAACAGGTACCCAGGTATCAAGTTTTCTTTCATGAAAATAGTACTTAGTCCTGACAAATAATGTTTAACATAACTTAAAATTCAATGTAGGCAGGCAAAATTGTGTTTAATAATGGGCCAGCTGATGACAGGTAAATCCTACAAGAATTAGAGCTTTGCCAACAAACTTAATTCATGAAAGGCTCATCCTAGGAAGCCACTTTTATCAAACTTAGTTAAACCATTCCTCACTGTGTTACAATCTCATCTAGTTCTTCACTGAAGATCAGTATGGATGGAATTATGGAGGTAGAGCTGACAAAGTAGGAGAACAGTGACAGTATATCAGGAGAAAAGAAAGACTGTTTCTCATCTCGTCAGCAGTAACTTGTGTCCATTTCTACCAAGCAAAATCAGGATGTTCCTGTAATCTTTTTGCATCCAGAAGAATCTCTCCTTATGCAGTCTTTGTTCTTTCTTTTGAACATAAAATCTGCAAGACGCATAGTCAATCTTAACATGTATAAGATCAAGATATAGGAAATTTTTCTGATTTTCCCTGAATTTTTGTGCTCCTGAAGATTCAGGTTCAAAAACACACACACACACACATATATATCTTTTTTTCTTAACATACAGGTTTTTCAAGGTCCTTCTATCATGCAGCTATAGCACTTCTTTTGATTTATATGGTCTGGTTAAAGTAACAGAATGATGATCAGATTTAGAGGATTAAAGGTAGGACTTTTATGTTACTGTAATAGATTAAATGGAGCTGAGGGAATACTCTACAGAACTCCAGCTTGCTACCCTTTTTCCTCTAACTGAATGAATGGCCTTTCTGACGAAGAACAGTACAATGTTTATTTTTCAGGGCTTTAGATAGAGGTATGTAAATTAAACTCCCAAGAGACAAAGTGCCACACAACTGTAACTTTGAATATGTATTTAAAGTCAGCCTCTGAAAAGCTTACAAATGCATTTCTTAGCCCTCATTATGATGTGGTCATTCAGCTGGTATTTCCAAATAGCTTTTCCTTTGCAGTCCACTCAATTCATTGCTGCCCCATAAACAGGATTTAGCTGCAAGCTGGCAAACACTGGTAGATTTGTGTTTGTGGAGGTGACATCCTACTGGTACACACACTGGCACAGTCTCTGCTCCTTCAGAAATATGATATACTATCTCTGCAATGAAGCATCCTAAAAGTATGTACCTCAAAGTCACAGCCACCACATGAGCATGCTACAGTCCCTCTTAGGAAGTTTAGGGGATATTTGATGATGTGTCAATCTGGGAAAGCACAATAAACTTTACTAACTCAATAACAGAAGAACCAGGATGTGCAGGGGTAGGTTATTTTGCTTTTGAAAGTTACAGTGTGGCTTCCTCATGACCTCCTCTGACATTTTGTTACTGACTCAGAATAAGGGCCCTGTAACTAGAAGACATCTATGGTAGTGTGAGAGCCATAAAAAAAATTAAAAGAGCTAATGATGAAATACAGAAAAACAGAGCAGCTTATAACAGGGCAACCTAGAGTCTCTTGAGCGAATGAAAGAAGTGAAGGATGGCTGCAGTAATACAAACATCTACCTAACTTGATTACATCATAGGAACCAAGTAGAATTGTGAATGAGGGCAGTCCAGCCTGGCCAGCTTTTCTCCCAAGTAGTGCATCTGGATTAATACAGTCTGTCATTCATTCACAGTTAATAGAAACATAGAATGGCTCAGGATGGAAGGGACCTCAAGGATCATTAATTTCCAATCCCTCTGCCACAGGCAGGGTTGCCAGACACTAGATCAAGAATGAGGTCAGATTACCCAGGGTGCCATCTAACTGGACCTTGAAAACCTCCAGTGACTGAATATCCACAACTTCTCTGGGCAACCTGTTCCAGCACCTCACCACCCTCAGTAAAAAACAGTTAAGCCATAATAGCTGAATTGCCTTTGAATATTCCTTGTGACAAAAAAAGTCCTACCAACACTGCTTCTCTGTCTTAGGGCCAAATGCCCTGCTTACTCTCCACATGTGTGCAGAGGCGATGAGGATTAATTATCTTTTAATATCTCCCCTTGACTGTTTATCATTTGTCCTAAAATTCCAGTTCCGTGTTGTAATTGTGTGTGCAGTATTACCACAGCTGACAGGAACCAAAACTCCACTACTTTACCTGTTCCTCTTTATTTTACTGCTCTAAATGGAGTAACAGCTGTAAGAGTCCCTTTCTACACCCGGAAAAACAAAAATAATTAATCATATTGCACTTTTACTACAAGTTGCCATATAATCTAAATGTAAAGGTCTCTAGAGACAAAAAACAAATACACAATATACTGCAGCTGTTTTGGGTGCTTCATTCAAGTGTATCCTGAGGCCACTGAGTTGTTGACAGTATCTGTCGAAAGTATGACATGAAAGGAACTTCACCTTGTATGGATATTGTGTAATTGTGCATTCCTCACCATTCACACTCCTTGAAAGTTCATAGACTAAGAAGTCCTCAAGAAGAGCTTATATGTAAGCAAAAATAAGTTTAAGAAATAATTTATCTGAACCTCTTCCTAGCTGTCATATAATAGCTGCAAAGGAACATCCTGTGTTGCCTCAGTATCATAAAAGATTCCAGAGAGAGAGACAATTAACCAGATTCTCTCCTGGTATAACAATCCAAACAAGAAGTTTGCTGTTCACATTTAATTAAACAATACATTAAATGCTGAGAAACGATTTTCAAATAGGGAAATTTCAGGTCATTATGTTGCAGCTTGCTGTTTGAAAGACTAGGGATGCAAATGTGGTTAACTTGGTGTTAACCACCAATAACTTGGCACAGTTAATCACTGTCAAAGTAATTGAAATATTATTAAAATTATTATTGTAACAGTTAGAAGTCACAGTAACACGTTAGGTGTCCTTGATATTAGAAGCTAAAGAGAGACAGAACAGAAAGATAGTACCCACTGTGAAAAGCTCATAGCCTACTTTATTATATGAGACAACAGAAGAACAGATACAAATGAGAAGGAAAATGCATGCTGAAAATGTGTAGAGATTATAGCAGAATGCTCTGCTGAGATCCCCAGGCTCCTTGGTAATTTCACTATAAGAATGAATCCACATCCTTGTCTAGGAGGAGGGCTATGATCCTTCCAGCTGAGTATTGCCATATATGTCTACAGTACATGTGCATGGAGCATCACTCAGCAGCAAGGCAGTAATGCTTGCAAACTGCATGCATTCACTGGACATTCATTAGGCTTTCATGGTGCACATAAGCAGAAGATCCCATGATCTCACTTGGGAAGTGCTTTAATATGCCTAAAAATGTCAGATAAATATTACACTTCCAAAAAGTGCATCCAAGGCTGTGGCAGAAAAAGGAGATGAAACATTTAAAGTAACCAATATACTTCTGCTAACGTACCAATGACCTCTAGTAAATTAGCCATAATGCTCAAGCATATGTACAAAGATGCAGCAAAACACTGAGAACCTGTTTAAGTCTGCACTCATGCAGGCTGCATGGCTGCATTTTGCTTAGTTAGAAGCCGAAGATTCCACCAAGGGCCACAAGTTGCCATACCATACAGGAGTAGAATACCACACTTGTATGTTGAAACTCAGCTGCACTGTTGCCAACTATTCAAAATCAGCCAACCTTCTTTTCATGTATATACTGCAATCACCAGCATGCACCTTTGGCTGCTACTGATAAACGAGTTAGCCCATGATTATTTATTGCCATGATTTCTTTTTCTGAGACTTTCTGAACAGTTTTTTAAACCTAAAACTTATCTGTTCCCTACTCATATTGCAATTTGGGGATGCCTGCTCTGTAAAACTGCCATGTAGTTGAATACTACTGTATATATTGGTGATTAAAGTTAAACAAACTCCATACATGGTTCAAAAGTTCAGCTACAATTTCAATGTTTTGGAGTAGAAAGCAATAAGAAAGCAGAAGGGAAAAAAAGTTGAAAAATAAGAGGATGAAAAATGCAGCTGAGAGGGGGAAAGAGAAACTTGTAAATGAGCACAGAAGCAATTTGATTACCATATACAGTACACTTGTCAAATGCTACATTTCCCTGTTTTGATGTCTGATCCACAAGGGAAGGTTGTTTGCTGCTCCTTCAGAGGCGGCTGGGTTTTGGTTTAGTGATTCAGCAGTTAGCATTGGATCCTCTGCTCTGGACTTCTGCCAAATGTAGCCCAGAGAATGTCATCAGTTGATTCCTGCACTGAGCTCAGTATCTTCTAGTTGAACTGTGGCATGTCTTTTAGGAAGACAGCTGCTCCTCACTGGATCCATAGGTGAGTTGTTTCAATTATTAATTTCCCTTGCTGTTAAAAAATTTGCACTTTATTTCCCATTTGAATTCGCCAACCTTTGTCCTAACAGTCACAGGTTTGTGCCCGGATGACAGCCCATCTATCAGTTCAGCATCAGACAATTCATATGTGTCAATGCAGTCACTGGGAAGGAAACAATTCTGTCTTTGGAAAGACTTTCTTTTAGATGGGGCAAGAAAAAACAACCTTTAATAAAAACTACTTGGCAAGAAAAAAAAGCCTTTAATAAAATCTCTTCTGTAACTAAAGAAGGAGAAACAATACAAGGAAAAATGGCACGGAGCAATCAGGAATAGCACTATCTAGAATGACAAGCTTGAATGTGTGCAGCCTGAAAGGCAACTGCTGATGCAAAACTAGAAAGACCTTTCAAAGATTTCCGAATGACTCCGCAGTCCCATGTTGCACTGTGCAAATCACCCCTAAAATGTAAGGAGTGAGATACCAAGAAATTGTCATTCTTTATTATCCAAACAAAATTACTTCAGCAAAAAGTTACTATAGTTACTCCTTAATAACAGCAACAGGGAGATTTTAGAGACAAACAGCATTACCACATTTAACTCTTCTTCAGTGTTTGCTGCTACTAGGAAGTATGTGACCACCACTGAACACCAAAGACAATCACCCAGAGTAAAAAATACAGCTAGGAACAGAGAAGAGACCTATGGACTTCAGCATAGCACTACTGAGGGCAACTCAGCTGTCTGAGGAGAACTCTGTTGTCTCTTTGTGGAGTTACCCTACTAAAGAGAAAAGAGTTTGGTAAGGAACACAAGGGTGTTAAAGCTGGTTCTGCAGAACAAAGGCTTTTTGATCAAAATGGACAGTCCTTGGGGACAAAAGTGACCATTTAATTTACATGCACAGTATGAATCCACGAGGACACCACGTAACCATGGGAAATATTAATGCCTCAACTCTGCCAAATGCTTAAGAGGGAAGATTAAGTATGCAAGGGCACAGTAATACTGTCTGGGATCTCACCGTCTTGATTTTGCAAGTTCTCTGTTAGTTTGCATGCCATGTTCTTTTCTAAACCACAACCCAAAATTCATACCTATCAATTTATTCACTTGAAAGCTCCTTATTTTCTTTCTCCTTATTACTATTCATACGTACATACATATATGCACATACATGTATGCATGGAAGTATGTACCTACTAGTTTAATTCCTGTCACCACGGCATTTTTCTTTGTATAAGATGATTGTTTACATTCTCTTAAACATATTCCATTAGATTCTCTCCATTTGAGTTTAATTTCAAGTCCACCTTCTTTTCCAGCTAACAACAATTTCCACTGCAAGGATAGAAATGTCTGAAGCAAACGGAAAGGCTAATTTTTCTGTTAGAACTATGAAGCAAGGTGACCCAATGTTAACCAACATTCCCTAGATAATCCCTAACTCTGATATTCTTTGTCTGAAAGATGTAAATGCGCACACTACATAGAACAACACTTTCTGTCCTCACATGGAGAGCAGGCATAGAAGTGATCCTCAGCCAAAACAGTTTGCTTTTCAGCCTGCGTCAGGCATGAAATCAAAAAACACCAGAGCCGTATCTCAAGAACTAAATCAAGTTCTCTTGCAAATATCTACAATCTCACCAAGGAAAGACTGGCAGGTACATCACTTAATACTCAGAGGTCTTCAATCAACATATATTTTTGACTAGCAAACAACCAACCACATTTTGTTCAAAGCCATGCCACAGTCTGTGTGTTGTACCAGAGCAGCTAGGCAGTGGATAATGTGGAAGAATAAAATGGAAAGGCCAAATGAGAAAAGCTGTGTATAAGCTCACTGCTGCTCTTTCTGCTGCTGAAACCCTCTACAGAAGGTATGGCAGACCATATATGACATGATGGATTGCAAACAAACTGTTGACTTTCTATATAGGGAGTACCAAAACAGGATGAATGTCTATCAAACAGCAATTCAACTTCTGCTAAGACAGAAATAGACTGCTTGTCAGATTGCTCTGGCTCACACAGTTCCAATCACGGACAAACTGGCTTCCAGGAAGATTCGCCACAAAGACCATATCCATTATGTCACACAAAGGGTCAGTGGTGGAAAGCTAAGGTTGATGGATGACAGGAGAACACTAACAAACACCATATGTGACTGTTTTATGAGGGACTCAAGAGGACTTATGGACCAAGACAATACATGACAATGCTGATCATCAACGGGGAAAAAATGCACTCATCGCAGGTTGCCAAGGCATAAAGAAGTACTGGGCCCATCACTTTCGGTTTTTGTTCACAACCACCAGCAGAGATGTGTTAAACTCACTTTTGGGGAGGTTTGGTTACATTACTAGTCATAGCAAGGATGTGTCACTGAGGCCCTATTTATCTGCACTATGAGTATCAGGATTTGCTTTTGAACTGCCCCAGGTTTGTCTAACCTATCCGGTTAACACGATGCTCAACTGCTGAAGAACTGATGTCCAGCACTTGGCACATACCAGTTCTTTTTTCTGCCATTCCCATATGCAGGTCTAAACTGCTTATATGCTCACTTTTCCTGAGCATGTTTTGAACAACCATGTCAATTTTGGAAGTCTATTCCAAACAGATCAAGTTTGCTATCAGAATGAAGGTTTCAAAACTGTTCTGCCCACCAGATGTTCTCTCCCCATGCAGCACGTCCATACTGCACAAGTTCCCTTAAGCACTCTGCAGTGCATTCTCATCAGCAAGCTTTTATTCTCCCCAGGCACACACTAACATGACATCCCAGACCACAGAAGAAAATTCTCAGATACCCTATGTACCTACATTTTATTTTATGAACTGTAAATGTAAACTTGATTCAGAGAAGAAAAACAGTGTTTGTAAAACCTGTAATTTAGCTATCACATACCAGAACCAAGATAAAGGAATCAATGTAAGCATGCATTCTCATCTGAGGAATCAGCTGTCAGTTCTCTAAAGCAACAGGAGCTGAGAATACACATTTTATTTTTCATTTGTACACAAAAGTCATATTGGGCTGCAGACTCATTTACTGTTTTTCCACTATTTAGAAAATATTAATAAAAATTCATATGGTAAGTAGCACTGTATCTCTTAGAATCTAGCCTTTGTGTGGCTGCACAAAAGTGATTTTTGCACGTTTCAGTTTTAGACAACAGCAGTTTAACAAATTAAATGAAGAGACACCACTGGGATAAGGAAGCCATAATATAATATTATAGACTAAATATTCTGCCTACAGCAGGTCTGGAATATAAATCTCCTCAAATACTTCTGAATACAATGAGAAAAGGAATTTCATTAAAACCAATTGGCAATTGTCTTTATCCATAGATGCCTTTAAGAGCAATGCTGATTACTTTGTCAGGGCCCCCAGCTCTCGGTTGCTGACCTGTTCATCTGTCCAAGAACGGCACTCACAGCAGAGAAGCAAGGATTCTGGCATTTCTATCTAGCACTCAAGCAACATGGACTGCATTTATTGCACCAGTGAATCAAACAGAAAACCATTTGTTAATTTAGAAATCACTTACCCTAATCAGAGTCACAAATTTAATATGACTGTTTCGACCAGCAATGTGAAAAAGGGTATTCAATTATACTGAAAGAAAACAAAGACATTTCTATATGGTAGCAGAAGAGAGATTCAACAATAAATCTGACCCTAAGATAAGAAGCAATCTGAAATTCAAATGTTATCTCTTACTGGGAAATCTTGAATTTGGTACCCTTCCTCCTTTCATTTTTAACTTTGCCAGTACTTAAAGTATTCACACTGCAGCCATCACATTACCGCAGAGCCATTTACTCAAGAGAAGTCCAAAAAGTTAAGTCTTCTGGCAAATCCTAATTTTACAGTATTACTACAAAATAATTTCAGGCTCACAGGCACCTGGTGACTTGGATTTTATGCAGTCACATTCATGCACAATCACAAACTCTAGCATGCTTTATAAAACAATTCATCATGTAGAAGGCAACAGACAGTCAAGAACAGCAAGTTATGTAACTTACTGTATTTTCAGTTAGGCTTCCTATTATTATTATTGCCTACTACTATTAAATTGTGGTAGGCAATAATAATAGGCCTGCTCTAGGGAGCTGCTCTGGCAGGGGGGGTTGGACTAGATGACCTCTAGAGGTCTCTTCCAACCCGTACAATTCTGTGATTCTGTGAAATTCTGATGCCATGGCATTATTTACAAGATATGTTCAAATTGAGCTGTTCTGTGCCAGTCACTATGCAATACTTGTAAGCAGCTCACCCTAGCCCAAAAGACATCAAAACAGAACTCTGGATCTTTCAAGGTTTGTCCTTCTCCTTGAAACACTGGTTTCACATTTCACTTTTCATTGGCTATTCCATCATTTTTCAAACCTTTCTGGTTATTCTACCTGACAAGTAAACGTGCATTAGCCTCCAACAGAAAAAGGTCATGTACCTGTAAGTGAAAAGCAATTAAGTTAATAATGAAAACAGTCAAGGTTTGCGTAGTTCTGTCAGAAAAATCAGAGATTTATTAATCGTACATTGGTTGAGGAAGAGAAATGCTAACTCCTGTTCAGTTAACTTGTATATGCTTTGTACACATTTTGCTCCTTTAAGAACTGGGGAATTAAACTGTATTAATAGGGGCAAGTTTGTGTTCACAAAACCTTTTGCCCTACCAATCAATATTCACTAGTTCCAACCACACATTGATATAAATGAACTGCAAGCTTTTCCTTCTGCAATGAGAGAGCATTTCCACTTACACCCTGTGAAGGTTTAAATGAGTTGATGAGGGATAGGGAGAGACTACAAACAATTTTATCTACAAGCAGCAGAAGAAAGAACGCTTGAATTTTGCAGATTTGTGTCAAATAGGTCACAAAATACTTCAGCTGAGGATAAACTGAGTACTTGAAGATTCTGGAAATTTGGACCCTGTGGCTAACTTCTTAGGAACTGGCTTGCCACTGCCATTCCCAAATTCCCAGCATCCTTAACCCATCACAACTTTACAGCACATTCTCACCCCAGTTAGCCTAGGTATAGCTCAGTGCTAACATTTACACGTGGAAACTACAGGAATCCTGAATGCAAGCCAGAGGAATCTTGAAATCTGACTCATTGCAAGTCTCATAGGGATCCAATTTGCAGATATGCCCTACAGCTACCCCTCCCTTTCCACATTCTATTTCCTTTCCAACTTCATTCTTACACTGGAATAAGGAAAAGAGGACATGTTGCTGAAGTATTTATTTCAGTCCATGACCACTTGAAATTAGAACTGACTCATAAATAAAGCAACACTGGCAGATTCGGGGTAAGAATATCTGATTTACAGACAGCAACACTACGTGCAGAAATAGCCGTGATTAATAGCCATCTTCATTTAGTAACTGTCTACTTACGACACAGTTTATAATAGACATTGCTTTCGTTCATTAGCTGTTCTTGTTTAGTACAATATTTGCTTCTTTATCACACACACCTTTAAGCAAAGCTGCAGGGGAAAAGCAATTAAATGCAATCGAAGCAGTGCCGTCTAAACAAAGATATACAGGATGCTCCCTCTGCTAACATTGCTGAAGGCCATGATTATAATTTATAACTAAACAAATGCCCATATGTATGACATTACAAGCTCTGAACCATGATGTGCAGGTAATGAAACTGTACAATCCTTATTTATGCTATGAAACAAGCTGTTACTTTTACTGCAGCTAGAGAGGTGCTTATTCTGGTGCTGCGTGCAGGTGCAACTCTTAGAGAGTCCACAAGGATTTGCAAGCACACCACTGGGGCAGCTAAGGGTTGCTGAGTTAACTATACACTAGGTTTTTAAGACGCCATACTCCCAAGAGGTAGGAGATTATCCTAAATGCATATAACCACACCAGGTGAACTGGTTTGAGAACATTTTATAACCAAATTAGCTTTACAACATATGGGGTTTTTTTTAACCTTCATTTGCCCCAGTTGGCCCACTAGTAAAATACTAAAGAAAATGTTCATTCTGCTCTGTAAAGCAATTTGAATTCAAGGGATCCCAGGTGCTAAGCACTGCAGTATTAACAAGCTGCAATACTATAAATACATTGTCATTAATAACCAATAAAGTTATTATTACTAAAAAAGTGGCAGTACGACTTAGAGTTGGGTGCAGCCTGTCCTTGCTGCAGTATCTCCTGATGAAAGATTCCAAAGGCAAGGCAGTTCCCTAGAAGGCTATCCCAGTTACTAAATTAGAGAAAATGCACGACTACTTCTCTGTATTGTAACCATAAAACATGTGACTAGAGGAAAAGAAGAAATGAGTCTGTGTAGTTGAGTTTTCTTACACGCTGGGGAGTGCTGGCAGCTGTGTGATAGTGCAGCCCCAAGGTGCCCACACTGGCCTGAGCTTTCCAAGGAATAACTTCACACTCTTCCAGCAAGCCAGCCAAAACCATCTGCTTCAACACAGCAGCTGAGAATGTCATCTTGTGTTACCATCCTTTAGCTTCAGTTCTACACTCATATCATACACCCTTTCATCTCTATTTCTACGACACTAAAGAATGAAACCCACTAACACTTTTCTGATGTCAACTTCAATTTCAGCAGAACAGCCGACATGAGGAATTAATACCACTGCATTCAGCAACTTAATTAATAAAAGAATATTAGAATTACAGTAGTAATGAGTAAAAAGCTATTTACAGCCATAGCAGTGCCAGAACTCTTGAAATTCAGCATAAAAAAATACGCAACGCTAATGAATTAACATAAACTCTAGGGCTTGAGAACATTTGAATTTCATCCAATCACATTTCTGCTCTCAGCCCAAACTAGTTATTAATAATTTCTCTGCTGGTGATGAGGGCTATTTTGTAATTTTATTTCATCAATTTCTATTAGAGCAAAGAGAACAGGTAGTTTGGTTCTATTTTGCATCTCTAAAGACAGGGAAAAATTATATGTGGATGCAGAATTTCTGCTTATGGCATCTAAATAAATCATTCTCCCCCGCAGAAGCAGAAGGAAAACAAATAGAAAACTCTTATTGATCTTCACCTCCCACTCACCACAATGGATCACACAACTAGCATCCAAAATCTGAATGCAAAATACATATTTAGTTATTATTGTGATCATAGAGCTGAGCTTGAATTTAGATAGCAATGAAGTATGTGTCACAGTTACCAGTCAGCATATGTGGACAGCCTTGCCTTAGAGGTGTGAGCTGCTCTACTCTATGAGATACAGGAAAAAACATTTTACAATTACCCTATGGGGTAATGTTTTGCTATGAGAACTGCCATGCTCCTGGCATGACACGTTGTGACCTGCTAGACCTGCTCATACCTGCTCAGCTTTTTACCTTCCATGGACAAGGGTTTTAATCCACTTGAGGATTAACTGGGAGACAATGAAATAACTATTGTAAATACACACTGAGTAAAAATAACAAACTATAAAACATTGCAAAGTTCTAGTAGTGGTAAATACAAGTGGTGGAAATTGTTTTGGAAGATTTCACACATGCTCCTACTTCTTTGGAGTAAGTGTAGCAGAAAACATATTTGGCACAAGACCAAGTTAACAGAAAACAGATCAGGGCTTCCAAAAATACTTCCCATTAAAGCACAGACATTTTACATACAGTCATCCAGACTCCTTTCAACAACAAATTTCCCACTGCTAGGCCAGATCCTGAATTACACACAACATTTGCATTCCTCATTTTAGCAACTGCACAAAATTCATGTTGGGCCAAGTGCCAGCAAACAGTCATGTGAATGCAGTGACCAAGAAGAACCGATGCAAGGGGAAACTGGCACAGCCATTCAAGTTCAACATTACTGTAATACCCAACCAGCAAAACTGCCAGTTATTTCAGACTGTCCCACTGCCCCCGAAAGGAACAAATCTTGGCTGATAAGCCAAGCTACTTGAATAAAAGATCTCTGCAACGAGATTTGTAGCTACATAAAGCAGCTGTCATGCATCAAAATGATGACGTATTGCAGCAAGAACTAGCCAAAGTGGTGCATTCTAAGTACTCAGCAATGTCCACAGACAACTTCATGCGTCCTGTGCACAACAGCATTTCTGAGCTGGGGGAATTGGGTTCAAGGACATATAACTCATCAACCCAAAACATAAGCAACACTTTGGCTGCCATCACAAGTATGTGCTTTGATCTTCTGTACACCTTCTATCGTGGGCCTTCGGTGTGATGTCCAGGACTCCATCTTCCTCAGAACTGCTCAGTACTTTACCTATACATCACCCAGGAATTCGTTTTCTTAAGTAGATTAACTATGATTGGTGCCATGACCTGTCCCCAGTGAAATTAATTTTATAGCTCTTTTCAACTTAATTCAACAAAAACCTACTCATCCCAATGGACTCACCCATGATTTCAATATATACATTTAGACTAGTATAATAAGTCATTAATATAAATTAAATAAGAGAGCCCTTCCATTTATTTTACACAGAATAGTGATAGAATAATTAAAGCCAGAGAGCATTGGAACTGTACAAAATGCCTTTGAATATTAAACCTTACATAAGTCAGAGTTGTTTAAAAAGCATATGACCAGAGACTGTCAGAAAAAAAAAATTTTTCATTCAACACGATTTTTTGTTTCCACATATGCACAAAAATTTCTAAAATATCCCAGTGTTAAATTCTCCCAAATACCTAATAAGTGCTATGAAGCACTCATGTAATACGAAGCAGGATCTGCCTGTCAAACGCCATCCAAAATATTAGCACAGTTTATATGAGGGACGAATACCTCTCAGCAAAAGAGGGAAGATTTGATTAAGTTTAGAACACATTCATCTGACAGATTAATTATCCTGAAGCAACAGCAGCAGTGAACTGATTAAAACATAAAGCTTTCTATCTCTTTGCTTCTATAATGATCACATTTGAGTAAATTCCATTTCCCTGAAAAGATTCAGACTTACTGAAAGGTCGTTATATACTTAGAAAAGTGTCAACAAGAGACAAGAAGGCAACAGCTTCTAAGAGGTATTACTGCAATGTATAATTGATAATGAAATTTGTTGGTTAAATTAGTCAGAGAAAAAGAACAAAGGTCTAAGGGGCTCAGTCTGCCATTCGGAAGAGCACATTTCCATCGCAGCAAAGATACAACGGATGCCTCCTACCGAAGAGGAGCACACCTAGCAAGGGCAGAGATGAATTTACCCCTTTGCAAGTTAGGTTATTACAAATAGTTTTTGCCAGGAGCATGATTTTTTCTTTACGAAAACCAGGCCCAATTAACAATCTCATGCCCCCTAATTACAAAATATATGTATCTTTTATCCGGATCAACCTGTCCAATATTCAGTGGGTCACTGATTGCTTAAACAACAAGCTATTTCTATTATTCTTGAACTACTGACAGATAGCAAACAAACATGTCCATTCTGAACATTTGGACACTTACAATTTGTACTGACAACAATTATGTTTCAGATTTGCAACTACTATGGCTATTACTATTCATAGGTTTTTTGAAGCAGTTTTTGAAGCTGAAGAGTGCACCCACTGGGAATTACGCACCCAATTTAATAGAAATCAAACTCAAGACTTATGCTTACCACAATAATCTCAAATCAATCTTGTTAATATTTCATAAGCCATATTAGCTAGTTGTAGCGTGGTACTACTTATTAGAGTGGGGAGTAGAGTTGCCTAAAGGGACACTCTGGGATTTAAAGTTGCATCATGCTGGGGAAGTCATTTGACCAACACTCATTTGTACACTCAGATTCAATGACTGTTGGCTTATGAGGAATAATGCACGTGTCAGAAATTTGTCATATGCTACCACTGTAGCTACTGCTATTCAATATCACTTTGCTACCTCGCAGCTCATTGTTCAAGAAAACAAAACATACTGTGTTGTAGTAAACAGCAGAGGTATATGGATGTAAATGCATCCTTCGCATCAAACTTCAGGATGAGTCACAGCTCATCCTCAACTTGAGGACAGACAATAAAATAACAATGCTTAATACTTAATGTAATTATTGTCACTTAGAAGAACCCATCCTAAAGGGACAGTATGAAGCACTGGAGGGATCAGGGACACAGCTTCTTTAAGTAAATATACACCATATTTCTGTTGAGAATTACTTCACTTTTCAGAGCCTTATATTAAGATAAAATCATGAAAAAATTGTAGAACTTTACTAGTATATTAATGCACTTCATCTTCCAAATAGGCACCAGATTTATATTCCTTTCTATGAAATGCAACAAGCCCTTTCAGATTCCTCCTGAGGTGAAGAGAATTAATGTCCATTTCTGGAAGTATGAAGAATTATGCTTAATCTGTAAATACAGTATCTTTACAGAGTCTAGAGTGAAATTAATACATCACCACTACATAAAATGTATAATTCATGAACTGATATCAGTCAGACGTAGCAGCCATGACAACTGCGGCATCTGCAAATCATCAGCATACATCTGGAAACCTAGTGACAGCAACAACGCCATGAAAGTTGCATGTGGATTTTTAAAAAGTAAAATATTTTCACCCACCTGCTACTTTCTCTTACTTTTTTTTTTTTAAAGTGTAAGTTTTAACATTTGTGACAATACTTAGAAAATAAGCTGCTTTGGTTTTTTGTTTTGTTTTTTGAGGACAACAAAATTCATTTTCCTGTATAAATAAGAAGCAAATGAACTGTTACGAATCCTAGAAAACAGCTACATACCATTAATAGAACTATGATACCACCTCTTGGAGAAATGTCAGGGCATGGATTGAAACAATGATATAATGCTTATATTAGCATGGTTGAGAGCAGAATTTGGGATATCAACATGGAGCAAATTAGGAGCTAGTAAAACACAATATAGGCAGACCCCCACAAATCCATATTCAATTTGTGTCCTCTTTCAGCTGTGGACTACAGTGCAGATGGTAAAGGATACTCCCACTGCACAGAGGGGAGGTGACAGACCACAGCCTGGGTCACCTAGGGCAGATCATAGGCATAGCATAGGAGTGATCAGATGGGCAGATCCTAAGCTGCACAGGAGCAGCAATATCAGCACTATGCTCTTTTCTTATTAAGTTTTCTAGAATTCACCTACACAAACACTCTCAGGGATAAGGGGTGGAGAGTGCTTCACTCTTGCTGCCAGTTTAGATCCTCACCTTCTTTCTGAAACTGCTGAAGCCTGCTTCCTTAGTGTCATGTGGGATGAGGATTGCTGTGCTGTGGGTACCTGCCAGACAGAAAATGGAGAAAGTCTGCTACTGCACTCCAAGCATTTCTATGTGAATCAGCCCCATGCATTTACCACATGCTACTGTGAGAACAACAGAATTTTCATCCAGTTACCTACTATTTTAATTTTGTACCAAAAACACTTAAAAATCTTAATGGTGCTTCATTAAGTTTAAAAAAGAAAAAAGTATCTTGGTTATACACCCTGGTGGCTGATGGGCCTAAGGAATGATATCGCTTGGTAATGTGACAAAATAAGGTCCTCACCACATTCCACTTCCAGTAACCTGGGTAGAAGCACAGTCTTGACATGAGGTGGCTGAACCCATGGCACATTTGATATTCACCAAAAAAGCAAAGCAATGGATAAATTTGTGGACTAACTTAATTACTGGTAACTTAAACATGAAGAAATACAAAACATGTCAGAATCCATGCCACATTTATTTGCAGAAGGAACTGAGTGGATCTGGAAGAGCGTGTAATGGATGTGATGTAATGTATATCACAGTCACATGCTCAAAATGATGGAACAAAAATGCCATCAGTCCTGGCTAGAGTGCCAGCATACAAAGATCACAGCAGGAAAGGCAGGGACACCCACTGCAAAATTCCTCTTCTTTATCTCTTTCTTGATTCAGCTCAGTGCCAATGGCCCTGCATAACCATTCAAAGTATGGCCTGGAAAGCAAGTGGCTCAGAGTATTCCCATAGAATGCTCCTTGGAGAAGGACCTGCAGCATCTCAGACTGCAGCCACAGAAGACAGAAAGGTCCTCTCACGCACCTAACACAATATCCAGAAAGCCTGTTCTCATGGCCTTTGAGCATGAGCCCGATCCCACTTTGTATGCCAGCTGCTATCCACTACTGTAATGGCTCAAGTAGCCCCAAAGCCTATTAATCAGGCACTGGCAAGCAGCCTTCCTCACTGATTTTACATTACCCCAGGAAACGGGACATGTCCAGCACACTGAATGCACTGCAGTCCCAAGTTGTCAGAACAGACCCCATGGGCAAAACTCAGGAGGGGGATCTTTCTCTGAGAATCACAGCAGAAACTGAACGGCTTCAGGGCACTTGGTGTAAAAGACAGCCTTTATGTCACCTTCATGCACAGCCACAAATGAGGATCTGGTTCTCTGCGTGGGAATGAAGCATAGAAAGAACGCTTTAAAGGGTACAAGAGCAAAGAAGCATTTTGTACTGGTTAGTTCTGTCCCTTCACTCTTTGCAGTGATGGCACACCCTACAAAAATACTGTACTGTATATAGCATTGTATTATATATATAATATAATACTGAATGTATTAACCTGTTACTCCCAAATATCCCAGCTCCTCATCAGAGCAAACAGACGTCTCACAAACCTATCACTGCAGGTGGCAGGATGACTTCGTGAAGGAAGTTGTTGATTTCTGTTATATAAAGATTTAGCAGTAGAAGATGCAAGTAAATTTTCAGGAATAAGCAGAGCTTGGCATCTTTAGGTAAAATATTATCTGGTATATTTATTAAAGAGATTTATATGTGGATTAATAAACATTTATTTATTTACTTTAGTTATACAAGATCAGGTCTTAACATATTACCTCCAAGAAAAGAAGAGAAATCTGCAAGACATTTAATGGACCTAAGACTTTCACTCCTAGGAATGATCTTTGACTTAAAAGATCATTATGATTATTTTTAATTGTAATTATTTTGTACTCCACATCTCTCACTGGAAAGCTGTTTCAGAACTTTCATGACTAAAAAGGTTCTCTAGATACCAAATTTAAAGTGTATTCATGATTGTTTTATACTCATTTGTCCTTTTGCCAACATTGCTCTTCAGCTTCACACTTCTTTTTCCTCCTCAGCCATTTCCAATACATGAGCTTGAAACTTCATTAGTCTCCAAAAGTGTAACTCTGCATCGCATAACAGTCAAAATCAGATGAAATTCACTACTCCAATCCTCAACTTTATCATTCTTCTCAACTGAACAGGCTGCTCCTATTCAAAGTTCTGACATCTGCATGTTTTATGAATGTACGTCTTTTCAAGACAAAAAAATTAAATAAGATTAGTTACAAGACTAGCTCTTAAATTTGTAATGTAGCCTCCCTCTAAAACTTTCTAGCATTTCCTAAGACTTTTACATCCCTCTTTACTCACTCTGCAACTTCTTTCTCATGAGCATTCTCTCTAATTTCCCTAAGACATGCCAAATCACATACACTACTACAGTCCAAGTACAGGAGTTCAATTGCATTTTGTTATATAGAAAATGAGTTGTCTTATAAAAAATGTCCCCACGGATTTTTCCTAAATGTATTCTATTAAATCAGTGCAGAGCAGTGGCCAAAAAGACAAGTTGCTGAAAGCAAAAATGCCAGGTGCCATATTTTTTATCCAGCCAAGTTCACCTTTGTGGCTGCCAATCCAAATTTCTATTAGTAGCAAATCTGACATCAGATCCAATGTTTGCCACTGCTGAGCTAAACCAAATTCCATCATCACTTGGACCTGAGTAACCCTATTTATCTCAGCAACCACCCAGGGGCAGAGAATCTCCCATCTTTAAATTCAAGGTGCAGCATATTCTGTCTTAGTCAGAAAATGAGATATTTAGCAGTAAGATCCAAGAACAAAAAGTTCAGTCAGGGGAAGGACGTGGTGAAGTGAGCTCTCTTCCCAGGCTGATGATATTGATGAAAAATGGAGCCCATGAACACAGCTTCAGACACTGTGATGTCTCTGGCGTACAGGACTTTAGTGGGTCCTGTTATCTCCTGAACCATGCCATTCTGATTTCTCCTAGATACAGTCACTTCTCTGAGATACTTTTCCTAGAGAAAGGACAGAGGAGTTTAGACTGAAATGAAGTATTTCTATATACAGAGATTGACATCTCAGATTCTTCTACAACACAGTAAATACTGAAATATTTCAGCTGGAAGATACAAACAAAAGGCCACAGTTAGCCAACTTCCAGAATTCACCACACTGCACTGAAAACTAAAACATCAGGTCAAGTGCAGCCTGCAAGTGATCAAAGTACCTCTTCCACAATTTCTGACGTTTTCAGCCTTATGTCATGTGGAATATCCTGGTCCCTGCAAGCGTAATGAAAATGAACAGCTGAGAGGAGAACATATTACTAACATTACTAACTCTGCCATTTATGAAAGGTTGAAAGAATTAAGCCACTTGGCACACACTTTGGCAGTGGCCAGGCTACTATGCATTATTTACTGGCTGTCCACTCACCATATCTACTGCACTGGGCAAACCACAGCGCATCCTTCCCTGAGTGGCTACTGAGTGAGACCTGAGGACATTTGGGAGCTCTTGATTGAGAGAAGATGAGTTTTCAGAAAACAAACAAAAACAGCAGAGATGTGGGAATATGAAAATATAGGAGAAAAAGAAAAGTGGGGGGGATTGTTTTAAGGGAGTCACAAAGAGTCAGAGGAAGCTGACTATAGCAGGTTAGGGAAGTAAACCTCCAGAAAACCTATTTTTGAAGTTTTTTGTTCACAGAACAATTCCATAAAGGCAAAACAGAGAACATTCTATGGTATTCAGTGCCTCAACCCTAAGGAAATCAGAAAAAACTGCAATATCCTTCAATTCTCAAAATCTGTATTTGAGTTTTTATGTTTATCTGAATTGCAACCATACAGAGTTTCATTTAAAAGTACTTGCATTGCTTCAGATTTAATTCAAAACAATTAATTCAAGAGATTCCACAGTAGAGACATTTATATGTGGTGCATACCATGAAAACCCTTATACCCTAACAACGCAAACAATAAGTACGTGAAACCACAGCATCAATACACTAAACAAAAACCTGACAAGTTGGATGAGCGATGTCAAACTACATATTGACTTCTTTTTCTATCTTGCCAAGAAAAGTGAAAATTGGAAAGAAGAAAAATAAATAAATAAAAATGGTAATCAGGACAAATAAAGGCACTGCAAAGGAATACAGGAAACGTCAGAACAGAATAGACTGTTTTGACCCACCATGGCCAGTACTTTGCCTTCTAATGCTTCGTGCTAATCCAGCATACATTCCCTACGGTATCCTCCTTCGCTGTAAAATCTGTTTGGTGAAGAGAAGAAGAAATTCCTTTGTGAGTGCAGACAGCTGTCCATTTTAACCCTGAATCATGAAGCTTTTTGTGAAATTGCAGTTTTTATTCTTGTCTGCCTAAGTCACTAAAACTAAGGCATGATAAACTATCTGCCTTAAGAATGTCCCAATAGCAGCAAATGACAACACTTAAAAATTTCATTGTATGTACACATCAAGATCAAACAAAGGTCATTTGTTCATTTCAGAGGTGAAATTCTCTGCAGTGCTGAGACTAGTGAGGAGACGGTTTCATTCTGAGAATAGCATGAAGACTGCTTCATTCCAGACTGAGAACACTACAGTCTGACTTTATAGACAATGTGCTGAGTGCATAATACAGAAAATGTAAAATGATTTCTTAAGAAATCATTGACAACTTAATTGTATTATAAAAATCAATAGTTTCTAATGTAATGGCTTTACTGGACAAAGAAAGGTGCCTAAGCTATTTGAAGATTCCACTGGTCTTCCAGAGGCTGTTTGAAGAACTCTGAGTCAAAGAAGCGTGAACAAAATATAGAAGATACTGGACCAAATCTCCTTCTACCCCATCAAGTTGAAACAAATAACCATTATCAGCACAGTTTGGGGTGTTTAAAAACTATAACTGTTATAAAGCACCTCAGCAAGTGAAAAGAGAACTTTCTACACTGTAATATAACTGCCAGACTGTAGGGTAAATAGCCCCCAAGAATGGCATTCAGTGGAAATAGTATGGAAGATGGTATATTTAAGTAAGCTTATATACAGAATGAATAGCAAAACGAGAGTGGCTCACCTTTCTGATGATAGAGGCTCACCATTGACTCCACACAGGAGGGATCTCCAAGAAGAGATCCTTCCCTGGTGGTGGTCAGCCCTTAAACGGGGTTTGGGAGAGGTGGAGCCAGGCTCCACCCCTTCCAATCACACAGGTATATCACCTTCACCTGTGCCTCCTGTGGCTAACTCAGTGCTCGCCTCAGGTGGCCAATCAGTGGTTCAGGCCATGATTCAACAGTTCCCATATGCAAACTTAAATACAAATTGCTTCAATGCTACAGCAAAATGTAGCACATTGTCAGTTTTCCTGTACGCTTTCATTGCTGCTATGTAACTAATGAATTGCTCTGAAGGAATGGAGGTCATTAGCACACATACTACACAAAGCTGATAGTTCTCTGAGTTAAAGAAGTGTACCACTTTTCTCACATGCTATCACTTTTTTCCATTTCTAAACAGTTGCCCCATTTAAATCCAGAAAAGCAAAACAGAGGAACAAATCAGCTCTTCTAAGCTCTATGCTAACTACCTTCATACATCCAAGAACACTGGCTAACTAGGTTAGCATTCTGATTAAACACATCTTCATGATTTTCAGGTTTTAAATGTCTCTTCCCTTCCAAACCCGAATAATAAACCTGTAGAGAGGGGAGGGAAAACTTGTGAAAATTTGACCTTGTGAGTCTCAATAGAAAGAAGTCTAGCTTGCTTCTTCGTAACTTCCCCAGACCTCAGGTAGCGAGTTCTACAAAACCTCTGCTGATGTACCTGTTGGGCTCAGGAAAAGAGGTTGTGAACTGCTTCTCAGTTTGAACATAATCAACAACTGCATTCTCCAAATCGCTGTTTTCTGAATTGAAGGCACTACTCCACATTTCCAAAAGCTGGAGGCGAATGGAGAGATCGCGTATATTTATCTCTCTCAAATTACATTATTCTGTTCTAGAGACTCAGAGATGGCCAGAATAGTTAATTCCACTTTCTTTTTAAACAGTATCAGAAGACAAATCTACAAAAAAAATTAGATAAAATGAAAAGTACATGTACACTCTGCTGGGACTATCTTCAGAGATCCGCAGTGTGGATACAATGGTGACTACCCAGGTAAATAACGGCGTGACATAATCTTGGCAAACATGCATAAGGAAGGTTACTGGCTGAAGAGGAACGCTCAAGGGAAACGAAGACAGACCTGGCATTGGAGCAAATATGCCCCAGCTCCATGGCAGCTGTTACCAAGTGAAGGCTAAGCAAGCCACAGTGCACACAGTGTGACCCTTCCCTGCAAGTGAAGAATGGCAAGAAGGATGCACAGAAAATTTCATAGAATGCCAGTGTCTTCTTTCTCAGCCTAACTAGTATACAGCTTCCAAAACACAACACGGCATTTTACAGAATACAGTATGAACTACAAAGAGAAGGGACTCCCCTACTACATGAACTGACAGTCTAAAAAGGCGTATAATAGAACAACAGAATACAGATCAGACTGGCAAATGGTCATTAGAGGTGAAACAGAGCTTTACACAGGAGGGAAGGGATGCCACCTGGCAAACATCAGCTGGCAGGCTGCTCCAAGTGTGAGCAACAGTACGCAGTAAGGAAAAGTCATGAATGGATGAAGGAAATTATGCTTTAATTCTTGTTGATACAAAGCCAAGTTATACCAGTGGGGGTTCTTTAAAAATGGCTGGGTTTAATATCACACATCAAATACTTAGTGCATGTTGAACACTATCCAGAATTAAATCAATTCAGTTCTCAGCGTGACACTACTGACATCTTGGTATTTTAATTTAAGACTGGAGATCTAACCACACCTTGAGTTTAGAGCATTTACAGTAAGAACTGTCTGTATGCTCCAATTCACTGTTTTAAGACACAGCAAAAATGTGTCCAAAGAAATATGTTATAATGTGTACAGGTTTCAGCTCAGAAAATTGAAGGGTAGCACTTGAAGCTAAACGCACCTGAGTTCTCACAGTTTTCTCCAAATAATTACTCAAGGACTTGGTGAACATTCATCATGCCTTTCCACATACTCTGATACACTCTACACAGAGGTCTAAAAAGATGGAAAGAAACACTACATAACCCAGAAGCTCCGGTATCAACAGCAGCTGATCTAAAGATTCAATGTTAAAGAAGTCAGTGAGCCTTCAGTTTTCAGAAACTAAATCATTAGTTTCACAGTATTCCCATATTCCCATACTTTCAAATCAAACCTCAAAGTATGCAAGGACTAGGTCAGAGGGGCTATATTTAATGACAGGGTGCCTTGCTAATTTTACAATACCTGCAGTTTTTGAGTGACAGGGTATAGCAAATGTATATTTTATTATTATTATTATTATTATTATTATTGATATATTTTTCTGTAAAACTGGAATAAGCAAGAAAATTTTTTCCCTCACAATACCTCCAAAATCTGTTTGTTCCAGCAGTTGGTAAAAGGGAATTTTGGACTTGTATAGCCCAGTTCTGCCCAGTTCTGGTTTCCAGCTCTCCAGCCTGAGCCTTGTTTTTTAACTTGAATTTCTCAGCTCCTCAGGCCATAGATCTATCACAGATTTCAGGTTTTTTAGGTATAGAGTTGTATATAAAAAAATTCAGGACGATTTCTGGCTAAACCATATACAATGAACAATATAGTTTTAGTCGTCTACAAAACTTCTCAAGTTTTTAACCTTCCTTTTGCTATTATCTTTCTTTTGTCCTTGTTCTATTAGCTGCTTTTATTTAATAACCTGTAGCTCAGTTCTACTATTACTGCTTTCCTTATCTTCAATACCCAAGAACTTATAAGCAGTCTAATCCAGCATATGATAAAACTACACTGGATGCGTTCTCTTTGAAAATCCCAAGGTGAAATGAGAATGCTAAATAAATCTTATAATTGATTTAACTCATTCCCTTCCTTGACAAAGCCAGGACAGTACCTTCCAGGAGCAAGGGAACAAAATATAATGACAGGACAAGGAGGAATGGCTTTAAGCTAAAAGAGGGGAGATTACAGTTAGATATCTGTTTGGGAGAAATTCAGTATGCAGAGGGCAGTGAGGCAGTGACACAGCTGCCTGGAGCTGTGGGTACACCATCCCTGGAGGTCTCAGTGCCAGGATGGATGGGGCCCTGGGCAGCCTGAGCTGGTGGGGGCAGCCAGCCCATGGCACGGGGTTGGAGCTCCGTGGGCTTTATGTTCCCTTCCAACCTAAGCCGTGCTGTGATTCTATACACAGGGTGAGCAGGGCTGAGATGCTGCCCAACAAATTGGTGGCTCAGCACCTTAATTTCACATGTTTCATGGGTTACAGGGTCCTCAACAAATATTCTTTATAGAAACTTGAAAACAGTTTATGAAATTACTCATAATAAACAGCAACAGGGCATTGCTTTGCCAAGAGATTTCCTGGTGCTTGAACACACGGCACGGGCACACTGAGGTAACACCGTCACCTCACGAGGGGCCGTCCTCAGCCCCACTTTTTACTCACGCTGTGGGAAAGAGCCTTGCGGGCGGCCCGGGGCGAACGAGCCCGCCCGGCTCCCTCAGCTAACGGCCGCTCGCCACCACCCACTCACCCGCAGCGCCGCTTCCCGCCCGCCGCCATTTTGAACGCGCCCATCCCCGCCCAGCCGCCCGCCCTCCCCGTAGGCGCGGCTCCGTCCCGGCCTGCTCGCCCAGGTGAGACCCGGCGGGGGCAGAGCGACCCCGGCCCTGGCGGAGTGGGAGGGGCGGGGGAGCGGCCCGGCCCGGCCTCGGCGCGGTCCCGGTGTGGATGGTGGTTGTGTTAAAGCTGTCTTCGCTGTTGGCGTGGGAACGCTGGTAGTCTTGCTGTCTTTCTCCCCCCCGTTTATTATGTTAACTTTTGCGTTGACGTACAGCGGTGTTGCAAACCCAGCTTTAAATATTCAGTAGGTGGAATTCATTTGTCTGGAATGATGCTGAAACCCTTCACCAGTGATGAACTGCTCTCCGTGGTGTGCCCTAGCCTGCCGTAAATCAGCGCTGGCTTTGGGCCCGTGATGGCGAGTTGTATGGATTAGCAGTCCTGGCTCTGAGCCTGTTCCCTGCCAAAAACGATGCCTTTATGACGTGTTTCAGTGCAGATTAGTGCTAGGTGCGCCTTCACTGTGTCTTACCCTTTTGTCTGTGGAATAGAAAAATAAATACATAGATTTTTCAATGCTGGGGCATTGATCAGAAAAAACTATAGCCATATACTCACACACTCGCTCCCTTTTAAGTCAAGGGTCTGGCCGTGACTACAAAGGTTTTTAGGTATCCATGAGTCTGACTATCCTATCCCTATCTCTCTTAGGGTTACAGCAGTACTCAGCAATCGGTAATTTAAAGAAGCCCAAATATCTGTTTATATTTACTGTTTAATATGTTGGAAGAATATATATATAAAGATGTTGTAGAATTGAAACATTTTTTTGCTGGATCCTAGGTGGCTGAAAAGAATAAAAGGCTTTGAGGGCCCTTTGGACTGCTGCTGCTGCTGCTTTTTTGGTGTGGGAAACATTGTGAAACTAATGATGAAAGTCAGTGTACAGAACGAGACCTCACAAGGTAAATCCTGATAGGAATCTGTTCTTCCAAAGGTAAATATATTTCATTGTCATGGGACTTCATAAACTACATTCTTGATCATTTGTTGACTGATGCTTTAAGCCTTTATTTCCAATTGGACAAATGTACACAGTTCAGGGCAATAACAAGTAATCATGATCTGTGAAAGAAACAGAGAGCTGCTGGTCTACAGCATTCTACAAAGATGTCGTTAAAAGCCTGTTTATTTGAAAAACACAAAAAGTAGAGGACTTAATATTAAGATGCCACATAGTCCCTCTTCTTCCAAAATAATCCCTCTGGATTTCAAGTAAGCCCTCTTTGTATTTTTAGACTTTATTAAGAGTATAGGGGTAGGAACAATTTAGAAAAGGAAAATATTGCTACTATCAGTTTTTCAGTCCATCCTCTTTTGTTTCTAAGCGTAGTTTTCTATAACTAACAGACGACATATTTAAGGCAACATGGAAGCATCTCTTCAATATTATAACTGTAATTAATTACACTGAATAAGTAATTCATTTAATGTTTTTAGTAGCTAACAATCCTAATAGCAGAGGTATTCTCTAGTCTTAATTTGCAGTAACATAATGGAAACTGGGAAATAACAAGTAACACGTGATCAAAAATATATCAGTGTCACTTGCAGTATTTTTTGGCTGGAAAAGCAAGCTGACATTTCCCTAATGTATTTGCAGTAATCTGCTTTGTACTACAGATGAGTTGTCCCAACACAAATATTTACAAGCTTTGGATCTACTCACCTTTAGCTGAAGTTATGAAGAACCATCTCGTTATGAATTTGAGTTAGGACGCTTTTCTAAATCTATGTAAAATACATTCTGCAAATTAATAATTGACCTAGCATATATGTGTGTCAGTTAAAAAACAACTGCTTTGGTGAAAAAATGTAAGCCATATTTTAAGCAGTAAGCTTTGTTTGACAACTTGAAAATGAAGGATTTCTAGTTGTGAGATTTCTAGTCCTACAATGTGCCCTTTGCCTCACAGTTCTTTTGCATCTTTTTAGTACCACGCACTTCTGGGATGTTATCTGTTCATACTTATTTCTATGCTTTCAGTGATCAATTGAAAGTCTTTATTTGATCACGTTCTCTACCTTTTCTTAAGCATATCATTTGAATAAGAACTTTTCAGTTCAGACACATACTTAACCTTAGGAATTATTAGCATGAGGTTTTTATTGTGATGTTTGCATGTCTCCATTGTTTTACCAACACACATGCAATCTTCCTGTGCTCAGAGCCAACCAAGAACTATTTCCACACAGTGCAATGTGGAGATAAATGAGCGTGATGTCAAGCCAAAGCTAATAAGCACTGCTGAGAAGCAAAGTGTATTATTAGCACAGTGTTGAACCCAATATATCAACATGGCTTCCACTTACCTTGCCCTTTACACAAAGCTTTTTGCATCTTTTCTCAAAACCATGCACAGTTTGCCGTTGGAGGACTGGGTTCTGTGAAAACCAGGTACATGTGATGAGAAAATGGTGAAGAAAATAAAGAATTACTTTCCATAACTTCTATATAATTCTAAATACATCAGTGTCTGCATGCAGTGTAGCTGCCTACCCTGCCTTGCCAAGAAGCTTTAGCCTCTCCCTCCTCAAAGGTGCTATGCTGAGGAAGATGGAACATGGCCTCTTCATAATGCACACTGATGTTTGTTCCAAAATACGCAGTATGCCTGTAGTCAGCACAAGACTTCTGACCAGAGTGATACTAGTAGCAATCTCTCAGAGACAAACTGTTGTGTTCGGTCTTAGGACTTTATAGGTTACATACAGTGACCCTTATACCTAAATAAATGTGAGGAATCCTGGTACATTGTTTTTCCCTGAGGTGTAATAAGGCATTGAAAAACTGCAAAATACGTGAGGGTTCTGTTAGATGCATGATGCCTTGCAGAACTGGAACTGGTTTTTAAAGCAACAGTCAATGTAAAGGATTTGCTCCAAGGAAAAATAGTGTTTTCCTTTGTACCTCTCTCACTCAATAATATCTGTACCTTAGGAGGCCAAGACTTCCTGCTTTCCCTTCACCAGCAGTCCTTTACATTTAGTTCTGGCAAAGCAAATCGAAACGGTAGGTCACTAAGAATACTTCCAGAGAGCTAGTACTTCTCACTAAGATGTGGATAATGGAATTTTGAGTAGTCTGGGCTTGTTCAAGGCTTATAGGCAACAGCAAAGATAAGTCTGCAGACCTAAAAAAAGTAAACAGTGATTTCTGAAACAACTTCTGTATGTAAAAGGAGTAGATACAGAAGGAATAATACAATTTATAAGTGCTTCCACATTTCTGAGCTATCAGTTTAATGTAGTCAGTCTTAAAAGAAAAAAATAGATCTGGGAATTTTAGATAAAAATTAGAATGCTGTTTAATATGAACAGATTTCATCGTATTTTCCGAAACTAATGGTGATATACTTCTTGAAGTAGAATGCTGCCCTAATTCCTCAACTGTTTGAATTGTTCAGGAAGTTGCTGAATTCCTAGTTCATTTGCAGTCTTCTGTCATTTCATAATTTTGTAAACATTTTGTCAATTTCTGGTTGTGAGAGGTCAGCATTGTAACTCAGCATTGTTCTTGAGAAGTGATACTTACATTCTCTTGGTCAGCATATTACTGTTTCAATCTGTTAAAAAAATTATTTCTGGCTCCAGAAAGTTCCAGAAATTGAAACTAATTTTGTAAGTACTCTGTGCTGAACTGTAGTGATAAACAAGGTACATCAGATGAGCTAGAGGCACAGTCTCGTGAAATGCTGCTTTCTGTGAGCTGATGAGCATTCTGTTTCCACAGCAAAAGTGCCTGTTGCCTCTTGTGACTGGTTCTACCTGTTCCTTAAGACAGAAAAGTGCCTTTTATGTTCAGGGTCCCTTCACATTCTGCTGACTTCAAGTGAAATTGCAGATACTCAGCATGATCAAAGAGAGAAGTGGGAGGCATCCTTACCAATCCCTTCATTTTCCTACTCCTCTGATTCTCCAACTGCAGGCATCCCTTAACTCCTGTTGACACTAGCAGCTCTCAGAATAGACAAGCAAGTGCTTGGTTTGAGTCTTAGACTAATCATCCTCAAAGGAGACTGCTGAGTTTGAAAGAAGATAATTTGTCTAAGAAGTCTCTGCCAAAGATCTCTAGATGGAGTGGTTTCTATTGCAGCTGTTCTGTATGATTCTGTTTTCCTCTATTAAACATTGATCCCCTCAATAGAGTTTCGATGTTTTCCAGCGAGTGCTTGATAACAAAGAATAATATTAAAAAATGTGTATGAGAGATTTTTTTCACATATTTTTAAAGCATGAAGAATCCTGCATTGTTAAAAATAAGGGCAAGTGAGACAATCAGTATTTTAACTTGGAATGTAAGGAAGTGCAGCATTAAGCACTATATATAAAGTGTATAAAAAGTATTACCTCTTGTAGCTCTCTGATGCAGTTGATACACATTCTCTCCTCTTGAAAAGCATTTAAGAATAGTGTTCATATCTTTTACAGTAATTTTGGTGTTTTGTTTTAGGATTTATGTCAAATCTTATACAAAGGTTTTATTTTTTTTATTTGCAGGGTAATGTGTCTTTACCAATAGAGAACCTGAAGTGGTTATTTTTGGTGCGAAAGCTGGAAAATGTTCAAAAATCAGTATCAGGTAAAATGGAAATAGTTTTATTTTGTACCCTCATTCATTCATCTTTGAGAGAACTCAATTACAATATCTTATTCATGGGGAGAGAAAAAGTCCAGGTACAGAAATGTTTTATCAAGTTTAATTATTCACTTTTTTTATAGCAATGTTATGAAATAGTGGGAGGCTGCTGATGCTGGTGGGTCTGGAGTAGATACCAGCTAGCACTTCTGATGCTGTCATGCAGGCTGTCTCAGCTTTACTTGATATTACTAACACTGTTACCCAGGTATTGCTGCCCTGCAGGATTGTACTCCACAAAAGATGCCTCGTACAGTCCTCAGCAGTTTCCTTCATAATTCTCTCAACCACCCATGAGATCCAGCCATCCATCACAGCACTGTCAGTAACTTCTGCCAGCTCCTCACATCAGTGCTTGTTATGTTCAGCATTTCCTCATGTCATGCCCGGTAGTTTTCGATGTCCTGTTCAGTTAGCGTAACTGAAGCAGGGCCTACAAGGGCTGCAACATTGCCAAGATGTGTATGTTTATATTTTGGAGAAAACTCCACTTGTTTATAAAGATTTGCTGCAAATGTGTAAAAGTTGGCAGATATCATTTTTTTCTGACAGCTTGATCCTATAGTCCTTAAATAGGTCTTACATTCACATCAATAGTTTATCATATTTTTAAAATTCCTTTTCTTATCCATTTTGAATATAAAAATATGTATTTTAATCTCCTTAGAACTAGTAAGTTTAGTCACTAGGCTTTAGCTGCCAGACACTTGAGGGGAGCAGGGGTGGAAATAATTTATAGACAGCGCAGAGTTGATGTTCCTGAAAGCATAATTTGAGCATTTATTTCGTTGGCAAGACTGTTCACCTCTCCTGCTCATACTGACTTCTGTACAATTGTTTGGGCAGCTGAGCATAAAGAGTGTTGGGAAGTACATGCAGCTAGGAGTTAGCAGGGAGAGACAAGAGTTGGAGAGATTGATTGTGTCAAACACACTGCTGAAAAAATGTTGATCAAACCACAGTCTGAGTCCATCAGCAGACATTTTCTGTGATTGTAACATGAAAAACATTGAAGCAGATAATTCCCTAAGGAGAGCTGCTAAAGGCTAAACATTTATGGTCAGAATGCTTGATGTCCAATAGGGCATGTGTTCAGTGTAAGGAGTTCTTATCTGGCAGAGGTAACCATGATCTCTTTCCCATATTATTTCTCTAGTTCCAAATAAAGGCTGCAGCATAAGTGCTGCTCTTATCTTTATGTGGTGATACTGTTAGCATCTGTCTCCTACTGGATCACTTAATCCAGCCCAGAAAATAATTTTTTTATGTGTTTTATGAGCCCTTCTGTCAAATCGAGCTGGAATTCTTTGACATACTCACACATGTAGACAGAACCAGCATGACTCTGTAAACTTAATTTTCTTAGGAAATTAGACAAAACATCTAACATGCAAGGAATTTTATTTTTTTTTTGAAACATTTAGCAGTATGTTTGAAATTTCTATTTGGTGAGTTGTAGAAATAAAGCATATCTATGTAAGAATAGGTAAACTATCTACATATGAATAGCATCTTCTCGGATTTTTTACAATAAATTTGCTTTTGAGATCCTCAAGTGAATATGCATACTGTTATTAATACACTGTTTTCTGACTGATCAGTAATGCTGACTATGGTAACAGACTGTTCTGGGCTGGGATTGGTCTTTATATTCCTTATCAGTGATGATTCTCTGCTGAACATCTGATTGCATTATGCATCCTTAAACCAATTTTTCATAGGGTGGCCCATTTGTTGAAATATTCAGTGCTCAAGGCAAAAACCCAGGAGCAAAATGGAGGATTTTTGGCAATCCATCAGCTATATGGAAAGTAAGTATTTTAAGAAGTTTATAGAAGTGGCAGTATAAAATTTAGGAAAATATGAATGAAGCTTAAAATTAAAAGGTAGTGAGAATTTTGACCTGACTGTGGAGTTGTCACTTATAATTCTGTCATATGAGCAGTCATTTAGTCTGTCATAATTAGTACTTTGTTCCTGTTTGCAGGCTAGCTTTGTTGCAGAGTAATCTTACAGCTGAAGTATTTAGGAAGGACCAATTTTAAAAGCAGGTTTACTTTTCTGATACCTAATGGATTGTAGATTGTGTTTGTCAGCACTGCTTGTTCATAAAATGAACAAGTAAATGACAGACTTTGATGTATTACATTACTACCATCATCTCTAAGCTGTCACACTTGCAGTGCCATCTGCCTTACACTGAATTCTGCTGCTGTATTTAACTGAAAATGTGCAGATTTGCATGTTAGCAGTATGGATGATTGTAAGGTGAGGAATTATATTAGGATGCTTATGTTTGTTTATTGTTCCTTTTTGTAGGAATACGATAAAGAAACAAAGGGCTTTGTGTTTGTACTTGAAGGAAGTAGTCAAATAAACAGAATGCAGCTACCAAAGGAAACTAGACAAACTCGTAAGTATCAAAGAATGAAATGTCTGTGATGTTGCTCTGATTATCAAAGAAGTTATATCAGAACATAAAACTTTATTCTCCCTTTATTTGGGCTTAATTCAATATTAAGAAAATGGTTTTTCATTAACCTTTTTAGAGGTCAGCTACAAAAAAGTAAGAGGTAGAAAAACACACTAAGTTCTTTCATAATGTCCTTGTTCAGCTGGGTTCACTTCTGCATCTGATCCTGCTACAGACTGATGTCCAACAAATTAGTTGTGATGCAGTTGGAAAAAGGATAAGTTTTAGGGGTAACGGGGGACTGTGTGTTGAAACACTTCCATTTCCACTTTAATTTGTCTAATAATATATATCATCACGATACACAAATTGTGTATTAACTGACATCACTTTGTTGTGACTTTTCAGTCAAAAAGTAATCCCAAACAGTGATGTGAATAATGCTGTATTTTTGTAATATTCCTAATTCAAGTATGTCTTTGTTACTGAGTCAAAGATATTAGCACACAAAATTATAGTCAGGTAGGTTGCATTTCAAGAGCTAAATCTGCTGCTTCTTTAAATCAAAACTGTTCTATTCAGTGGACAAAAAGCAATCATCTTAACTCATGCCTTAAATTACACTGCAAGGTGTTGTACTTTGCATGGATGATAGCAATGTTCTAAGCTGGTTTAGACTTAACCACTTGATTTCGAGGAAAAATTGAGATGGTGATTTTAACTGATTGAAATAGGAATCTTCTAATATACTTCTCATGCACACTATGCAATTACCAATTAATACAATTTATCTCAAACTTACACAAAAAATAATGAGAAATTGTTTAGTCTAGCCATGCATTAAAGCCTTGAAAAGAAATCTGATTTTCATGAAAGAAATCTAGTATTATTTTCAGTATTATAGATAATAGATTGATGTATCCTTCTGGGAAATCTAACTTTAATTTGTCTATTGCCAATATTAAAATAAACTACTACAGTCTAAAATGAGGATTGAGAATTACCAATCACTGTTAAGAATAGCTTGGATTCAAATTAACTTCAGCTAGCACCACAATACCATAGTCAAATGCCCATCTTGTGCCATTTTTGTCTCTCTGTCTCTTTCTCTCTTCAGTTATGTGCCTGAAGTATTTCACTTTTGTCAAGTATACAGTCTCCAACTTGTAGTGCCACCTTGGAATGCTCTTCCAAAATGAAATACATTAAGCATATGAATACAACTTGAAATCTTAAAGTGTCACTTTGTCATTCTTTAGAAGAAACAACATTGCTGTTGAATCTTGTGGCGTCAATGAAAACCAGCTAATCACTGATGAAATATTAAAAGTGTAAACATTCAATTCACACAACTTCATACTATTCGTTTTTCTTTGAATTCCAGGCTTCACAGAATCCTTAAAGTTTTCTTGTGTTCCCTCAGTTAAGCTCTTCTGCTTTTGCTCTAAAAATCAGAAACCTCCATTGATCACTGCTGTAATAAACTGGATTTTGTTTGTAGTCAGAGTTGTGTCTTTTTTTAAAGTTGTTTAAGGTGTACATTGTCAAAAACGTAAAAGGCAATTTCACATGACTTTAAGATAAAGCAATATGTTCACATGAAGATTATCTTGTAATTGATACAGGATTTTTGGTGCCCACATGCTCTTGGAATGCAATGTAGAATTGCCATTAACAAATAAATTCCTTGTATTTCAAGAGAATCCCTGTGAAGCTGCAGATGAGACCTTTAAAACAACACTGTCACTGAGGTTTGAATTGGCTTTCTTCTAGGTTTTTTTTGCATTCATATGTTTCATGAACCTAGATAAACAATCCTGCAGGAGCACAATTGCAGAAGATCATTGCAATTCCTGACGGTGAAATGTGTATCTGCATGCACAGGGGACATAGATTTAACTTTCTTTTCCTGTTTCTAGTGGGACTGATCCAGCCATTTCTGACACTTCAGATTTTGGTGCCTCTGGGACAAGACTTCTCCACTGAGTTACTGTAAGATGCATAACATAACATTTCCTTGAATGCTTAATGTAAAGTGGATGTCTGATTGCAGCCGTTAATTGTGATGGCAGATTTTCCATTAAAGCAGAGTGACTTCCCAAGTCAATAAGAAGTAATTAAGCTAATGAGATCATTATTTCTTGGATATTTTAACTGCTGACATTCCTACGAAGATGGAAAAAATCTTAAAATTAAGAAAGAAGATGGTGAAACTCTGAAGAAATGGGACAGGAATTTATCGAGCACAATATTGGCTCATAGATCTCCTGAAAAATTCATTTACAAAAATAAAAACAACTATTCCCAGAGTCCTTTGCTTTAGGACAATATATATATATATATTTTCTAATATTGGTAGAAAATTGGATCAACAGAAGAAATATTATGCCATTAGAAGCACTGCGGTTAAATGATAACGTAATTAAGCTGAGTAAACTCAATACTGAATTTTATTTTTGTTTGTCTTTCTGTAAGTTTTCCATTCTTTGATGAATTTCCTGTTTGCAGTTCAGGTTGCACTTTCTGCTCCCCTGGTTTTAATTGCTGTATAACTTCTAAAAGTGTGTAGCAAAAGGGGTTAAATAAACAAGATATGTCATGCAGAAAACAGAAACCAAGCACACAGATTTGCTTCTCATAGGCTTTCTGTAGGCAGATGGTAGAGGCTTAGTGCCAGGTTACATTAATGTTCCTTTAGATTGCTTGTGGTTCAGTACTGGGTTTGATTCTGTTACGATAGTTCTTGCCTCTCATATATACCTCTTACCATGAACTTTACTTATCTTCCTCCTCTCTTTTTCCATCACTTTGCTTTTATTATTATTATAATAACTGTGAGAATTCCAATTTTCTACCACCTCTTCCATCTTTGCCTGCACTCTTTTGAGCTCATATCTCAGTTCCCTCTCTGTCTCTTACATGCATTGGCTTTACTATCTATATTGATGAAGTAATCCCTCTTAATATATTTTCATAGATTTTTTTTAACCAAAGAATAAATACTAATTCAGCACAGCTGCTTCACTACTTAATTATGTTATGATAAAATTGTACTTGTTCTGATAATTACTTAAGTACATCAATGCACTCAAAGTAAATGAAGCTTCCTAAAGGTGTATACACAGAAGATGATAGCAATTTCTTTGGAAAAAATAAATGTGTTGCTTTAGAAATCAGCTGTTGATGTATTGATGTGCCAATAAACTCCATACAAAGTCTTGCAAAACAGACACTGCGTTTCACGCTGCCAGACTCCTGACAACCCAGTCACTAGTAATAGGTGACTGCCACTCAGTTATTTTCTCTCTGATGTTTCGAAAGAAATGTGTGGCTCATTTGTGGAATACTGTTTGTGCTGGTGCTGGTTGGAGTTTGATGGTCCAAGATGGTTTCTTACATAGTCCAGTTATTTACTGCAGAATCTTTGAATAGTGAAAGTTTGTAACATAGCAAGCCATCATACCTCTCTCTACATTTACTCTAAGTGGAAAACAAAAACAACACTACACTTTCCCAGGTTTTAAGAATTCTGCAAGCAATGGTCCGTGCAACATTTCTTCACCTCCCATTCTGCACAGATAGAAATAGTTACAAATTTGGTTTGAGCATCATCCTCTCTTCTGGATTTTGTTTAGGGATTGATCTGATCAGCAAACAAGAATTTCTGCAAGGCCAGCTATCATTGCTGGCATCTGTGGAGTTCATCTTTCTAACCTGCTCCTATAAACCAGGCACATGAGATTCCTGTCATAAATACTGCACAAGCAAGCAGCTGTTTCAGTTATCTGCAATGCTTTTTGTTCAGAACAAAATAAAGCAGCAATGTAGATACTTTGTAAGGGGGTGTGAACAGCACCACATGAACAATCAATGTATCAATCTACCTAACAAATATGTAAAATAAGTTGTGAAATAGAAACTTGGTAAAGCATAATAAAATCCAAACTAAGGTGAAGAGCATTTAATGTATGCAGCCTCTTTAAAGCAAATAACAGCAAAGCTGTTAGTGAAGCTGGGTATAGCCATCTGCTGTGAATGTGGTAGCCAGTCGTTAAATCCTCAGCATTATGGATGTTGCTACCTTGCTAAAATAGCAAAAGTAATTCAATGTTTGGAAAATATTTGTGCGTAAAAGAAAACAGCATCTGGTTTGAGTTGGCATTCTTGGCTTAGTTCCCAATGTACAGACATGTGCAGGTGCTAGCACTTTGGCTTGGTGCCTCTTCAAGCACAAATACATTTGCTCTTAAAATACTCTAATGCCACTATTTGTTATACTTTATTTTTTATAGGCTTGTTTTAGTAAGTTACATAATATCTAACATCTAATTTCACTTGATAAGTTTTACAGCACAAGTAAGCTACTCATCTGATAAAATAAGCTTTTAAATTGTACCATAGCTACCCCAACAAAAGAAAACATGGAGAAAAGTAGAGTTGCCTGAAGCATGAACGAGAACCTGAGCTCAATTTCTGGCTATGTACTGAAATGCTACATGGGCTTGTGTGTGCCCTTGTAATTCCCCCACCTTTTCTCTTTCCCAAGTTCTTTTATACAATGTGTGGGAATGATATTTACTAATTTATTTTGAAAGTAAATTATTAAGAGTCAGCATTGATAATGTTACTTTTAAACATACAAAACATTAAAATAGGAGTGGATGTAAATTGTAAAGTTCAGTGCATTATCAGGATAGTTTGGGCTAATGGGACAAATTTAGTATTTGTTGAGTTACCCTGATGCTGAGAGAGGTCAATTTAAGAGAGAGAACATGCTTGACAAAAAGAAAAAAAAGTATTTTCCCAATTCTGCATTTAGGCATCCAGACAGGAAAGAAGTGTGCAATAACAAATTGTGTTGAGACTTGTGTTCAGCTCTGTTTTTATACACATTTCTAACTCATTCCTGTCAAAATAATCTGCAGAGAAAGCCAATGTTGTAATCTGTTATGGATAGGATTCTTTGTGAATAACAGTTTGGATACAGAACTGTGCTGTGATGGAAGGAAAGCATTCTTGTCTAGATGCTAATAAACAGTTACTGAGTGGAGGTCGGTCCCCATTATAGTACTGCCTCATTCTGGGCAGCAATTTGGAAGAAGGTTGGAGTGAAATTTGCCAGTGGTACCAAAAACTAACAACTAGCCAACTGTTCAACAGATATACATATCTTCCCCCACGTTCCAAAGAAAAATAAACTCCACTGAAGGCTTATTAATACTTACTGTGCTTCAGATCTTTTGGAATGTATGGTGAGTTCATTTTAATCATAACAATTGTTTTCTTTCATTTTGTGGGATATCATTAGTGGGAATTACTCCCATAACTGGTTTCTCCCCAATTCATTAAAGTTTCTTGCAGGTATTAAGGTTTGTTTCTCTCATTTTCTCCTCATAACCTCGAGCTGGTAGGAAAAAAGGAAAGGCAGCAGCCATTCACAGACTCAGATAATGGTTGAAGGTGGAGCCAGAGATGGTCCAGTCCAGGTCAGAAGTCTCAGCAAGAACGAAGAGCCCACAGAGAATCTGAGCAACCTGTTCCAGTGTTCAGTCACTCTTACAATACTTTTTTTTCCCCCCTTTCTTCTGTTTAAATAAACTTTCTGTGCTGATGGGATTATTTCTCCCCATATACAAGGCTTACATTCTGTTATTGAAAATACAAAATCTTAACTTCATCTCTTTTCTTAAAAAGAGCTTCTGCAGCACATCAAACATAAGGCAGCTGCTTGTTTCTTGCTCACATTTAGAGGGTTTATAGCACAGAGATGCTCTTGATTTATCAACTAAATGAGAACTCAGTTTTACATTCCAGAACACACACGTTAAGGTTTAAGAAGCTTTCTGCCAAAGTGTAGCTAATTATGCATAGAGGATCCTGCAGGTGAAAAGGGCATGAAATGCCCACACGACTTCAGCATTTGTACTTGCTCACAGTAACTTTTATCCCAGTGCTTGTGAACAGTTTAGTAGAACACAGATTGTTGCACCTTGTTTCCTTTTCCAAACCGTTGTTTTTGTAAACACAAGTTTATGACTTTCAAATCTTCAGTAACCAGAACTCACTGCATTTTTATTTACATAGCTAACTTATTCACAGGCACCATAATAGCTTGGATTTATGTGAATTACATGCTATAATAATCAGTCATCTGTTTAGCTCTGGTGACAGATGTGATAAATTTTTCATATTAATTTAGACCCAGCATGTTTTAAGGTACGGAACAAAGAAACATATGACTCTTGGTTGGCCTTGCAAAGGTTAGCCTCACCATTTCAAATGAGAAGCAGGACACATGCTAGCTCTACCATGTTCTGACTGCATTGAAGTTTTTGGAAGAGGCTGAACGTAAACTTCATTTAACAGATTTAGCTGGTGAGATTATTTGAAATTCTGATGTTTAGCAAGCATTAGGCTTGCTCCTTGCATTTTTTGTGAGCCAAGCGTGAAATACAGAAATATTCTTAGAGTATGTTAAAGTCTTTAACTTACTGCAGAGATTAACCCATATACTTGCAAGTAAACAACTTATTTTTTAATCGTTCTTCCAGTCATCACTTTCACTAATGCAACAGCACAGCATGGATGGTATTTTAGGAAATGTATTCCAAATGAACAGCGTTCTACTTGTCAGATTTAAACGGATTTGTGCAATTATTACAGAACTGAAAACAAAATGCATAATCCTAGTGTGAAAATATGTCACTAGTTACATCAGCATTTGTTCTGAATGAGGATAGTTGTTTTTCTACCACCTCAACAGAAGAAAGGCTTTTTCCATTGTTTGATGCTTTCAAGCATCCAGATTCACTTCCTGCCTACCAGAAGTCCCCTTTGCTCCCTGACTTCAGCAGTATATAGTTCCAGTTCTTCTTCCTCCATAGTTCTCAAGATCTGTTACCTAAAGGTTCTTGTTCTTGATGTGCCTCTTAAAAGCACTTCAATTTCAGTGAGGGTCAAACAGATACAAACACATACAAAATTGTTTTCTTGGAGAAACTGACATTGTTTTCCTTCAATAACTATAGACTGTTTTTAACATATCTGTGCAGAAAGTTCTTCCATTGGATTTCTTC
>VXAB01011503.1:142606-249434 GCA_013399175.1 Odontophorus gujanensis
CTGGCGAAAAATTTTTCCTTTTTGTTTTTCCCCCCCCCCCCCCCCTCGTCAAGTATTTCACAGCCATAAAACACAAATATTCTCTAGGTGGGCAATTCCTTGTTCCTCCAGTAATTGAAAGAGAGAAGTGAAGATAACTTTATTTAAGGAAAAAAAATCTGGTTAAAAACTATAGGTTCAAAGGTTGTTTGTAAATTGACACATTTACCACTGTTGAAAAGAAAGAAAAGAGGATGGTGGGACAAAATGCATCCTGAAATGCTGAGAAAAATCACTCACACCCAGAGATCCAGGTGGCTGAAGAAGTTCTGTTGTCATTTTCAGTTATTTCCATGATAGTCTCTTTTATAATAACTTATGAGGAAGTTTATGTTAAAAAAAAAAGCTGTCATAATTAAAACAGACATATCTATTTCTGAACAATACATTTCTGAACTTCCAGGTTCTGAATAGCTCTCAAAGATCATGAACTGACAAAGAAAGAGCAAGAGGAGTTTTTATTTGTCCACAATGTAGGTAGAAGAAATAACACACAAATATAATTGCAAAGGATTGTGAGGTGCATCTCTTCAAATTGCAGTGGCAAAGAAAAGCTATGAGCATTCTGACAAGTTAATACCCCAGGAAGACAGAAAAGAAGTAATAAAGGTCAGTTAGAAAATCCTCGTTTACGGAGACTGTCAGTATGGTTTGACAGTCTACCCCTTGAACTGTCATTTTGGTTGACTGAAAGTGAAAAAGAAAAGGAGTAATGATTGTTTACCTATAAAGAAAATTGCTGGCAAAGTTGTGATCTGACACACAGTAAGAACAGTGAGGTGTACAGTGATTCAAGGGTCTGAAGCCTTACAGAAGAGTTCTCTCCATATAGGGCTCATTGTCCCAGTTAATGTCCTAAACCAGTATTTCCCCAATCAGCGTGCACACGCTTGGAGGACTCAACATGGGAATGCAGAGCTGAAGGATGAAAGTAGGTGACTGCTGAACAGGTGTTACTAGGAACGATAGGGAAAGCAGAAATTCCCAACCCCCCTTTGTCTTCTGCTCTCTTCTGTCACACACCAGCTGGAACACAGCCATCACAGGCAGTCTCAGCTGCTGCTTTTGGCAACTTCAGTGCCTATCAGGAAACAGCACTTGCCAACTTAAAGTTAGGATCCTCAGACTAATAAAGTTAGTTTACCAACAATCTTCAAAATAAACAGGCCTCCGTTGTAAAGCTAAATTTATGTTAAAAGTGATTTTTCTAAGTTACATTGCTAAAGATAAATTTACTTTTTCTTAAAAAAGAAAAAATTACTTTAAACTCAAGAACAGAAGCAGTCATAATCCAGTAATAAAGAAGGAATGAATCACTCACCTCTTTCCAAGGCTCACAACTCACCAAGCACTCCAGAGGAGACAATCTCCAAGCAGATACGTTTCCCTTGCAGCTGCAGCCCTTACATGTGGTTGGGGAGGGGTGGACCCAGGGTCACACGTGTGAACTGCTTCCACCTGTGCTCCCAGGGCTGGCTGTGCCCCCTCACCAGGTGCTCAATCACTGCTCTGGGCAGTGGCCTAACAGTTCCCATTCAGTTTGGTTGGAAGAATTTTAAGAGATCTATGGCATACGTACAGCAGGTGTGAATGTAACATTTTCTTTGCAAATGTGGAAGGACTGATTGTCTTTCTGGAATGGATAAATTTATGGAATGAAAAAGAAAGCACAGAGAATAACAGTCAATAAACTGAATAATAGTGACAACAGAATTCATTACAGGCATAAATAACTGCGTGGTAGGGGTAATTTGTTTTGATTCTGGAAAAGATATTTCCACTAAACTTATCACTTATTAATACTCTTTAGAATATATACGTATATACTTAATCTATGATGAAGAAATCAAAACCTATTTTCTAGAGTTAGAGTTTTCTAAATGAATTGATAGAGGGCTTTGTTTCAGAAGAACATGCCATAAACAGAATTCATTATGAAAAATAGAGAGAAAGAGCCGCACAGATGAGGTGATACCAAACCAAAATGTTAACATATTAATAGAAGTTTTCTGAACGTGTTGGAAGTATTAATGGCCATTTCAAGAATGTTTTGGGTTGTGGTTTTTTGGTTTGCTTGGTTGTTTTTTCTGAATGTGTGCAGTTCTAAGAGTAATGAAACTGTCACAACAAATTATTCTTGATCACTGAAAATATCAGCTCATTCTTTCAGTTGGGGACTCGATGGCAGATATGTTGGTTATCCTGTCGAAAGAGCTCAGGGGTCACCAATTCTTCTTAATTGCAAATATTTGGAAAGCACTTCTATTCCAGCAGTGAGACTTCCTGATTCTCTGTTAATGAAGCTGACAGCTCTCGTTCTGCCTTTTTATGGATACCATTTAAGAGGAGTTTAGTGGGTGGGTTTTTTTTCCTTAGTTGCCTCCAGAAAATGATTATCAACATAGAAAATTCCAGTATATAAAATGAAAGGTGGTTCTTCACAACTCATTCTCTAGACCTAGGTGACATATAAATCTTCATCTTTTGGTTTGTAGATATTTGATTGATTATCAATGTCACTGTTTTAACGATGGCAAAATACAGTGTTCTGGATTTCAGATGATCAGGCAACCAGTTTGGTATCTCCATTTCCCAAGTAGAATGTCAAATAAAACAGTAGTGAAATAGAAACTGTTCCTGAAAAAGCAAATGTAAGCATCTGTGACCATGGCAAATCACAAAACCATTGATATTCCTTTGCTCTTTCTGTCTCTAAAATGGGAAGTTGGTGGTGCTACCCAGCTACCCAGGAACATCACTTTTACAGCCAAAAGGCCCAAAGATGACTAAGATCTAATATGCTAACATATTAATAGTTAAAATTTAGTAGAGGATTCTGCCTGGATTTTGACCAGGATATGTGGAATTTTCCACGAATAATAAATTGTATGGCAATTGTATGCTTTTTGCATAGCAGTGTTAATGCAATACCCACTTTCCTGTTTGATAAACTTTCAGGTTAAGTCATTTATAAGCAGAAAAAACACTTTCATTTTAAGAACAAGTGAGCCTGATAAATGAAGCATTTCTTCAACAGTCCGACATTATTTTTTCTAAGTTCATTTTAAACCTTGAATTGAACATTAACAAATGGTTATAAATTGTTATACATGCAGCAAAGTGAATAGGTAATCTGAGAAGATGAGTTTATCTGTGCTCTCGGATAGTTGTTACTATTTACTTGCAATCTGGCTATAGTTACCATTGTGAGGAGAATAGTCAATCAAAGAAGAATATATAAAATAAAATTGAAAATTGAATTGGAAAGTAATTTTACTTTCAAATGGTTTGCAAATGTAGATGTTAAGTGTGAAATGAATGCAGTTAATGGCCGTAGCTGGAAGAGTTATGCACCTGCTGATCACAGGAATATTATTATAAATGAGGTTGATTTTCCTGTTGACTACCTCATTTTTCTCAACATGGTCTCATTGCTTTTCTATCACGTCTGACCCCTAGATATAAATACTCAAACACAGATGTTGTAAAAATACATTAACTCTCATATGGATTTTTTTAATATGTCTTTCAAAATCAAGAAGCAATGTGACTGAAGAGTCCGTAAGTTTTACCAGATCCTGAATAATTCCCTTTACCCTCCCAGTGGGTAAATTATTTTATAGAATTTTAATACCATCTTCTTTCTTCAATTTTGCCCCTTCTTCAAATGTTTCACCTGATTTCTACTGTAGAATATAAATATTGTTGTTGTTTTAAATAATTTATTTACTGAAATAAGTTTTAAATTTCTTTAGGTGTGTTTATAACTATATATCTGGGGTTTGCTTCTCTATGGCATAAATACCATCACAAAGAGCATCTTATTTTAGATGGATATTTTGAAGCGTGGTATAAGGGTGCATATTTTTATCTAAATGATCATGATTGTATTGCACTTTGGAATGTAACTAAGGTGTACATTTCCTAATAGCCCTTTTTCTGCAAGAGCACCTAATGTTTTTTCAGGAGGGTGAAAGAAAAGTTTTCATATAAAAGTAAACTATGATATTTCAACGTATTTCTTGAATTAATATTACAAAGTGAAATAAAGTTTTTCTTGCCAGTTATGTGGAGATATGCATGGTTTAAGTTCAGGCTGGTACTGTTTTGTCATATCATCTTTTAAATCAGCATTTTCCAGTGCAAATAACACTGAGTTTCAACAAGAAAAGTGTTTTTGTTTGGCGTTCCTACAACTACCCAATTCAACCTCCTTGCTCAGTTATCTGTAAAACCAAGACATTTCAAACAACCATTTCAATCTCCAGTTTCAAAATACCAAGACATTTCAATCTCCAGTTCTTTCTAATTCTTTGGCACCTCAATTGCACAGCATTTCTGAACAGCGAGATTTAGAACACAGCAGAGAGTTTCCAAACCATGCAGCTGTAGATTTTTCACTGAAGTGTATACAAGAAGTGGAGTGATGGATGGAGCTGTGCCTGGAGCTGGGGCACAAGTTTAGCTGTATGGCCAACTTGATGATCTTAGGGGAGTTATTTCATATTTTGCCCCGGTTTCATCAAAAGTAAAATCAAGCCCATTGTAAGGCACTTTAAGATCTGGTGTTGAAAGCACTTTTCAAGAGCTTGATGGTAGTATTCATCCATCCATAAATACGTGTGCAGCTGATACTGAAATCTCCTGTTGATGGCAGTGCTGAGGGCATAATGCTGTACGCTGGCACAGAAGTGATGTTTCTCTCTTGAGATGCATGCAGTTTATCTGTGGAACTATTGATCTCCCAAAAGAAACTGCTAGTAGGTTCTTCCATTCTGTTTTGATTTGCCAACGAGTCTTATGAGGATGGATAAATCAGGCTACAAATGGGAGAGCAAAGATCCAGCAGGTTCTGGAAAGCCTCTGGACCTCTTTTACTTTGTATGGTGTTCACAACATCCATGGGAAAATAGAAGGAATTCTCGTGTTTTCATCTAGTAGAACCCTTTGATATTCACTTGCACTTGCAATATGTTTTGTACTGAACAATGTCCTTCACTGAAATAGGACATAGGGGATATGGACAAGGATAGGACAATTGATAGGACAAGAGGGAATGGTTTTAAACTAAGACAGGGGAGATTCAGGTTGGATGGTAGGAGGAAGTTTTTCACTCGGAGGATGGTGATGCACTGGAACAGGTTGCCCAGAGAGGTTGTGGATGCTCCATCCCTGGAGGTATTCAAGGCAAGGCTGGATGTAGCTCTGGGCAGCTTGGCCTAGTGGTTGGTGATTCTGCCCATGGCAGGGGGGTGAAACAAGATAATCTTTGAGGTCCCTTTCAACCCAGACCATTCTATTATTCTATGAAATCTCGAATTGCCAAAAATCGATGTAAAATGTAACACACCAGAGCTAATGCCTTTCTTAGTTGACTCCAGGAATCCTAAGAACATTTCAAGATGTTTATCAGCAAATTTTGGGTGACAGCATTTCATTAGTTCAGCAGCAGGTAGTCCTTACTAATTAAAAATATTTTTGTTAAAAAGAGAGGGAAAAAAAAAAAAGTAATCTACAGGGTAATCTCAAAATTCCAATTTAAAGTCTCACAAGCCCAGAATTTGAATTGTAAATATTTATGAGCAATTACTTAAAAAAAAAGTAATAGTGACAGAAAGTTGTTGTAATTATTTGTCACCTTCTCAGAGGGGCTGCTAATTATAGAGAAATACCCATCTGTTAAAAATGGGGTTGTTCAGAAATATAAGAAAATTTATCATGATTTCCCCACAGAGACTGCAGCCTTTGAAGTCTGTTGCTCAGTATCACAGAGTGGTGTTGTGGAGCACTATCAACGTTTTGCTGCTCACAGGACTTGAAGAAAGCAGGACATATGCAGACTCTTTCTCAGTTGGAAGCAAACCTAGTATCTGTGTTCATGGCTGTGGTCTAAATCTATTGGAAATGCTCAAATTCAGTGTCCTTAGTGTCATTGCAAGATGACCTGAATAATTGCCAATGCACTTCTCTGTTATGTTTTACATTGGAAGGTGTGTGCTCAGAAAGTGAAATGAGCAGACTGTCTTGTGTTGAAGCTGACAAAGAGTCTATATGAAATGACAGGGGCTCTTTTCAGGAAAGGAAAGCAAATAATGTTTTTCTAGTTAGAAGGTGACAGAGTATCCCAAGATAACACAAGCTTAAGGAGAAAAAACAAGTGTGATTATTAAAGGCTACTGGGTTCTCACTTCAAACAGATTGAATTCTTTCATAGTCTAAAGGGCTGTGGAAATCTAGGAAAGAGTGTGGACTGCTGAAATAAAATTAGCATGTAAAGTGATTTTATATATGCAGGAATATAGCTACCAAGGTTGAATCTGAGAAAGAAATCTCATTACTCATCTTGTAGAAAGTAATTCTTAAATTCTCTATTTGCTATCACTGACACGAAGGTTCTGCATAAGAATAATAGGGTTTTTTGTGATTGCTGAAGATACCAGGTTATTGAATTGACAAAGATCCGTCCTGTTCTCTCCTGCTTTTATTTTGCAGGATAACTGATTTAGGAAATATTAAAAGAAGATTATATTTATCAACGGTCCACAAGGAGTTGTCTGTAACCCCTCTGCATGCAAAAATTCCTCTGTTTATGATCAAGCGCAAAATAGTAGGTACCTGGGGAGCGTTCCTTTAACTGTGGCTGAGCAGACTGCTTTATCAGAAGGATTTTCTATAAGTCTACAGACCTGCTGAAATTACTGTTTGCTTTAGTGCACAGTTGATTCATAATGTGTGTTATGTCCCATCTACTGGATGGTATCAGAACCACTTAATGCTTCTGTTCTCCAAGATTAATGCTGTTTGTGATGTGTTTATCTGTCACTTTTACTGTCTATTCAGCTTGTGGCCCCGTGTCTCTCATTCTTCTTTATAGTGCTCCTGTTCACACGTACCTTTTCCTGTAGTGACCTTTTATAACATTTGCTGGAGCTGCAGCTGTCTATTACAGTTGATGGCCACATTCATGTGCTTCAAGTTTCTCCAGTTTCTATAATATATAAAACGCTATTTATCAAACTGCCAAAAATAAAACAATAACCATCACATTCTCCCCAGTGTTTTCTCCCATACCCAGTCAGGGCATATGATAATACCTGTCAGGATAGAAAACGTGGGAGGTTACCAGATAACTTGGTAAGAACTGGAGTCTTGAATACTGCTTTAGAAGAACTGTTAGAAGCACAGCTGTGAGCGTAGCTCTTCTTAGATACCCGAAGCTCTACCTGGAAGACATAAAGCCACAAGAAGACATGTTTGTTAGTTCCCTTGTTAGTAGTACTTCCTTTATGTGAAACTTTTTTCCTAGGAATATACTGAATTTTATTGTGGTCCATATACAGATACTGTAGCTACTCATTTCTGTATTATAAAAAACAGCCATATGCAACTGGAAAACATTCAGTAAATATCTTTCTCACTGACTGCTTATTTTGAAATAGTTGTAAAATGTATTGTGGGTGTGGTAGGGAACTGAGCTCACTTGAACTGGCAGCCCCTAGGTCACATGTAGTGATTTGCTATATATGCAGTGTATATATGCATATACATAATATGCAATAAATAGTTGTTTCAGGCACAAAAACAAAAATATGTTTTTTAATTTCAAAATGTTATGCACTGTAGGGTCACTGCCTGTGAGGATCTCGTGCTCCACAAAGGCTTCATTTATTGAGAACTGTACACTAATCTGCAGTGATTAGGTTTTAATAAATAATGTTGTTTCTTCTTTCTAGTGGTGCAATATGTGCATTGACCTGGTAGCATTCACCAGTGAAATATTCAGAGGAGCCATCTTCCAGTCCTTGGATGGAATTATTATTTCAGCTAACTGTAAGCTGAGGAAGATCTTCACATTAAAATCCAAGCCTCAAGATACAGCTGAAGAAAATGGTGTGTTATAATTACTTTCTAGTCTTAATCATAGCTGCTTATATTATAAAATCAAAAGCTTCCTGCCTTCAGATATACAGATTGAAAGATTATCTGACTACCTGAAAATTAAAGGGACAGGGCAGCGTATTAAATCTGTTTGTGTTGGACTTCAGGTGAAAAATACATGGATATTCCTCTGCTTAAGCATCAAGTTCATTAAAAGCATTTTATTGAAGAAATTCTGACAAGATTTATCAAGTAGAGAACGACTTTTGACAACAGTGTCATACTGTGATAGAAGGCAGTTCGGGCCAAGAAGGTGTCTGAAAAGAGCATTCAGCTGCTGCTGGTTTGCTTTGTATCAGAGTTCAGCTGCTGCTGAAGGATTTCTTTTTAAATAATCCCAGACAAAACTTGAACAAAACAGGACTGTGTGAAACTACCATAAATACCTGTCTGTGCTTTTCAGTTCATTTATCCTAAGTATCTTTGTTCATTGGGAAAGTAATGGTAGTGGTGAACTTCATTCATCACTGAAATTTGCAGTAAAAATGAGGAACTTAAAAAGCACAACTGGATTTTTTTTTATTTTTGAAGAAAATACATCTACTTCAGCATCCAGAAATGCAGTTTCATTCATTTTGTGTCTTTCAAAGGGAACACCAGAAAAAGAAAAAGGGTTCTAGTTTCTGAAGGGAGATGTTTTGCAGGACTGTAAATGCAGAACAAAATGCAACTTGTGTTTGGATGACCTAAACCAGTGAGAGAGAGTGCATGATCACTGTGATTACTCCTATTTTTTTGTTTGTTTACGAGCCTGGAAAAAATGTTAATTCACAAAATGACTCCAGAGAAGACCCAGTAAATTCTCAGCAGAAGCTGCAGTGAGAGGTGTCACTGGCTTTAATTTTATTTAATTCCATCAGCACATTTTTTTCTCTCGTCCATTCTAAACAGATTTTGAAGTGTACATAAACAGTCTAAATGAGTTCCAGAATTCCAAAACATAGTTAACATAATGAGTAGACAGCTTTAATGAACTGTATGCATGGTAAAATATTGCACTTTTAATTACTGGATTATCATTTCTATGATTATTACACAGCTGGTGGGCATTAGTATTTTCTGTATGCTTATGAATTTCCTTTTCTAGGCAAGGCTTCAAATCAGGTTTCAGCTCAAGGTCTGGCTGCATAAAAATAGTGTGATACTTCATACTCAATTGCAAAAAAACAATAACAGTTTTTTGTCAATTAATTTTCACTTAATGATCTTGAATTGATAAAGCTTTTTTTTCCTATCAGATGACCAGGACAGTTCAGCTCCACTGAGTGCAGTGACAGTGTAACTTGCCATAATTTGTTCTTTGCTTTAACCCCCTCAGGGGTGGGAGTAGTGTACTCAAGCTGCAGTGTGTTATCTTATGCAGTTGCTTATATGTGCTGTGTCCTGCATTCTTAAAATGATAGCAAGTAGAAAGGAGAAACCACACGTGCTAGGAAAGTATTTTTGAACGTGATCATTGAAATGGAGAGGGAAGAAAAAAATAATCTCCTTTGCCCTGTGGTATTGAGGCATATAAGCTTGATCTACACCCAGTTTCTGGCTTCCATGTGATCCAAAGGATAACTACGTTGTTTTTATTACTATGTATTGTCTTACTGTACTAAATAATGTACGGGCTTGGTGAAAAAATAGCAGCTAGTATTCATGTTGGCTAAATAAGTATGTCCTCTACTGTAATACGTCAGGAGACAGCTGATTTTTTCTATTGGATACTCAATTCAGATGATCAGCTTGTCTAAAAATCAGTATATCACTATTAGAATAAAAACTATAATTGTAATACATTTTAATAAAATGTATTTTGTGACTCTGTTTTACTTGTTCAGTGGCAAATCCAAGAATTTGTTTTACTTGGCCATTCCAGCCACTGGTGGCATTTTTTGGCCTAAAATCATAAACAATACCATAACAATTGTATTGTTATAACATAAACATAAACAACACCTTAAAAATTAGGGTGTTTATTCTCTTTAAAATAAGAATTGTAGCAAATGCTACAAATGACTGTAATCTACAGTATATATTATCTAATTAACTAGAAATGTAAAGCCAATTTACTGCCATTGTCACCTGTGAGTGAAGACAATGTTTTTTGATTCTAGGTATGTGTGTCGTTCCATTTGCACCACATGAGCCCACAGATGTTATTCCTCGATCCTGCCAGCTAAATGCAGATGTGCCACAGGTTACACAAGTGCTGAACTTGGCTAAAATTCACAAGCCAGAAATAAAATGCAGGAGTTCTCCAGTAACAATGCAAGAAACAGGTACTCTTGTTTTAAAATACTGTGAATGTGATGCATACAGCATGTGTACAAATGACAGATGTTTGCTGTAAAAGTGCACATTAAAATTTTCTATTGTCTTAAAATATAACAACTCTTAATTGAAACTTACTGAGTACAATAGTGTGAGTGATGTATCTTAACCAACAACTGCAAAAAGTTTATTTGAAACTACAAACCTCAACATCCCTGACCTACATGAAAATGAACTAAGTGAAATGGCTTTAGCTTAATGATTAACCTTTGTTTTCAACCTCACCTTAAGAACATGGCATGTGCTCTTCCAGACATGCTTTTCAAAGTTCACACACCAAGCTTGCTTGAAAATGGAAGCCTTGGTATGTTTAAGTAAATTTCAATTAGAGAAAGGGGTTTTTTTAGCCACTGAACATTTTGTTTACTTGATATTCAAAAGCCCACATTATTTTTAGTCTCATCCACTTTTAATTACACATATTATTTCATTATGCCATCAACACACTGTTATGTGTTGATGTAGGTAATTAATTGCAGTCAATTAATGTGTTCATAAACAGAAATTTTCATGCAAATCAGATTTTATAATTGGAGCTAACAACATCCCAAGGTAGTCAGCAAATTAAAGAAATTGATGTTGGGTCATCTAATCTTGTGAGATGGCAGCTGTTAGCAGGAACCAAATGTCACATCACAAACAAAGGAAAAAGCTAATGGCAGAAAGTGGCTTCTTTTGTGCTTATTAGTACAGTAATCCACAACATTTGGAGATTAATGCATGATCTTTTTTTCATTTCCATGTTGGCAATGGAAATAGGACTTATCCAGAATGAATATTAATCAATTCTTTAAAATGCTGAAGAAAATTACAAAATGTTGTGCTTGTATTTGATTTCTCTTTGCTTTATGAAGATGTCTGATCTCAGAAGTAGGTAGTAACTTAACACGATGCTGTAGCAAAAAGGAAACCTTCACCCATTACAAATTTTATGATTTTTTTATGAATTAATGTGAAGTTACAGTAATTTATTTACTAGCTCTGGAAAAGAGAATCCACTGGCAGTCTTGGGAAATCAAGAAAAAAGGGCAAAGGATTATTACATGCATATCTGGTGCCCTGGTCATAAAATCACCTTCGTATATCACCATGTAACTTTGGTCTTTTTAAATTTTTCTCAAAGCATTCATCTACATTACTTTTTTTACTGTTTTTTTTTATTATTTTTGCAGAGCAGTTGGCATTTTCTCTGCTTGAAAATGATAACTGAAATATTTTAAATAGAAAAAATATCAAGAAAATGCTATCATTTAGTAATTAGAGCTGGTTTTCTTACTCCAACGGGTTAGGTTTCCGTTTAATTTCTACTGAAAACTTGCAAGTTCTCTTGTGTGTTTCTACATGGCCTCTTTTTAATCAAATCTTTAAAGCAAGGAGATTAGAAATATGTCTATATAATAGACCAGAAGTTTCTAGCTTGTATGTTGACAGAATTCTATAAAATGTTTATTTGCTTTGAGTAAAAAGACAGTGAACTTAGAGTACAGATTTCTGGGGATTGTGCTATAAAGGAACGTATAGTATTGACAACTCTTCCTGTTGATTTTTAAAGTTATCAATATTTGTTTAAGTACTGTAATATATATTTAAAACTGATTGTTTGTTACTTAGCTCGTTTGGTTAATAGAGGACAAGGCAGTAAGAGCAGCAGTAAAACTCAGGATGTGTCACATATTGCATTTGGATCAAAGATCCTTGGACCACCTCCATCTTCAAACAGAAGAGTCAGCACGAGGGTATCTGGAGAGGTAAGAAGGCTTAAATAGCAACAAAACTGCTCCTCTTGTACAAAGGAACAGATTGACAAGTAAGCAAGAGACTTAGACCCAAAATGTATTTCAGAATTGGGATGAGGCTGCATCGTATGTATGTATGTGTGCAAACATTTTTTTTCTTATGGTGTCTTTCAAGGTAACAAAGACTGTGGGTAGCAAAAGTAATAGATCATACCAAGTTCAAAATTCAGGAAAAAGAACTGAATCCCTACAAAACACTGAGAGACTGCAGCTATTGTTCTTACCATGCAATGATTGCTTTGGTCAAGGAGACAAAAGAAGTACTCACCAAGCAGCTAAAGATGTACATCAAAACGGTAAGAGCCCAAAGGGAACAATATGTAAAGAGCTCACAAACTGCCAAAATTCTTTTCTCACGATTCTGACTCTAGAGTGTAAGACTTAATTCTCAATTTTATTAATCCTTTACCTATCCAGTTAATTACTGAATACATTCAAGTGAAATTATGGCTTATTCTCCTATATGAGCTTGAAAAAATGCTCATCTCTCTGAAGGTATTGTAACGTTTTGAGCCAAGGACCACCAGCTGCTGACAGTAACTGCAGGGTAAACATATTCCTGTCTACCTCATGCTGTGTATGTAACTGGGCTAGTGTAGTGATTCTTGGTAATTTTGCAGTTTTTGCTAGACTGTTTTGTGTAACTTCTGTATTTTGCCCTTCTGTATGTAGTGCTAAACTTCGACTTTATTGTGTCTGTCATACTCCTGCTGCCCCGCAAGATTCTGCTGCTGTTCAGATGTTTGTATCACAGAGCACTGCCCTGTATGCTGTTCTTCCATACCTCAAGTAGGAAAAGCATACATGTTCACAGGTATTTGATAAGTGTCTGGCTTCTATTTCAGACTCTGCAATTCAGACTCAGAAAAGTTCTGAGAATGGAAGAGCAGATTGTCAGCTCCCCTCACCACAAGATCCATCAACAGACAAGAACAGTCAGAGATTATGTCTAAAAAATGCAGATGAAAACACATGGGAGATAACCACTGGTATGCTGATAATTTTATGTTATTTTACATCTCAGTTCTGTGTGGAGCAGGGGACTATTGTAAATTTCAAAGGGCTCAGAAGCAGTTCACATAAAATAGAAATGTATGTGCTGTAAGGATTATGGAGATCAAACACCCTGCAACAAAAATGCTTTTGAGCACTGATTTGTGGGATTAAGCACAGTACCAGTGCAGTGAATGAATAAAAAAGAAAAATTCCATGCTCTCATTATTAAAGGGAAAGAACTAAAAATATTCATTTCTTTAAATCTCTATTAAATTTAACACTAAAGACTCCAAACATTGAATATACAATAAATTGTGCTTGTCCCAGATAAGAGTTTAGGATATCTCTTATGGTACACACCTAATATCTTTTTTGTTTGTCTGTTTTGCTTTAACGATAAGCCATTAATTTTGCATATGTGATTTTTGACTCTCCATTTATACAAAACAAGTTGTAGCAACAAGAATCTGTCATATGCAGCTCTTCTCTCATAACCAGTTAGTATTCTTAAACCCTATCACCTTTGGTCATCTTGGGACAGCACTATACTTGTTCCATTGCTTGAGTAAATATTAAGTTTCATGAGTGGAGAACTTTCATAGGTAACTTTTTAATTTCTTTAGAGATTGGCCACTGTTATTTACTATATCTTCTAGTTTATCACAGAACTCAAATCAATATATGTTCTATAGCTGCTGCACAGCACCTTCACAAAGGTAAATTATGTTTTAGCAAGAAAAAAAAAAAAAGAGTAAGCATTGTTTATAGAATGTCAATCTTATTTATGCAATGTTGATCCCTTCATTAAAATGTTAGGCTGCAATTAGAAGCTTTACCATAAGTCTGACTGTGTAGAAGAACTAATTAGATGTTGAGGTGTTCGTTCTTGCATTTATCATGTTTGCTGCAATGCTGTGATTACATAGCAATTTACATATTTTGTTAAGAAGATGCTCCAAATTGCTCATTACAATTGACATGTAAATGCTGAGTATAAAAGAAATTGCAGTATAGTTTGCAGTTGAGAGATAATAGGATTTGGTTTGGTCGAAAAGTCTGCGTATCTTTCTCTGGTAGACCATGAACAAAATGGCACAGTGATTACAGGTTGCAGAAGTTGCTGAACTCAATACTTTGTGTAAAATCTCATTTGAAAACCTTCCAGACTTAAAGTTTTCTCTTACAGTTTCAGTTTTATCTGCGTACAACTTTTTACATGTAAAAATTACAATTACATGTAAAAATCCAATTACCTGGCTAATTACAATATGTTTTCAGGTGAATGTGACATAATATGAAGTCATCAAAGAGAGAGCCCTGCTCTCCTATCCCTTGAAAAGCTTGTAGTTATTGATCAAAACAAAAGGCCATTGGATTTACACAAACAAAGAGTGCTTCTTAGGAGCCATGAATAGTGTCATTCATTTCTTGAGACTTTTAAAGCAAGTGGTGTTATTTACATGTGCAGCTTGCAACTCTTACAGTCCCTTACAGTTACAAAATGCAGTTGGTATTGTATGGTGTAATATTATCCCATTTAAAAAGAGATTGCATGGAAAGCCTTGAGGCTTCTGTCTACAGGTGGTCTTTGTCTACAGACTGAAAAATTTTCTCCTCTGGAACAAGTAGGTGCAAACCATGAATATACAAGGTGTGTTAAGCCCCTGCTTTTCACCTGGTACAAACTGCTGTGCTGGATGTTCACTGCAATTCAGTAGCTTCACTGGAAGAATCAGAGCAGTACAGTAAGAAGGCAGCCCTTCCTGCCAGCATTCTCATCATTTTCTTTGTTTTGCCTTCATTTAGGACAGGTTTTTTTTTTTTTTTTTCCCAAAGCTGAATCTGCCTGGAGTAATAACTACTTCTAACAATACTGAGAAAGAGTCAAATTCCATAGTAAATTTACTCTGTTCTGTGACAGCAGGCATTTTATTACTGCAGTGCTACTTTATTATTACATTTTTAGTATTTTTTTTTTAATATGGTCGGTAACTTTGTTTTATGGAGCCAGAAAGTTTCTAAATCTAGTGAATAATCCACACCACACTACCTTTAATGAAGATAAGGGAGTACTGCATAGTTGAGCAGTTTGCCTTTTCTCAGATGCTATTTGAGATTGGTTTTAATCAATCAAATTGACATTTTTTTTCAATGTCATCATTCCAAACAGTAAAATATAACTTAACAATGAGAATATAAAAATGGTCTTTTCATGTTTATCTGCTGCACTCAATCTTTAAATCCATTTCTGTAGTTTATTGTTTGTTTTAAAATTGGCAGATTAGTACAGTCAGTGTTCAGGGAAACTTGGTGAAACAGATATCTTCATACATTTTTCATGTCATGCTATTTTTCAATAGAGCTGTAGTTTGAAATTGAGATTTAAACCATAGGTTCTAGACATAAAAGAAAGTGTAGAATTTCAGTAATAAAGAAGCAGCAGATTGCAATATTATGAAGTAATACCAAGTATATGTGATTTTGGGGGGGAAAACATCAGCCACAAAAATAACCCTATAGAAACAGATCAATTGCCAAATTTAATAAAATGTTTCCTAGAATGAAACTCATTTTCCAATCTTAAAAGCTAGGTAGTTTCAGATTTGAAAATTACAAGTTTGTGTGACACGTGTTGTATCCTGTGCATTTTCTGAGCTGTGATCAGGAAACGTTTTGGTTGAGCTTGCCTCCTCAGAAAGCTGCCTGATCACTTTCACTGAACCTTCATCACTCTTCCAAATGTATACATCAGAAGATTTGTATTAAAAAACTTACTTTTCCATATGATTTCCAGAGAAAAAGAGAGTGATCAGTGTAAAACACAGTTTATATGTTTTACATTGCAGTAAATATTTTGCATTTCAGATGAATGGGTGTTCCCAGAAAGTTTCACTGAGAATATTCAGTTGGATGGGAGCAAGCAGCACGCAGCCACTCGAGATTCAGTCTGCTGTGATTTAATCTCACCAGAGACCACCTCTGTTGAGCATCAACACAATGAAATGGGTGATCATGACATGAATCATAAAGAGATTTTCACATTTTCATCACGACCTCGATCAGCTCCTCATGGGAAGTCCCCAAGTACCTCACCAGGACACTGCATTTTCCCCCTGGATTTGGAGCAAGACAGTAACCGTGTTCAGGGGGAAACCCAAAATGAAGATAACTTCCAAGGAACTGACAGTAGAGAAGAGGTAGGCCACTTTGTACCTGTAATTCTTGATAAAGCAGTCTTTGTCCTAGAACTCCTAAACTGAGATTTTGTCTTCAAGGTAGACAGGGAAGATAAATCATCTTTTCCCCATATACCTTTAAGTAGATTTGTCTCTGTCACGTTGCTGTGTCTAACTGAATACGGGGGTGAAAATGAGGGCATTCCCTCTGTAACAAGTGGGAAAAAGAAACTTAAGTCCCTGTCAGCCCCTATGCCAGTACAGAGATGTGAGCATTCTTTGAGCATCCTTATAGTCTGTGTTGTAGATTTTGGCAAGACACATGTCTGTTATGATTGAACAAGTGTGCAGTAAATCAGGCTTCACTGTGCCTTTTGGAACTGTAAGCAGAGACTGTTCTGCTCAGCAACTTTGTCACACCTTCTGGTGTATTTTGTCTTTAATCACAAAATCTATTTCCCAGCATTCCAATCTTGTCCTCATAGCTAAGGAGTAAAATATAGCCAAGACACCTAATGCTAAGACAGAACAGAAACATTCTTCTGTTCTGGGAATCTATATGCCTGATGCTAATTACAACAGATAACATTTTTATCAGTTTTTTCCTATGATTCTGTGGGTTTCTGCAGCACTTAAGCAGAATTTCAGAGTTAAATCAGTTTTATTCAGGCTAATAATTCATGAAGTGTTATATATATGATAATGTACTGAGGATACAGAACTGTTGGGATTTCAAATACTTCGTCAGTTAACCTCATGTAAACAATCAGTGGTTTATTTTTGTGACATGCCCCACTGAAAGCTCTAGGCCTCAGTTCATCTGGCAGTCTGTTAATGCTGCAGCAGACCAGACAGGGGCTGTCACCAGGTGGCTGGCACACTGCTGGGTTGCTTGTATTGGAGGTAGATTCATTTGCTGGAAAACAGAGTTGCAAAAGAGCTATATCCTTGTTGAGCTTCTCTCCCATTTAAAATCCTAAAAATTCAAAGCACTCATTGCTTTTCCATTCAGACATTAATGGATGCCATCATCCATCACAGGAAGCTTACTGTCCTGGGATGTGAAAAAGCCCACACACTGTATAACATCACCAGTAATGCAGGAAAGCACGAGCTCCTTGATGGATAGGCAAGGCCCAGAGACAAATGTGAAGCAGTGCCTGGTGTTCTTGGGTCTTTACCTTACTCAGTATTGCTGAAAGATCTATTGTTCCTCACAAGGAGCTATAAATCTCAAATCATTGCATGTTATCTGTAATGTCCTGCCATACTGTCATCCTGCCCTGGGGATTCAGTGCCAAGTGCAGAAAGAGAAACCAATGACCGAACACTCCTGTCTCAACACTATAGGAGGGACACTGTGGCACAACATTAACCATCATTTATAAGGCTGATGCAAGAGAGACTGAAAGAATATTCCAATTTTGCCTACAAAGATTTACACCACGGTATAAACTTAAAACTTTCTTTGCCACGTAATTGTGGCAAACAGACCTACAGCATGCTAATTATCTAACTACCACGTTAATAATTCACAGTTAGGCCATTCTACCATCAGTCAACACTGAGCCAACCTGAACCAACAAATTACTTAGCAGACCTGTTTTGTCCATGTTCATCCTCTTCCCTGTACAGATGTGTTCTTCAATGTGTTTTGCTATAAAGCTGATCAGCATTACACTGATTTTCTGGATTCTTGTTAATATCCAAACTGCCATTACCACATCCAGCTGAACACACTGTTATCTCGGGCACTGAAAATGTGGGAAATAGGAGCCTGGAAAAGCCATTACAGTCAAACATAATGCCACTGACTTAATAGGAGTTGGTTTTAGCACAGTTATGTATGCAAAATTACCAAGCTTCTTTAGCCAAATCTCAGTGTAGTCCCAAGTTTATTTCACTTCCAGGACAAAATATTTACTTGCCTAAGTTACAGTGAATCTTGCAATGATTTTTTAAAAATGCATGTTAATCTTACATGTAAAATAAGCTACATGGTTACAAGCTCCTGATACTACAATTGTCTTTCATTATCATTACGTATATCATAGCTTCCTTTGAAATGCAGATGTGTTATGTTTCTGTATAACATACATGAATATGCACACTTGAACTAAACCAGATAAGACAGATATCTCCAATTACAACTAAAACGATTGCATATGAGCGTGCATTTTGTTACTCCTGGAAAATATAAGTGAAGCTGAGTTCTTTAATAAAATAATTTTTGAAGTAGGATGTCTTTTAGTTAAAGTATCTCAACCTGCAGCAAAGTTCAAAAGTTCCAGAAGGTTTTCTTGTGTTTTGCATCGCCCTGTCATCAGTTCTAAAGTTACATTTAAGGAGGCCAAATCTCAGTTTCATCACAGTGTACGTTTGAAGTTAGTGGAGCTGCAAAGGAAAATTATGTACTTTTTGATTAAATCTGTGGAAAAGCAATATAATCCATGAAAATGTAAAACCACTGTAAAATACCAGAGACAGGCCATTGGTTTTACACCAGGATAAATTTCAAATGGGTGCATACTGACTACACTGCGTGCACTGAAAGCTGTAGGGAACTGTCCCTGTCATGTCACTTTTGGGAAGGGAATGTTTCAGCGAGCAAGCTGGTAACAGCAAGTATGTATAAACTCCCTTAATCATTTATCAGTGAGTCACTGGAATAGTTAAATGCTATCATTCAGTTATCAGAGTCGATCAGTAAAGGAGCAGATCTCTTCCTGGTGACTGTGGCTGGTGTGCCCACAAGGCCCACTGCTGCCAAACTCCCTTTTGGCTGTGGAGCCAACAGTGAAGCCTTCAGCAAAGAAACTTTCTGTCCTTACACAATTAAAAGAGTAATATCTTAAGATAATACACTCTTCCGAAGCTGATAGGCAATTTCACTCTGATACCTCAGTGTTAAAGCTCAGCATACAAAGGGACTATATCCCATCTGCTCCTCGTAGGTGGCCCTCAAGAGTGATTAGAATGATCTTCTTAAAATTACATCCCAGCAAGTGCCATCAGCTTTATGTATCCAGCAATTGCCCAACTGCCCATCTGCATGTTTTTTTCTAGGGATACAGTACATCAGTGGAAGTGCTGATTCCTCAGGGAAATCATTCTCATCTTCACTATACTTATATGCATGTCTCTGCTGCAGATAATATAGCAAACTTTATGGATGCTTCTGGCACCATTTCATGATTTAATACTTAACAAATTATTCTAAAACCTAAATACATATGTCTGAAAGAGACGTGGAAAGATGGGAGGGGATTACATCTCAGATAAATTAAAGTTAACAATTTTTGTCTAGAATGTGAAAAAATGCAGTGTTTTCTTTATTAATCTTCCACCCCAAATTAGCCGAACTTAATAAGGGCTTCCAGCACAGATGTGGTGATAGCATGTGACAGTAGGGAGGGGAAACAGAGTTGCATCTTTCAAGGAAACTGCTGAATTGGGGAGAATTGTTGTCACAAACTTCCAAAATGCATATCATTTCAGTGCCAACAAAAACTGAATGAACAAAAGCAACACAGAAAGCGTTTGTAAATGTGATGACATTTCACCCATCTGAACATTTCATGCTACATCTGCAAATAACATACAACGAATGTAGATACTGTAGGAATAGTTACAGCAGTATACCTTCAGAGAAAACGTGCTCTACATTCATTGCTTCTTTGTTTTTTGCAAACCACAGTGATATTTTAAGAAACTCTCACCATGCTTCCTCACTATTATATGCATTTTCTTATTTGATGTATTTTAAAATGCATTGCATTAGGGGTCTGTGTTACGTTTGCAGACCACACTCTTTTGCAATATTTCATAAATTCAAAAAGCGAGATTCTTTTTCCAATAATAATGTTCAAATGTGCATTTTGTGTAACCCAACCCTGGACACACAGAAGTCAGTAGTAATCTTGGCTCACACAGTAGGACTGGACCTGAGCTGTGAAAGGCAAACTAGAGATATTTCAGCGTCCTACTGAATCTTGCAGTATCTTACATCAGGACTGGCAGCATCTGATACAGAGGTGAAGATAAGACCTCATCCTTCCACGAGAATAAGAACATTGAGGCAAACAGCAGACCTCCTTGTTATTTCCCTTGTCTGGACTTGCTGTTAGTTGTTGAGATGTAGCATGAGAGGAACTCGATCACATCTGATTTGTTGGAGGCTTTGCAAAGACAATGTTAAGGGTGTGAATATAAGGTTAATAAACTAACCTCCAGAATTCTTGAGTGATGGTTGGCTTACATCCAGAGATCAGTAAAGTGACCTCAGCCAGAATGATTCCTTCTAGCTTTAAGTTGTGGATGCAGTGTGAAAATATGGAATACCAATAATTCAGTGGAAAGTTTTCATTGTCATGGACTTTTTGCTCACTTTGTTGTACAACTGTAGAATGTTTTGGAATTATGATTGTCCTGTAACGTGTAGGTTTAGGAGGTTACCAGAACCGTAAACCCAGGCTAACGTTTGGAGAAGTGCAATCCCATGTCCCTCTCTCTCTCTCTTTTTGGTCAGATGTAAAAGTGCTTGCAGGATACTCAAGAGCACATAGTTCCCAGAATCTTTTCAAATGTGAAAGTAAGCAGTAGAAATAAAAGAGCCATTTTGAAATCTTAAGGTCAAATGTTTTATGCAAAAAGTATTGTGTGATGGTGAGAGGAAATCACTCTTCCTTTGTTTCCTGAATTTAGGATGACAACAGTGACTTTATCCAGAGTACCAAGAGCCTTGAGATCAGCTGCAGCAGGCAAGGAACATCTGATTCAGCAGTTCTTAAAGATAACACATTAAAGAGGATATCATGGAGAAAAGAATACTGGAAGAATCCCTTAGGACACAGCAAACAAAACCTCGAGGAAACCATCATATCAAAACCACAGAGTTCCACTATGAGAAAGACAGAACCTGTCAGCAGTCAGAGAACCTTAAAGCCAACTCTTTCCCTTTCTCCAACTGGAAGTAAAACTGAATTCTTTAAAGTCATTCCAAATGCATCTGAAAAAGATGAAAAATCTGAGGGAGTTTCTAGTCAAATAAAGTCATCTGTCAGCAAAAACTCCCTCAAGAAAATCTCAAGAGAAAATGCATGTCTGACAACACAGGCTCATGTAAGTGGTTTTTACTTTGAAATTAAGTTATTTGATTGTTTAGAGAAGCTGTGTTAGATATAATGAATCACCTGAAATGGGAAACAGTATATCTTTCAGCCAGATACATTCTGGCTTCATCGTAACATTCTTTACCAAGCTCAGTCTGCTGAAAGTCGGTTTTCTACTTTGTGTTGCATTTAAATTGATACTCTGTCAGAAATCACAGAGGTTCACAGACAGCAATAGATGTAATTGAACAACCTGCATTTTGGAAATGATGTGTTAGAAATACAGAAATCTTTCTGAGTACAAAGGCTGCAACAGAAAGCAGACAGGCTTTCTACTGATGTAATAATGAATGACTATGGAAAGAACATTACTCTAGGTATTTCATAGTCTGTGATGGCCCTGAAGAAAAGGATAAATTATGTGTTTGAGGGCTATCCATGAGCATATGTCATAGGCTAAATTAGCCATGCAACCAAAGGAATTGTTACATTCACCAAAGCTTTCCTTTATCCCCAAGTTTTTTTTTTCTGGATTCTCATTACAGAAACATACAGTAGTTGTAGGGACAAATTTGTCTGAATCTAATTATGTTCTTACATATTTCCTAATAGCTTAACTCATGTCTTCGTAGCTTATATTAAATGGCATGCTTTGAATTGTGCTCTGAATGAGGAGTTGAAGCGTTAAGAATCAAGTGCATTCTGTAAATGACATCAGAAAAAAATTACCATGTTTTTGGATAGAATTCTGTTGGGCTCAGACTTTCTGCAGATCTGTACCTTTTAACATGTGACCACTTCTCTAAATGTGTTATGACATTATTAGATGTATTCCCCAGCATCTCAGAATGGACCAGGCCAAATTTGTTCCTCAAACTTCAGATACTTCTTTTTGTGGACATCAGCAAATGCTTTATGAGACCAAAGGCTGACCCAGCCAGCATCTTCTGTCCAGCAGTGCTCAGTTGTAGGTGGCCACAGAAAAGCATAAGGACAGGAGAAGCATCCAGCAGTACCTCTCCAGCATGCCCTGCAGGCTTCCTACCAGCCAGCCATTGCTAAGCAACTTGGTGACTGAGAAGTAATGTCTTAGGGGTAAAAAGAAAAACAACTGGGCATGGAATTTCTCTGCACACATAGTTGCCTTTTGTGTCTATGCAGCCTTTGTCTTGTGACAGTGAATTCAGAATTAAAATGCTAAGTTGGGTGACAAAATAACAGTCGCCTTTTATGCGTTTTGAGTACAGCTTTGTCTTGTTGGTGCTTTCTCATTCTTATGTTTGTTCTAAGAAACAATGAGCTCTCATTCTCTTTATTCTTCTTACCCGTGCCACTTACTATTTTATGGCTGTATATAATGTTCCCCTGCAATTGTTTCTCCTACAGAGCAGGAAGTCCCATCGTATTTAGGCCCAGGCTTGCTTCTGATTTTTTTTCCATTTCTCCCCAAGCTAATACTGATGATTAACTTAATCAATTTGGGTAGTGCTCTTTAATGAGGTATTGCACAGTGCTGTGCTCCAAAAGAATAGCTGTCTCTCTATTTTACAGCACTATGAAACTGTTAGGTGTGCATTCAAGAAAAATAACTGCAGTAATGTCCTGCAACATGACACCTCATCCACATGACAGAAAAGAGCATTTTCCATCACTATTGTATGAGGTGTCTTTGCAGTTTACATGATGCCTTTTAGGATATCACAGTCACCATTCCAGTCAAGTGGGTTACTGTCCTCCTGCTATTGGGATATTAGTCTGTGGAGTTCTGTTACTTCTCAAGGCAATTAACTTCAGTTATCAGATACAATGACATCTATGAAAGGGGAAGCAGAAGCGACCATTTCCATGGGACAGAAGTAATACTGCTTTCACAGGGCCTCCTTGCAAGATGATTCTGACAACTCTCTTTGGCTGCTTTGGCTTCTGAGCACCACAAACTGGCTAACTGTGGAGAGAGGAATCTGGGCAATAGACAAGGTAAAAATGACAATCCTTGAGGTTGAAGAACACCACTGAGATCATCAAGTCCAACTGTTGCCCCATCACCACCGCGCTCCCTTAGTGACACCCATTGGTGTCACATTCACATACCTCACAGAGGCTCCTTGCAAGATGATTCTGACAACTCTCTTTGGCTGCTTTGGCTTCTGAGCACCACTCAGTCTACCTTTGGTAACATGCACATATTGCTGAGAGAAAAGGGGAATTCCCAACTCTCTTTGGCTGCTTTGGCTTCTGAGCACCACTCAGTCTACCTTTGGTAACATGCACATATTGCTGAGAGAAAAGGGGAATTCCCAACTCTCTTTGGCTGCTTTGGCTTCTGAGCACCACTCAGTCTACCTTTGGTAACATGCACATATTGCTGAGAGAAAAGGGGAATTCCCAACTCTCTTTGGCTGCTTTGGCTTCTGAGCACCACTCAGTCTACCTTTGGTAACATGCACATATTGCTGAGAGAAAAGGGGAATTCCCAACTCTCTTTGGCTGCTTTGGCTTCTGAGCACCACTCAGTCTACCTTTGGTAACATGCACATATTGCTGAGAGAAAAGGGGAATTCCCAACTCTCTTTGGCTGCTTTGGCTTCTGAGCACCACTCAGTCTACCTTTGGTAACATGCACATATTGCTGAGAGAAAAGGGGAATTCCCAACTCTCTTTGGCTGCTTTGGCTTCTGAGCACCACTCAGTCTACCTTTGGTAACATGCACATATTGCTGAGAGAAAAGGGGAATTCCCAACTCTCTTTGGCTGCTTTGGCTTCTGAGCACCACTCAGTCTACCTTTGGTAACATGCACATATTGCTGAGAGAAAAGGGGAATTCCCAACTCTCTTTGGCTGCTTTGGCTTCTGAGCACCACTCAGTCTACCTTTGGTAACATGCACATATTGCTGAGAGAAAAGGGGAATTCCCAACTCTCTTTGGCTGCTTTGGCTTCTGAGCACCACTCAGTCTACCTTTGGTAACATGCACATATTGCTGAGAGAAAAGGGGAATTCCCAACTCTCTTTGGCTGCTTTGGCTTCTGAGCACCACTCAGTCTACCTTTGGTAACATGCACATATTGCTGAGAGAAAAGGGGAATTCCCAACTCTCTTTGGCTGCTTTGGCTTCTGAGCACCACTCAGTCTACCTTTGGTAACATGCACATATTGCTGAGAGAAAAGGGGAATTCCCAACTCTCTTTGGCTGCTTTGGCTTCTGAGCACCACTCAGTCTACCTTTGGTAACATGCACATATTGCTGAGAGAAAAGGGGAATTCCCAACTCTCTTTGGCTGCTTTGGCTTCTGAGCACCACTCAGTCTACCTTTGGTAACATGCACATATTGCTGAGAGAAAAGGGGAATTCCCAACTCTCTTTGGCTGCTTTGGCTTCTGAGCACCACTCAGTCTACCTTTGGTAACATGCACATATTGCTGAGAGAAAAGGGGAATTCCATTCTAAGTAGCTTAATGGATTTGGTGTCACATTCACATACCTCACAGAGGCTCCTTGCAAGATGAATGAGCTTAGTCTCCCATGGGATACCCTTAATGAAGGGAACAGAGATGTGAGCATCACCACCGCGCTCACTTAGTGACACCCATTGGTGTCACATTCACATATCTCTTGAAAAGCTCCAGAGAAGGTGACACCACAATTCCCTAGACAGCCCATCTCAAAAAGAGCAACCCAAACTGTGTATCAGGGTAAAGATGACTGTCTAAGAAAGCATGTGCTCAAATTGTCAGTCTACCTTTGGTAACATGCAGATATTGCTACTGATACTTCAGTGCTTTTTTTTTAATGAGCTTAGTCTCCCCAGAACTGGTGTAAGGGTTGTAGTTTATGTTTATTATCATCCTGTGAGTCTGAGGAGTGTAGGAATCTCTAAGTAGCTTAATGGATTCTGTTAGAACAAAATATGTTTTCCCATTAAGAGCATTGAGATGGGATACCCTTAATGAAGGGAACAGAGATGTGAGAGAAAAGGGGAATTAAGTACTGTAACATAGATGAAAATTAAAAGTATTGTTGAGACCTTAAGGCAATGTTGTGAACTTCCAGAGAAGAGAAGCCATCCAAGCACAAGGTATTCTCTTAGTCCTACAGGACATAGTTGCTGAAGTAATATTTTTCATAAGTTAAAAAGAGAATTAAATTAATGACAGAAGCCAAAGACATCAATAAAAATATAATACTGCTAACTACAGTGAGGCAGCACTGGAAAATTTTGTTGGCTGTAGGCACGAAATTATTTCCATTTTGAAACATTGTTCTTTGTTTTAAGAATTATGTACAAGATAAGTTTTGTACAAATGGGTATTAGAGGAGAGTTCACATAGAAGTAGTCCCTTCTAATCTGTTCATGCAGAGGACTGGTAAAGTAAAACATACTTAACCAGCTCTTACAGCAATCAATTTGCTAACTGCTTAATANTTATCAGATACAATGACATCTATGAAAGGGGAAGCAGAAGCGACCATTTCCATGGGACAGAAGTAATACTGCTTTCACAGGGCCTCCTTGCAAGATGATTCTGACAACTCTCTTTGGCTGCTTTGGCTTCTGAGCACCACAAACTGGCTAACTGTGGAGAGAGGAATCTGGGCAATAGACAAGGTAAAAATGACAATCCTTGAGGTTGAAGAACACCACTGAGATCATCAAGTCCAACTGTTGACCCATCACCACCGCGCTCACTTAGTGACACCCATTGGTGTCACATTCACATATCTCTTGAAAAGCTCCAGAGAAGGTGACACCACAATTCCCTAGACAGCCCATCTCAAAAAGAGCAACCCAAACTGTGTATCAGGGTAAAGATGACTGTCTAAGAAAGCATGTGCTCAAATTGTCAGTCTACCTTTGGTAACATGCAGATATTGCTACTGATACTTCAGTGCTTTTTTTTTAATGAGCTTAGTCTCCCCAGAACTGGTGTAAGGGTTGTAGTTTATGTTTATTATCATCCTGTGAGTCTGAGGAGTGTAGGAATCTCTAAGTAGCTTAATGGATTCTGTTAGAACAAAATATGTTTTCCCATTAAGAGCATTGAGATGGGATACCCTTAATGAAGGGAACAGAGATGTGAGAGAAAAGGGGAATTAAGTACTGTAACATAGATGAAAATTAAAAGTATTGTTGAGACCTTAAGGCAATGTTGTGAACTTCCAGAGAAGAGAAGCCATCCAAGCACAAGGTATTCTCTTAGTCCTACAGGACATAGTTGCTGAAGTAATATTTTTCATAAGTTAAAAAGAGAATTAAATTAATGACAGAAGCCAAAGACATCAATAAAAATATAATACTGCTAACTACAGTGAGGCAGCACTGGAAAATTTTGTTGGCTGTAGGCACGAAATTATTTCCATTTTGAAACATTGTTCTTTGTTTTAAGAATTATGTACAAGATAAGTTTTGTACAAATGGGTATTAGAGGAGAGTTCACATAGAAGTAGTCCCTTCTAATCTGTTCATGCAGAGGACTGGTAAAGTAAAACATACTTAACCAGCTCTTACAGCAATCAATTTGCTAACTGCTTAATACATTTTAAGGACCTGGTTGCTTGCAATGTTTTATTCATGTTTTAATAGAGTTCTCTATTATTAAGTTCAAATATTTTTAATTAAGAAAGAAGTACAGCCCTCTGGGTAATATTGCAACCACGTAGATAGCTGGTAATTAAACTTTCCACGTGTGTAACCACATTAAACAATCCTGAATAAATCATTTGAACCTATAAGAATGCAAATATAACATATGAAAAACTATATATAAATTCAAACAACAGGTTTTGTCAATCTAGCAAAAGATTTAAGAGTTTAATAGAAATGCTTTTTTTAATCATAAAAGGAAGATATGCCAAAAAGACAAGATAAGCTTTTAATTACTAAAAATAGTGAATATTAATTTTAGGCAAGTTTGCAAGTATCACAAAACTACTTCCATCAGCCCCTACTTCTCAAAGTAAAGTTAATCTCAAATTCAATTTTCAAATTCTCTCTTTGAAAATCAGCTAAGATCAGGAACAGCGTGTGAAGGGGCTTTTCTGTAGCAGTCACCTGGAGCTGCAGAAAGTGTAGCCCAAACTGTTTTTTCATAATACAGGAAGTTTGCTGTAGGGGATGTTACAGATAGAAAGCTTTTATGATATTTCTTCTTTCTGAGCACGATATTTCTAGAGTGAGACCACTACAAGAAAGGAAAAGACTGACCATTTGAAATAAGCCAAGAAGACCAACAAGTGTCTTGAGTTCTTCTATGAAAAAGAAATCTAAAAGATCTGTGCATCTTTCTTATAGGTGTAACAACGAGATATCAGATAGGGAGTGTTTCACCTTTATTAGAAAGGGGATGAGAAAAGTATTCTTCCAGATTATTTATTCTGTGTGGTGCTAGTTCATTCTGCTGTTTTAATGACTGCATGCCAATAGATCCATATATGAGATAAGAAATATAAGGAAAAGCATCTCTTATAGTAATGAAATAAATGAATTACAGAAGGTTTCTGCATAGGAAAATTAACAGGAAATCAACAGCCTCAGTAAGATCAATGACAATTTTAGCAGCCATAGATCTAGTAGAATACTCATGTGCCAAGGCTTCCCACATAAAACATGCAAGCTGAATGCATAATGAACAAATAAGTAATAGTAGCTCAATTGTTAACTTACATGTAGTAAGGCCTGGAGAAAATGTCAGGTATTAATGTGGAATTAAAGGTGGTAGTAATAATCACACAACTCAGAGATTAAGCTTGGAGCCCAAAAAAGTGAGGTAAAAAATGGGGTAACAGTTGTGCTAATTATGGTAGCTCATGCACTGCACAATTCAACTGAGCATGAGAAATAATGACAATAGTGGCATTTATTTTATTTTGTATACACTAGCAAATTACTAAAGTAGGCTTTAAAATTTAGTGCTGACGTAGTTTTCCAGATAAATTTTATGCTGTGCTTCACAAATAACTAACTAAATGTTACATTGATAGTGTTTATGATACTATGATAACTGTATGATTAAGTTTATTTCAAGATCTGCACTAAATGTTTAACCAATTTTAGCTGATGGATTTCTAAACTTTTAGAAGCTTGCTCAAATAATAACAATGGTAATATTAATAATGTTTTCATTACACTGGAACAGCAACTTCACCAAACTGAACCAACGTGCAGTCTGTAACAGTGCTGTGCTCTCCTTCCTGTAATGCTTGTTCCTCATAGCTAAGCAGAAATGCACTAACGAATCTTTTCTAGTAAACACATTGTTTTTTTTCCAACATTACAGCTTCTTTAAGATCCCCTACAAGATCCCCAAACATGTCTGTTGCATTCATACATTCTGGACCATGATCCTGTACACATTATTGACCTCCCTATTTTATTTCACAGGATTACGACTGGAAGAGCTACCAGTCAAGCAGACTGAGTGCATCAGAACTGCAGATGCTAGCTAGCATGAAGAGGCAACAAAATGAAGAACTGAAGGATATAGGAATCTCACATGGGTTGAGTGCATCACAGATAGACAACTGCAATGTCAGCATAAGCACAAGCAGTGATGATACAACAACCTGGAATTCTTGCTTGCCCCCAGTAAGTCTAAACCTACAACATTTTCCATGGAATTCTTTTTTTTTTTTTTTTTTTGTATTTCAGGAGTACTTGAATACTAATATTTCTTGGAGCAGCCAAAATTAGATGCACCATTACCAAGGTGTTTTTAGAACTCATTAAGTAAAATACACAACCAAAACACACACATAGCAGCTTCTATGCTACCACTACAGAAAAAAAATACCTCCTATTTATTTCCATGGAAGCTGTAAGAGAAGCACAGAGCGCAATAACACTATTTGATAGATCCAAATCCATGCACCAACAGAAGGTGTTATAGTGCCTTCTACCAGGATAGGAACACACTTGTTAAGGTATTAATCAGGACTTAGTTTAGAGAACAGTACAGGAAAAAGCAGCTTACCTTTCCCAAAGGCAGGTAAAGACTCAAGAACACAATCTCCAAAGAAAAAATGCTCCTTCCTCCACTGCTAACCCTTAAATGAGGGTGGACCCTGGATCCACCCCTTCCAGTTCCTCAGGGACATTACTTGCACCTGTGGTTCCTGGATTAGCCATGTCTTCTCACCTGGTGCTCAATCAGTGGTTCAGGCTGTGACCTAGCAATTCCCATACAAAATCTCAACTACAAAACACTATTTCTCAGCATAGTCACCACCATTATCTATGCATTTTTACCAGCTATGAACAAGAGCCTGCATGCCACGCACAGAAATCTCTGCACCAGCAGAGGTGACCCACTGTTTTATAGCTGCTGTGATCCATCATTGCTAGGAAAAAAAGTTGCCCACAGTCCAACCTTCACTGTGCTCACCCATTGTTTGGTCTCCATAAACAATCTGCAAGCATTGAAGAATATTAGGGGATGCCATTTTTTCCAGATGGAGGAATTCAGTGACACAACTTTGCTTCATGTGTGCTTTCATGTCAGATGCCACTCTGTCAGGCTGCCTTCTGCTGCCACGTCACAGCAACAAAATGTAAGAGAATATTGGTGGCAAGGTTCAGCCTCTGCTGCCATACCACCAACGTCTGCCTCTGATGTTGTGGGCCAACAGAAACAAATAGGAGGCATTACTTTCAGAGCAGCCCTCATATATACTCTTTCTTAGAATCCTGGATAATCACAGGCTGTACAGCTTGTCAATAGCAGCTGACAACCTGCAGATGTATGATATAGTACTTAAAAATATCTTCAGAATGAATGAAACCCATATATACCAGCCAGCAATTGCATTCTAGTATGAGTAATGGAGAATAATTGCTTCTTACAATGATAAAGTCTCATTACTGAAGAGCTAACTGCTCAAAGGACTGAAACAGGAGAGTAGTGTCAAAAAGCTGCAGTCCTTCTGAGCACTTAGTGTGTGATTCTTTTGTATTTTACACCTTGTATCATTACTTGTCCTGGCCCAAAGTGCTACAAAATCTCACAGCCGCACTGTGTGACAGAGTGCTGTTATAAGGAGAGGAGCATTTGTTACGGTCCACTGAAGAGTATCCAATGTGTGAAATCACAGAGTAGCATTCCAACAACTGTATAAAGGTATTTGCAGGAGCTACTGTAAAACAGATAACCTCATACGCCATTTATATCACAGCAACATAGCTCTTACTTTACTGCAGGTAAAACAATAATAAATTATTAATGTATCTGAAGTAAAGCCCACAGCTCTCAGAGGCAGCTCCAGTGGTAGGAGAGCAAGCACTGCTGTGTGCCCCAGTATAAATTCTTGTAGGGTAAATGCTCTGAAATGTTAGCTGCAAATTGTCAGGACCTACAGGGCCTAAATAGAGCACTGTAGTCTGAACAATGCTCTCAGTCATATGGCCTGATTTTAGGGTGGTCCTGCACGGAGCAATTGATGGTCCTTATGGGTCCCTTCCAACCTGGGACATGCTGTGATTCTGAAGGATTTTTTAAAATGAAAGGTTCTGCTCCAGTGCTTAGTGAAGCACAAGGTGATTGCCAAGAGAGCTCTTTGATCTCGCGGCCTTGATAGTTTCTGTGTGCATTCACACTAATAACATCAGTTTTAACAAGTGTTTAGATATAGTAGGTCAATCATTTAAACTGTAATTTAGCATAGCTATGGTGTTCTGTTGGCTTACCAATCTACAAATGTTGGCTCATTTCATATGGCTGCTTTCAGTGAATCCCCACACTGAGCACCACACGTGCCATAAATGTGTTATTCTGTGCAAAAAACAGACTGAATAACTGAGAGATAGAAATACTATCCAGAGCACTTAAAGCATGTTTGAACGTTGTTCCTGCTGGATTTCAGTCTTCTGTTTTTACATCCCCTCATCATTACTGCTACCATCATTCAGGCTGGGTCGAGAGAATTTGCAAATGATCAACCCCTCCAAAGCCTGACATACAAACTGCAGAAAACTTTGTCTGTGTCTGCAGCCATCTACCGTTGCTTTGTCAGATGACTTTAGGAAAGAAAGAGAGCTAATCCTCATTTCATAGCCTGAGAAATTAGGGACAGTTTGAAATTCTTATAATGACTGACCTTTCATGTGTTTCCAGGTAGTATCATTCAGATTATTTACATCAGTATTATCTATCACTTTGCCTTGTGGTCTTCCAACATAATCATAAAAAGTATTTTTTATTCTAAATTTTCATTCATCTTATATAAGCTTTTTGTACCTTGTTTGAATCTATGGCAACAGCACCACCAGAAGGCAGATTGCTGTGTATCTTTCATTTTGAAATACATACGATGTTTTGTGAGGCAGTGCAGTATATAATCATGTTAAACAGTGAACATACACATCAGAGTAATATTTTATTAATAAAGCACACTCTTGGTGAGTTTATTTTTTCTATCATTTGCCTCTATTAGTGTGATTTCCAGATTCATTGAAAATTTTCACTTATTACTGACTAATGAATCTCAGCAACTCTTCTGAAGTAAAGGCACATAGATCCATCATATTGCCAAGCTGCAGTTAGAACAGATGTCCTTAAAAAACTATAAGACTGATATACTAAAACTGTATTTTACAACCTATGATAGCTTAGCAAGAATAGAGTATATGCTGTCAGGAGAAATTGTTGAAATGCGAGTTGTTTAGCAGCTGCTGTAAACCATGACAGCCAAAAAGAAATAAAATAGCTTTGAATATTACACATTACCCAGTATTGCTATCAGCTATAAATATAAACAGCTTTTTTCTTTTTTTATGAATTTTACTTCAAAGGAGAACTGCAAATTCTTGCAAGAAGTGCGTGGGGCACAGGAAGGAACTCCAAAGTAATGATAAATATATGTAGAACTAAAAATTCTGAAAGATGATATTTGACTGAATGCTTTCTTAAATTTCCAGATATATGAAGTTCAACATTAGCTTTGCAACAGCGTGCAAGATGTACTATGTACTGCAGAGTATAATGTGAGATTTCTATCTACACATATGCATGTTATCCAAGAATTGCTGGAAAGCATAAGAAATAACTCTGCATTAATGCCTTCCTCTGTTCTGGAGATCCAGTGAGATCTTCTTGCCCTGTCAGGGAGATTCAGCTTCTTGGGTTGCTTTTTCCAGACAACATCAGACATGTTGGACAACATCAGACAGAATCCTGGAGCAAGATTGCCTGTAAGAGAGTTTAGAATACCCTCTTGCCTGTGCTCCCTTATTCTCAATCAGAAATGAAAAGGAGAATGAATTGCAGGATCACAGAGTCATTAAGATTAGAAAAGACCATGAAGACTGTCAAGTCCACCATCAGCCCACCCCCACCATACTGCAGCCCACATCCCTCAGTGCCACATCTCCACAGTTCTGGAATACCTCCAGGGACAGTGACTCCACCACTCCCTGGGCAGTCTGCTCCAATCGATGAAGATTCCCTTAGATTGCCAATTGATGAACCCTAAAACCTCACAGCAGTGTAATACTCTGTTAGGCTCCAGAATATGCTCACCACTTAGATGTGACTTTCAAGTATGGACGCACAAAACACTAAGATTACTTGTTTCTCAAGCAACTGCCTAAACATAAATTCAATCAAATAGGTTTTGAACTAGAAAACATTTAAAATTTCAGGGTTCCTGCCTAATTTGGGAAGGTCTTCTGCCCTCCGTTGTGACAATTCAGAAAAGAGAACACTTAACACAGAAATGGTCTGACAGAACTGAAGTCTGACAGACAGGAGGAGTGATATTTAAACCCAGAATTATTCCAGCTGAGAGCTCAGTTTGACAGCCCCTGGAGGGATCTATTCACATCAAGTCAAATTGCAAAACTGAGGCAGACTATTCTTTACTATGAAATGAGACTAAAAATTATTTAGACAGATATTTTGGTTCATAGACTGACTAATTCACCTTCTGTCTCATCCACTGTCTTTTACTAGCCATCACTTGGGAACTGCACCATCCATGACCAGGCAGTGACTTCAATTTGGCAGTAATTAGAATGTCATTCATCCCAAGCACACTGTTTCTCCCCACTTTCTCAAACGATGAGAACAAACTCTTTTTAATTACTTTCTATAAATATGCAGCTCCTTTCATAATACATAGTACTTAACATCACATGCACTGATTTGTACAAGTATTTTAGTGCATGCTTGTATTTTCACTTGTTTCTGCATTTGCTTCAGTGATTTGTTTAGAGCTGCTCGTGATGCACTGGATGACGTGATGGGATCCTCTCTGCAAACATGACATATACTTTGAGATAAAGTGTATTTCTGAATTTTTATATTAGTTTATGAATATCAGTGGTTCTGGCAAATAGGTGTTTTAATGACAGAAACAACAAGTTATTTAATATAGAATTTTGGGGGCACATTACTGCAATCATTGGGTAAGATTTGGAGATTTTTTTTTTCATCAGAAATGATCATCACCTTTCCCTGTCTGTGTCCTGGCCCTGGCCCCACACTCACATCAGCAGACAAGTGACAGCATGGTCAACTCCTTCATTCGTATGTATTTCTACCCAGATAAGAATCATCTGTTAAGTTATACCTTTGCACAGTTAGGATCTGAATGTCCCTTTTAAGTTTCACACAGATAAGATGAAAGACCATAAAATTCCCATATCAGAAGCTGCAAATGTGTATCCTCATAAAGGGTCTCTTATGTACTTTTGAACATTCTGAAAGAATATTTGCAAAGTTATTTTCTCACTGTTATTTTATGTTTTCCATAGCCCATCAGTCAGCAGCATCACTATCAGAAAGAAATGAGCCCACTTTCACGTTCCAACCCACGGTAAGATTCCATTTATAGCCCAGGCAGTAAGAAATCAGAGTGTTCTGAATACTAAATGTGACGTTCTTTGATTTAATCTTAAATCTCCTTTCAGTTGCAGCCTCATCTCAAAGAGCCTCAACATTGCTCTTTTTAGTCATTGTCTACAAACTGCAGTAAATCTGCATTGTCCCAGAATGCAGGGCTGGATTCAGCACGGTTCAGATGTACCCTGTATATTTAAAGGAACCAGCACAGCCCTTGCTCCTACACGTGCTTTGATGCATGATTCAGCAACTCTTCTTCATCTGACATTTATACACTCTCACCTGATTCTTTCTCTCTCTCCCTGTCTCTGCTTTATAGGCTCAGAAGTAAAATTGTACCTGTGACTCCAGGTGTCAGGGAATCCATTTGTTAGAAAAGGTTTTAATGTCACTTACGTAGAAAGGACTTTCAATAGATAACCCAGTCAGGACAAGGTGCTGTGTTATAACACTGTGGGACAGTTCAAACCAGTCCTGTCTACAGTGTATTTTGGATGTCAAGTTTTTAGCCTTATCTGTTCTGTTCGGGGTCAGCACCAAAAGCCCAGTGACTGTAATGTAAGATAAGATGGGGATTTGAAGACAAGGGGAGATGGTGGCTAAAGAGAAGCAATGAATGTTCACACAACCAGAATGAATGGTCCTGTTTCAGAACTGCCTTGCACCTGTGAAAACCTGGCATCACTTTGCCAGTTCTTGAACAGCCCAAAAGGAGACAAACTTAATTTTTAAAGCAGTCCTGCTTCACTTCCCATTGGTGTGATTAAAAGAGATTTTGCATGTCCAAGTTTTAGCTGGACAGTGCATGTATGCTGGGAGAGATATCAGGAGAGGGTATTTTGGATATGACTGCAAGATAGTTTGCTTGATTTCTTTTTAGGATACCAACAGTGTGAAATTTTATGACAGTGCGCTGCTAGTCAATTGTGCAGCATAATATGCCTTTCTCCTCACACAGATGTTTTCAGTCACTTGTTTTACTTGCCATCTACATTTTTATTATCTTCTTGTTAGATTTTATGGAGTGAACACTACGAAACTTGCTGTGTGAGTTATCCAGATGCATCACTTACTGCAACATACAGCCATATGTTTCTTAGTGCACACAGTATATTACTGGAGTTAAAGTACAACCCCAGATTCCTGTCCATTTCATAAGTAAACCTAAGTGCCAGTATTGTTCAGGAAAATCTGTCCACCTTCCTTGCTACTTACCAAAGGAGCCACCTCTATCCTTGCTAATTGTTACACTGGACAAAGTGGATGGAGACACTTGACTACAGCCCATAGGTAAAAGTAATCTACATTTCAGTGCAAGCTGCATTGTTTTTCTACTTTCTGCCAGTAGGCTGTTTGAGTCAGATTTTATTATTTTTATTCATGTGATAAAGCAATTTGGTACTCAGTACATTTTATATACTGAAAAAGAGAGGAAGCACCATTATCTGTAAAAATAAAGCATTTCAGCGTATCAAGTTTATGTGATCACCAATGAAAACTTCTATTTCCATATAATAAATTCTAAAATGAAATAGTATAAATTACAACTTTGTTCTTATGCTATTTTAATCCAGTACACACAGTAGACAAATTTCTGTAGAAGTCATTTTCGAGAAATGCAGGCAAAGTATTCGTAAAATACCTGAATACTTGGAAGTGCCCCATAAATTCAGTAGCCCTTGTGAACTGACAGGAAAGTATTACTGGGCTGTAAATAGAGAAGATGACAAAGTTATGAGGTCAGTTTGCATCATGGTGTAAAAACTGGAGAAGATGTGCATGGGATATCATGACTCGCATTGTTAACTTTCATTTATAACAGAAAACTTGGTCATGTTTTCCATTGAGTGTGTGTATGAGAGAGAGAAAATTAATGGCAATTTTGTAACTTAGTAATTACGATTTTTTTTAAAGCCTATTTTAAAAAGTAACATAAGGGCAAGTGGAAAATACCTCCATCTTTGTAAGCCTATGATAGCTATGAAAACAAACACGAGAATATCTGAAAAACTGATGTATCCTATGTAGATCAAGGGATGAAAATACCATGGTATGAAGAGATTTACATTACACACTTACTGAAATAACAAACTGTTGTAAAGAACGATAAAGAATGTGACAGGGGTAAAGTAACTTTAAAAGGTGTATTAGTGGTATTTTCTGGGAAATGGAGAGAGCAATGTAGCAGCTATTGTCCAGTAAGTGCAGTTTCTGTCCATTAGAAGATAAGCCAGGAAAGAAAGCACCTGTGAAGATAATGGAAATACAGTCAATAAAAAGACCTGGCTAGACTCATTTTCCATTGGATCCACTGAGTAAAGGTCGTAAGTCTGCCAAGAATATTGCTGCTGCAGTGCAAATCATGTCCACATCACGCTGCTTTGCAAGGCTCAGAACCAGTGAATGAAAGGAGGCAGACTGACTGCAGAGGCTACAGAGCCAGATGAGCAAGGTGTGTGGTGTCTCAGAGCTTAGCTCTGCAGTGCCTCAGGCTGAATGGCTCTATGGTCCGAGCTCAACTTCATAACTGCTTCCTTTCCCCCCAGATAGGAAACTAATTAGCTGTTACTTTTCCCACCAGAGCAGGAGCTGGAAACTGCTGTGCTTACTTAGTAAGCATGTCAGCAGCATTGTCCTCCAAAATATTTGTGTGTTGTAGAAGATTTGGAAGTTGTGTTAAAGGAAATGCAGAAACAAAGTTTAATATTGCAGAGGAATTGCAGCGATACAGAACTGCAAAATGAAGAACTGTTCTGTAAAAAAGATGTTTAGCCTAATTGTGTGAATAGAGTTCCTGAACTGCAGATGCTCTTCAGAAAATTTATTTCTGATAAAAGCTGATTTTCCATCTTTGAGAGATATTTTTTTAAGTTGAAATCTGTCTTTATAAGCACTGCCTCACCAGCTCCTCAGCTGGCATCCTGCTCAGCTCTTCCCCATCTACCAAATTAAATTTGTTCTTCTGAAGTTCAAACAGCTGTTCACAGAAACCATGCTAGGACAGGACATAAATATTTCAGCACATCGTTAGGTATCTTTTCTAAGGAAGTATGTTTTACTTTGGTAATGTTATATAAAAGATACACAGGCAATTTTTCATTTAGGTTTTACTCAGACATTTGGTTCTATATGTTTAAAAAATGCGAATTGTGGACACAATGATTTGATGGTAGTGAATATCTGCCTGATTTGGAGTATGGCCAAGAATATGAGATCAGCACGTATAACACAGGCTTCATTTTATGAGAAAGCTTAGTTATCAGTAGTCTCCAACTAAAGAATGAGTGATCAAGCCGTGTTTCAGTCACAAATTATTATTTTTTTAATTAATCGCTGGTAGGTTTCGTAGATTAATATCTTAACATCAACAGCCTCCCAGAACTACTGTAATGTAAGTGTGGCTGACAGCTTTTCCTAGGGTGACTGCAATCTGCAGAAGTTCATTAGTATCTCAGTCAATGAAAATGATCTTTTGGAGTATTCTCTATATCTCTGCTGTGGGCATCACCCAGCAGGAGACTGAAGAAGCCATGTGATGCCATTTTGCCAGATTCCCATCTACTCTTTCCAGTGTCTTGCTCTTGTCCATGATGCTCTGAGCTGTATCCATCTCGGTTACTATCTCACAAGTTTTGCTATGAGAAGTGAGCATTACTGATGCTCTGAAGTGATAGGATTCAGGACCTGAAAGTCAGCTGCTGCTTCTGTGAAATCTTCATGTTTACATTAGATTCCATCATGGTTTAAGAACCATCTTAAAACCAAGGAACACACCAGGTTCCCAAAATGTTAAGGAAATCCAATGAAATTGTTAAGTGTTTGTGGGAAATAGATGATGCAGTTCAGGGTGGCATTTTGTCCAGACTTATGTGCTATCTATGAAAAGTGACACAGTACTCTAGTTTAAATCCTTGAAGCTTTGCTACTTGTGGATGTGATAGGAAGTCCCTTGTCTCTGTAACAGGCTGATAAGGGCCTGCAGTCATTGGCAGATGATAAATAGTCATTGACATCACCTCACATCAGCGTGGTGCAGGCTGACTAAAGCATCATTGTAACCTGCATGCATTCCATTAGAATGATTGGTCTGTCATCATTCTTCCTTCTAATGCAACCCCAAGAGAAAAAAGTAAAACAATAACATTTTCTTGTCGTTTTTTGGTAAAGGTATCTCTCCAATGGAAGTAATTCATATTTGTATAGCAAAAAATGAACAAGCAGTAGTTGCCTTTTATGACCACTCCCTATTAATTTTAGAAAGTAAATTATTTTTCCCATTTTCTTTTAAAGTTTCTGGTGCCAGCCTTTTTCATAACCTATTTCTGCCATAAATATTGCCATGATCACCGCACGTAAAATTTGCACACAATATAATCCACAAACTTTGCAAACACTCAGGTACAAATACTAAAGATATGCTCAGTTTTTAGGCTGCCATTTGTGTATACTTATCTGCCCCTAAAGAAAATTAAATATGCCAGTAGCTGATGTATGTCATAGCACCACTCAAATTCAGTTAAGATTAAGCTCACCTATAAAGTGATGCAGCAGCAGAAGGATTACGGTTATAACATTTATTTGTACTACACCAGAACTTCTCTACCATGGATGCTGTAAAATTCAGTTGCAAAACATATTTGTCTCCTGTATTTCCAGGCAAGGGCATAAATAGTCTAATAGCTTAGGGTTGAGAAGGGAATTTAAAGAATGAGTTTTACAAACAAAGAAGTATATTTATTTTTTTGATTCATTAGAAGATTAAAGTCAGACAACTCCATTATTTCTGCAAAACAGAAATTATTACATTAGGAAGTATTAGGAAATTACACAACAGTTGTCAAAATAAGTGAACAAGAACAATGTATCACAAAATGTACTTTGCTTTTTCATTGTACTTGTTCAGTTACTTTACTCATCCACAAAATAGAGTAATTTGCAATAGATCTCCCCATCGTTAATCTGAATTAGCAAAGTTCTGCTGCATTTGTCAGGCTATAATATGCATGAAAAAGAACATGACAATAGAAGCAAATGGCACAGGAAACATCTAATTGGAAAGGTTAAATTTTTTAATCACTGCAGAAAGACTGTTGAGAACCGAGTGGCTAACATGCAAAAGCTTGTTAAAGTAATCCAGAAATGACTTTCTCTTGTACGGAATCTGAGAACATGAAGTCGTGGCAGCATACATATGGAGGACTAAAAGAGTAAAATGTAAAACATGGAAAATGCTCCTAACCATGTGCTCTGTGCCTAGAATAAAACATGGGAAAATCCAGAGCTGTGTACCCTGCCTTAGTCTTTGTTCTTGCCTCCTGGGGTTTTCAATCACGTTATTGGACAGCAGCAAAAACAGCATTAAAAAGATGTATTTCAGTGCCTCCAGTGTCCCCTGTACAAGTTTCCTTGTTGTTGTCACTGTTGCTTATTGTTGTTTTCTTTTTAATTTCTAGTTGTATTCCCATTCTTGCAGTGGTGGAGAAGTTAATAAGTACTCAAAGTTGAGGAATTGCTTGAGAACACTGACACAGGGCAGGAGTTTCAAAATGTCAGTGCAGAATGGTGGGGTGCAGCAAACAGCACTCAGTCCCAAATGCATTTGCTTAGGATGTTGTCCTTTGCATCTCCATGATGCTTGGCTGAATGAGGCTTTTAAGAGAACTGGTATATATGACTGCATTTTTTGCTAGGCACATTTCATGGTCACTCTTCCCTGAATAAAGTGTCAGTGCCTATTTAAGGTGAGACAAAAGACTTCCTATTTATTGCTGCCCATAGAAAGCAAATCAGCTGCTTCATTTCTGCAGCAGCCCATGTTTGTGTGGCACTACTGATTGGAATACTGCATTGCTGAACTTTTTGTGGCCCATGAGCCAACTGTTCCAGGCTTTCCCAGGACACAGCACCTGCTGGCTGTTCACGTACCAGCGAGCCATCCCTTGTTCCTGGCAGGATGTCTGAAAGAGATCTTTATTTTTTTCTTACAAAGTAAAACTGCCAAACTGCCTGGGTTTCCAAGGGCACAAGTGCCCACCACCTCCTTTCCCTGCCGCCCCACTACCATTTGTGTAATTGCTTTGATCCATCATACAGAGCGTGGCTTTTGATTCCTTTCTGTGATTTTGCTGTCGGTGACAAAACATGATGTTTTTGAAAAATCAGAGCAAGGTAGCATACTTCTCACTTTGTTGGTAATGATTAAGTTTCCAGCTTCATGCTGTACCATTCACTGTATTAATACACCAGAAGGTCAGAGTTCCCTAGCATTTATTTTTTTTTCACTTTCTTGAAAAAGAAAGGCAATTTTCACAGGCTAGGAACATTCAGCTGCATCACCTTTAACAAGTTTGATAATATTAAAGTTAGTGTTCTGTTGAGTCATGTTCTCCCCATTGATCTTTAAAAGCCCTCTGGCTGTGTGTCATCCATTAAAAGTTAAATGGGATGCAGCCTACATTCAGGATGGGCAGAACAGTAAAGTGCTGTTAACGTCTGACTGTGGAGAAAAAGAATTACTTTAATTGTGACAAGACTCATTGGGTACGAGATTCAGGTGTTTCTTGAATGGTGAAATGGTAAAATATAATTTTTTAAATGTACCATTTAATTGCTAAAAATACGTGAAAAAAAAGAAGCAAACCCTTCCTAACAGATACTTAATTAAGTGTGGAAATCTAGATGATTCATTGTCCAGTGAATATCTGACTTACATGATCAGAATTCACTTGTTTAAGATTACATTAATATACTGGAATTTTAGAACAACTTTGCAGATTCTTTACTTGCTGGTCTTCTGATAAGTGAATCAAAAACAGCAAAGAGTGAAGGGCTGATACTTCACTTAAGTGAGATGATAAAACTGGTTTTCTCTTCTAGTGATGTTTACATCGCCATTGAACATCAAATCTGTAGTGTAGCCAGCTAGTTAACAGGGTGATGCATTAGAGATCTAGTCTTTAAGTAAATCACAATGTTACTAAACAGAAACTATCATAGAGTCGTGGAATCATAGAATGGCTTGGGTGGGAAGGGACCCAAGGATCATCAGTTTCCAGCCCCCCTGCCACATGCAGAGCCACCAACCTCCACATCTGCTGATGAAGCAGTCTGCCCAGGGCTCCATCCAGCCTGGTCTTGAACACCTCCAACTATGATAGAAGTTTCATGTATTTAACTACAAAAATTTGACCAAATAGCACAATATGTTCATTACTAAGCTGTAAAACCTCCAAATTCAGATCATTCTTGTTTTCAGACCGATGAACATGAGCAGTATGTTCTGTATATCCTGCACAGTTTATTGTTTGAAAACTCACGTAATAAAAGAAAAATGGAAAAGTATTAAGAGGCCAAACTTTCAGCTGATACCAGTCAGCCTGGTCATAATGTCCACACAAGTAACTGCACCTTATGGCACCCAAATATCTTGTCCCATAAGTAGAATGCACATTTGCTTTATCACCCTGAATCCAGTCTAGCACCAATACGCAAACACATATTCTAATGTAAGTCTTTAAGAGGACAGATTCAAGTCTTTGATGCATGGTTACTTTTGTGCTGTTTATGGTTTCTTTTTAGTTACTAGTTCATTGGAAATCAAATAATTTTGCACTTTGTTATGAAAAAAAAATCTCTTTGCCTCCATTAACAGTATGGTGTTTGCAGGCTGGACTTGCTGAAGCGATCTGGAGAAAGGAAGAAGTCATTTTGTAAATACACTCACGATTTTCTAAATCTTAGTGGTAGCAAAAAAAGAAAGTTCCAGTAAAGCATACAGTAAATGAAGATATTATGTATTAGGGATGGAATGAATCTGTCACTTTGACGGATTGTGAGGCAAAGAACAGATTAACAGATTACTCATAGTCAGAGTGTAGCTCACTGTGAAAAATGTGCAGGAAATGATAAGTGTTGGTTTGTGCTGATTTAATGATATTTTGAGACTACAATAACACTCCAGGAGAATAATACAGTGTAACTCATGTCTTGCATTTTTTGAATCATCAACATGTTGCCAGATTAACCTTAAATCCCTGTGATATTTCTTCTTAAAATACAGTTTTCAGTTCATGCAGAGCCATACAGACATGCATATTTATGTTATTTCTCAAGATTTTTATTACAGTGTTCACTCAAAAATCTTTGATTTGTGTTTATAAATATACTCCCTATTCCTTCAGTGGTATATCTCTTTCTTCTTCTGTATACTCACTTAGTTCTGCATTATTCTCACTCAGTTCTTTCCATCTGAAGCTGTGTAGCAATGAAAAGTTACTGATTTAAAAATTAATACTAAATGTTTCTTGATTTAGGGCATATTTTGTGAGAATTTGTCAGAATGTTCAGAACTGAAATTGTTTAAAACATTTTCGATGCAAAAATGGACAATTTAAGGCTCAGCTGGCTTCACAATTGTTACAGACATATACTGCTTGCACCTGAAATTTGATTTCTTTTTTATTTTTTTCAAATAATGAGATTTCATTTTGTACATAACAAAATACATCTGAATGTTAATAGCCTTCAGAAGTCCTTGCTGCACTACTGAAGCTAATATTGAAGGCTTTCTTTCTACGGAAATGTTTCTGTTAAAAAAAAATCTCATTACACGTGCATACATAATATATTATAAAGCAGAACCCAAATAAGTGTTTATAGGCAATCTGATGTAAGTTAATGAAGTTCCACATAACCTTGAAGTTCAGCAGGTATGTGCATAATTGAAAATTCATATCTGATAATCTATAGGAGCCTAAAAGTAATGGAGTCTCCAAAAAAAGATGTAGCAGGGAATGGGTGGGGGGCTATACCACAAAGCTAGGTGACTGTATTCACTTATTTGAGTATTAAGTTGATCTCTATCAACCTCTACAAAGTAAATATCATTAAAAATCCAAATAAAGTGAGGAAAAATAGTTCTTCATCTTACCCGTAACAAATATCCAAGCTACGCTGAACCACTTTTTATATAGGAGCTCATGCTTTGCATTCACGTGCTCAAGGTAAGATATTTACTTGGAGCAAGTGCAGTAGAATTGGTTTCAGCAGTATTAAATATTAGTACAACAGAAGTATGTGCTAAGGTTTTAGTTGACAGTAGCAAAAACTGACAAAATTGGTTTTTTTTCCCTGAAAATGTTTTTTGTGGTCTTGATTCATATACGAGCATTCTCTGATCCTCCACAGAGTTCATCAAATTATTCACTGTCAAAAAATAATTCAACAAATGTGCTTCTCTTGTTACCACTCAGGCATGAGCCAGTTGTCTTCTAGTATTCATAAAAATTTACTAAGAACTTCATGCAGTTAAATATCATCTTTTGTGTTCTTTATTGATTGTACTCTTCGGATGCTTAATAACCTGTGCACGTCATGTTTTGTTCCTGATACAAAACTGATGTCACTTTTTCAGTTCCTGGTTTGATGCAGTGCAGCACTTGCCTTGCATTTCTTAAGTATACTGCTAGGTTGACCTAACATTTTGAATATTCCTTTTAATTCCTTTATAGACCATCAGACAAAGCTGTTGTACTAAAACTTCAAAGCATTTTAATTTTGTTAATAATGTGAATTAAATGATCCCATTGATTAAAGTAGTACAAATTAAATCTTATCCAAAAGAAAAGTGATGAAGTACACTATCTCCATTCACAGGAATGTTTGATATCTTTTTATTATGAAGCTTGCCATTTTTTCAGTCCAGCTAGCAGGACAGCCTCAGAAGTAATCTGTAACAAAATAAGAGTATCAGCGGTGTTCATCAAGATTGAAATCAAAGCCTCTGATTATTCATTCTTCTGTTGATGGTATTACTGCTCATGGACAAATTTTAATATGGGATTGTCTCTGATTAAATCTTTGTTTAAGTGCTGCTTAAAAAAGCAGTGCTAATTTTCTCAACACATTTTACCACTTCCTGCAAATCTTCTATTATAAAACTGAAAAAATTGTTGATAAGTCCCAAAGATTACTCCTGTTTTTATCTCAGTTCAGCTATCATGTGATCTCTGAATATATGGCATTTGTTTTCTGAAAGGTTTTTTTGTTGTGTTGTGTTTTCTTTTTTCAAGAAAAGCCTATGACATGGCAAGACTGTATCACATGTTTTACTGTATTTCGGTATGGAGAATAGCTTCAAGAATAATTCAGACTCTCAGTGCCAGCATTAAAGATGCTGGCCAATCTGAATGTGTGTGGAAGCTGTTGGGAGCCTTCGTACAACAAAACTCACAATGTCAAAAGACAATACTTAGCATTCAGCATCGTTATCAGAGGAGCTCAAGATAGTTTATTGCATGCTGATTGTATTGGTTATAGCTTGAGGCGTTGATAGCACAGAGTGTTTTAATTAGTCAGAGTGCTTGATTAGCTTTTCTGTTTTAAGGAGATAAAGAAGCTTCTGAAAGACGTCTGCCCCAGAAATATATTTTTAATTTTTATATTTTAATAATAATAAATAGTTTAATAATAATTTAATGTTTTAATAAGAAATAATAAACTTGCCACACATTTCCCTTGCCTCAATCATAAAGCCTCATACCTCTGCCTTCAGAACCATCAAAATCCCAAGCTTTTACACTGGCACCTACTAGAACAAATGCATCAACTGATCCAAATGCCTCAAAATAAATATTGAGAGGAAAGCGAGCAACTTATTTATACCAGAATTAAATAACTGAAGAACAAAATAAAGGACAAAATCATCCAGCTAGTGGCAAATCATCCCGTCCCCAATTTCTTAGACTTAATCTGTCAGGAGGACCTTTCAGAGGTGGGGCTTCAAAATGAAATGAGTAAATATATGGCAAAGAACATAAGAACTATGACTTTAAGAGAGGTCCTGGTTTAATGGCACACAATCACCTTCCTCCTTCCATGTTCTGTAAGTGAAACGTCTCTTGTCATTTCCATTGGAGATAATTGCCTTATTATCTTTCTTTCCTTCTTACTAACATCCTCTCTGATTTCCAGGTACCTAATGCCTTTTTTCTTTAGAAACGATCTGGAATATATTTTATATGAAAAACATGCATCTTTAAACTGTTCCAAACCTGCAGAACTGTGTATATGCTCTAACACTTCCTTACTTTTCTAGCTACATTTGTTAATCAGACTGAGACCAACCCTCTACCATGCCACTGGATATCATGTGCATTTACTTAACTGCTGTTCCTGAAAGCTTTTGAGGCTTTGGTGTAAATGAAGAATCTTTGGGTGTATTCATGGAATACAAAAATGGTACAGAATGACAGAGGGAGCAAATAATGAGATGTCTAGGCAAGCTTATCATGTGGACGAGTTGCACCAGTTCTCATTGGCAGAACAGCAGAGGAGGACTGGCTGGAAGTTGAACATATATGTGAAAACAGAATGATGGGATAAAAAAAATGTGAAGTATGATTTTTACATATTGAAATGATAGAAAAATCTGTACCTTCCCCTTTAAGTCTACTATACTACTTGCTGGATTTCTACACCAGCAGTTCTGTTTCCTGAGGCAGAAAATTAGTTTTTTCCATTTTGACTGCTAACAGATAGGTGGTTGTCCCCTGGTTCACCCCAGATTATGTGTACATGCCAGCAGGAGATGATGTGGAATCAATAGCAAGTCCAGTAGTAGCAGAAAAACTAACACCAACCAACGAGAAAGCAGTTGGCTTATTTTAGCAATTAGAGCACATGACTGAGCCTTGCCAGATTTCTCTGTCAGAAACAAATCTTACATGAGATCTTCAAGGCTTTTCAGAAAGTAGAAGTACATCACCTGTTCACTTGGTGTTGGACAATTGATGTAGTTAGGCAATGTAAAGAAACCTGCCAAGCTTTGGGAAAATTCATCCTTTCTAGAGGAATCCCTGGATGTTGAAGTTACTTTACATCCCTAGCTAAACTTCCCAGCCTCTAGCACAAGTTGGATGCAGAATGTTCTTGTACCAGCTGTTGGAACAGCCATGGCCATACGTAAACTGAATTAACTCCAAACTAACCTAACTTGATAGAGCTTCACTGTTCCACCAGAATGAAGCAAATGGGGGAATTTAATTCCCATCTACTTCCTTTGCCTTTCAGTGAAATACATTGGTCAAAAAGGATGGAACTGGTTCCATCAAAATGAGATGATTTGCTGAGTTCCCCTGTATTCCATTTCAAATGTTAAATTTCAATCACTGAGTTTAGTTAATGGTGATGTGGAAGCCTGAATGCGTTATAGCTCTTAACTGTTGAGCAGGAGAGATGGGAACATAATGAAACATCAGCTATGCACAGTGTACAGAGATTAGCTTCTGATATGAAAAGAACAGTGAGACAGGGACAACTGCAGAAGGATGGCCTGACCTTTGTGACTTAGATATGTCCTTCCAGGGCTACATTTCTCTGACTGACAGTATGACTTGAATGAAATCTCACACTTTTTCAGTGGAAAAGTCTACCTTTCAGCTTGAAATAAAAGGCAATAGCAATAACAATAAAAAAGGACTATTCTGTTTTCCTTTCTTTGAGCTGTAACAATCAAAGGCAGTGTATCATAAAGTGGCATATCGGAAATGAACACTGAACTTTGCATCAATGTATGATAATGTGAAAATCATTTTTAAAAGCTGTCACAAAGTAGTGTTCAGCAGAGGCATAAACTGCCTATAAAATTAAATAGGTGCAGAAGTCCCATACTCTCCTGTCTGTGATAAAGATTACATCAAAACTTTTTTCTTTGTAGAAGCAACACAGATTTGTGACAGCTGTGATGAGAAGAATTCTCTGTCTTCTGGTCAGCAACCAGAGCTATGTTGTGGTTAATAACAAATTTTTATCTCTAACATATAAGAATTGTATAACACTAACACTTGCTGGGTCACCCAGTTGGACTAGATGATCGTAGTGGTCTTTTCCAACCTTAATGATTTTATGCTTCTGAGATTCTGTGACCATATAAAGGGGGCTGCAAGCAGTGCCAGGTCAGTGGTAACCAAACACAGCTCTTGCAATTGCCATTAAGCTTTTTTCCCCAGGATTTTTGGTTGACCTCTACAGTGTACATCAAACACAGTTGGCTTCTCCCAGGTATGTTCCGCAGCAAAGGACTCTGATGAGCCCCATGAGCTTTCAGAGCACAGCTCTGGGGATTATGTATCATATGTACTATGAGAGAGTAAGACCAGCTGAAATCTGCAAAGCAAGATTTTCAGTGTGAACAGGTGAAAATGCTAAGGAAGGAAGGAAGCCTAAACTTTTTTAATGATGCTAGCTGTAAACTGTATTTTTATAATAATAAAATCACAAATAGGAACACAAACTTTGCTTTTAGTTTGGATGTTTTCGTTTGTGTTTTTCAGAGACTGGTTGGATGCATTCAGTCCCCCCATCACTCCTGCAAGCCAGAAATTGGAAGAGCACATAAAATCTTCATCAAATCGCAGTGTTCCAGGTAGGAAGTTGTGAAGACTTGGACAGAAAAACATTTCTAAATGCTAGATTCTAGATTCTTAGCATTCTGGTTCAATACAGATTAATCCCATTAAAAAATACATCTCACTTGTTTAAAATAAGGAATTTATGATAGTGAAGATGGAAAACAAAAACAAAAAAAGAGAGAAAGAAAGCGAAGACTAAAATTGATGTTCAGAAGAACCGGAACAGTTACATATGTGATATTCCTCTTTTGATGAAAAAAAATAAATAAATGTGGCTTTAAATGAAACCTTGGCACAGTTTCCAAAGGAAAAAATTGCTGAGTTACCACCTCAAGTGTTACAGTTTTTCTTCTTCATAACGGTATTTGTTTAGAGAATGGCAAAGAACTTGGTGGAAATTGGAAAGTGGTCAGCAACAGAATAAAACAAATATCTTGTTTTCTTCAGACACTCTTTGTTCCTTACTTATGTGTTAGGAAATAGGGCAGATACCTGCATTTTTCTTCAATTCCAGGGAATTCAAACTGAAATCTCATAAATCTGACCTGTGTATTTTGATTGCCTGAGGATGAAGATGTCTCAGTGATTTACAGTCTAGAATAGATTATGGCCCCCAAATTGGTCATCTTTTCACAGATGTGCATTTGTAATTGTGGATGACAGCAAAACAGAATTCTGCTGTCAGGAAGGACCTTGCTTTGAAGAATCAAATAATATATTTTGTTAAGGGTCCTAAATAAGCCCAAGAGAACAGGACAGGAATCCCTGAGTTAAAGACGTGTTAGATATAAATCTGTGAAAGGTCTGTGAGAGTGTCTTGATGTGGATTGATGTCTTGGTGTCTGGATTATGAAATCCAAGGCTTGCTGCAGTAATGCTTGAATCTCAATAAATTTTAACAATTGGATGATTGACTCTGTAGAAGTATATATGCATTGGAGAAATTGCTGGATTTCTCCTGCTAATTCACAGCACATTTTCCAAACTGTTTTGTAAGTTCTTCCTAAAGTCATTTTCCTTTATACTGAAACCTTTTCACGATGTCATGGCGCATTCGGAGAACAGAAAATCACTATGTGTACCATCACTTTTTATTCTGGCTTTTTCTTTTGGCACATTCATTGAATCCACTTAATTTTTGATTCATATATATATATGTGTGTGTGATATTTTTAACTTTGTTAACTTCATGGAGATGTTTATTTCTATCTCAAAACATGGCAAAAAAACTGCTACGGTAGTTGAAGCAATCACGCTTCATTTCCCCAAGAAGTTGGAGGAAATAGGAGACCAACCGAGCAATTCCCTGAGCTTTCATCCCCCATCTGGGCTTTTTCTGAGCCACTAGAAAGTCTTCCCTATTAAAGTAACAGAGAAGAACCACAGTGATCTTAGCAGCTGTGGGAAGGGGAGGCATGACTGGCACAGGGAGGGGCTTCCCCAATGCGGATTGCGTTCAACTATGAATTAGTTCCTCTCAAAAAGTTATGGATCCTATAGCTTACATTCAGCTTCTGTGAAAGACAGCTTTAAAAAAGGAGCGTCAGTGTATATAAAGGATCTGTAATAAATGTCTGGCTTCATCAGTGTATTTTAGGTTAAGAATTCATCTCTGTAGCGTAAAAATTTCCTTGTATTCTATATAGCTTTAGACAGCCCAGATCTTAAAATTGTAATGTCTCTCTCATTTTGCAAGGTCACATATACAATTGTTTTGGGTATTTTTGATACCAGATACCAGACATTAAAATGTATTTCTAAGAAGTCCCACCATTCATTTGTTACGAGCAGTTAGGATGCCACACTGCCTTCCTCTACTTAAGGAGTTTTTTATTTTAATTTTAAGACATCTATGTTTACAACTAGCAATGAAAATATTACTGATATTAATGATATTAATTGGAGTATATACCTTTACATACATAGTTAAAAGTCCTGTCTCAGGACAGCACTGTATCTTTTTGTCAGGCTTTGGTTTTTATTAGCCTTCCTACAGTGAAAGAACTCATTGTCTAAGAAAAGTCAATATGAGCTCATTTATTGCAACAATATTGACTCTTCTGTAAGTTTGTTGGACTTATTTGTCACGCGATTTTTTCAACCCATTTAAGAACAATGAAATATACTGAATATGCTTTACCACCTTCCTTTAATGCGTGTATAACCAGCAATAATAAATACCCTATAAAAGCTAACAAACTTGAATGCTGTTGCTGTGAGACCAACATGAGAAGCAGCAAGAGATTTTTGTGCTGCTTAATATTCTGATTTCCATATAGAATGTTTTAATAATATACAGCTGGATTCCTACGGTCCTTGGGAACAGATTGACTGTCTTTGTTGGACGAAAGTGGACACTGATAAAAATACCTCTTAGGAGTACTTTGATATGCTCTGAGTAGAGATACCTCTGCTGAACAGCTCTCTTGGACTTTGTGAAGTCCAGCTGTTAAGCAAACTGAATGACATCATTTCACCTCAGCTGAAGGCAAGTCTTCAGAAATGTTAAAAAAAAAGCTGAATTCCATTTATCTTGAAGGTAACGGTTCAGAAGTCAAAACAGTTATACAATTTAAAGAGAAATTATGTCACATTTGATGAAGAGGTATTTCCATGTTATTTTTCAAAATGAATGAGAGTGATTTACTCTTACTTCTCACTCTTCACACAGGTGAAGATGACCTCAAGGCTGAAGAAGATGAGGAAGTCCTGACTCTTCTATATGATCCATGTCTGAACTGTTACTTTGACCCAAATTCTGGGAAGTACTATGAATTGGCATAGTCAGATCATGAGCACACTGTTCTGTATTCAGAATAGATTTATCTTTTAACTGTTTTTGAAGTGTGACTGGGCTGTATAATTTATCATGTAATTTAAATCTTGAAGTAACCAGTAGTTTTGAAAACAAATGAATATATTTTGTAAATAGTGTCTTATTTTTATAGTTTTGCATTAAGTTATAATGCAGTGGAAAATCACGTAGCATAAATGTTCCGGTGGCTAAGGCATTTATTTGTTAGTGACATTTATTTCCAACGTTCAAAGGTTTTACATGGGAACAAATGAAGTTGAATCAAGAGCTTTTGTGCTGGTCATCTCTAACTTAGGGTTTGGCTCAAATAAAAAGAATTTTTTTCATCACTCGTTGGATTCCTTTTTACTTTCAAGATAAACATTGCGACACAAATAGACACATTCAAAGGTGTCTACTTCAGAAGCTCCCTTTGTCACCAGAAAAAAAATAGGATGGGCTCTGGTACCAGCTTCCCTTTATTTCCTGCTGTAATTTAATATGGAACTGAAGAGGAGCAGTAAGAGTGACTGTTTCAATGCTCAGAAATTTGAGCCTCATATAGAAGGCGTGTATATGATCCATATACGAACAGTCCTCATTTGTTTATATTAGTTTTTCTGTTATACTTTACAGTGTAAGAACAAAACTTACTTATCCCATCCATTGTCTTTCAGTGTGATTTCCAGTGAGGGCCCCAAAGTTCCAACTTAGAGATTGAAATTGCCTGCATCACAGGTATTTTTTCCAACTGTGCACATAATGTCCCCACTGATCATGGAGCATAGCTGTAGAGATAAAGCAGACCATTCATTGTGTGTGGAAGTAAATTCAGACCATGAAATTGTGTGGGGCAGGGACTGCCTATGGAAGGAGCAAGGTGTAATGGCCTTGAGCTCACGGAGCAGCTTCAGAGTCCGACAGTACAGTACACAACAGTTTTCTGGAGGGAGTTAAAGCAGATGTCAGCATCACATGGCAGGAGTGATCTATCGACATTTCTGGCGATTCGTGCTCAGAGTTTCGACTTGATTATATCCAGTGCAGTTCCACAGAAATCATTTGCAAGTTGATTACTCAGTGAATTTTTAAGAATAATGTATTGGAATGTCATAAAGTGAGCTTACTAAGCCCACTGGCAAGTGATTTAAAATGTTATGTCTGTAAATTATTTGTAATTATGGATGCCAGTTAATGAATATCCAAGAATCAATTGAAAATGCAGTTGTTAATAGCAGCTTGGCACAGGATCAGATTATGTATTTGGCTTCCGTGGCAGGTGCAAACATATCATTGCCAATTGATTCGAGTAGCACTGAAATCCGCAGGAAGACAGATACTGTGTGGAGATAATTTACTTACCCTGCCTTAGCCAGTTTATCCCAGAAAGATTTATATCTGTTCTTGCTAATGCCATAATCAGTTTTAAGAGTTCAATGGAATCATAATTTTGCCCTTCAGAAATCAGATCCTGGCTCACACGTGCTTGTATGTACACAACTGCTTTGTGTTCATCATCGTAGATGATCTTGTAGGTCCTTTCCAACCTAATGCATCTATGAATCTATGAATCTATGAATCGTTTGTTGCATGTCTTCCGCAGCCACGTGAGCTCTGTGGTGACAAACAGAGCACTTCTGTGCCAAGGAGCTCCCACTGCAGGACAGATGCATTGACTTTTCCCTTCTGCTGCTATGTTTACGTGGTAAGAAGACATGAAAAGTACTTCTTATTGTTCACGTATCCTTCAGCCATCAGATGCTCAATTTTGGTGCACTGTGAAACTTTGGGTCACATGACAAGATTGCCCAGGTTGGAAAATCCATGCAAATTGTTTTGCATAATGCATTTCACACTCAGTGTTTTTCCACGGTGTTTCTTTATATTAGAAAAGAGATTGTTTTTAAGCAATGAATTATGTGTAGAACAAAAAGACAATCCGGTCTCTCTTTGCTATGTGGTCCTCCTGATAATCACCACTTTTCTTGTGGTTACTATAGTAACTCAGCATCCTCAGCTGCCACCTTTTCTGGCACTTTGAAAAAAATCTATTGAAATTCAGTTCCCTCACAAACTGAAAGCTTGGTTTCATGGCACCCGCAGCAGTGTGTCAGTGTAACAGCAGTGCTCGTCGTTGGTCCTGGTTCCTGCTGAAGTTGCTGTTAGCAGTGGTGCAGGAACTCTCCCTGTGATGCTCTGGATCCCATTGCAGTCACTATGAGCGATGCTTGTCCACCTCCCTCCCCTGGGAATAGGTTTGGGGTGCTGCTGCTCCATGGGGTGCAGCTGCAGTCCCACACTGCTGTAAACCACAGTGCCAGGCTCCCAGCACCGTCGCTGTGCTGTAATGCTGCTGTGCTTCCAGTAATGCTTCCATTACACTGCTTGGGTTTTTTATCTATTAACAAGTTTATTATTGGATGATTGCATGTTTTATCTTTGTGGGAGACCAGAAAAAGCCTAGGTCACAAATTACAGGCGTCGTCTGAGAGCACTGCATATTTATTAGGCCATCTGCTACCGCCGTGCTAAAGGCACAAACCTTTGCTCCAGCAATCTATTCGCAGCAACTGCCTTACCACCTGAGGTGGAAAATACTAAAGCTCTGGATGCATTTATTATTGCGGTGAGTAATTTTCTAATGTGTTCACACAGCTCAGAAAACACCCCGTGCAAGAGTTCAGCTGCTGCTTTCTCATCAGGAGGGCTCTCCAAGGAGGAATCCCATGGTGCTATGGGTTTGTTGCATTGGTGGCACTGAGTTTTGTCACCCTGGGTTATCATAGAACCATAGAATCGTTTGAGTTGGAAGGGACCCTTAAAGGCCATCAGTCCAACCCCCCTGCAAAGAACAGGGACACCCACAGCTCCACCAGGTGCTCGGAGCCCATCCAGTCTGACCTCAGCTGTCTCCAGGGACTGGGCTGGAAAAACAGCTATTCGTTTGGAGAGAATTTCAAAGCTCATGGATTATTATTATTCTGTGGAAATGTTTTTCCAATGAAGACTTTCATTTGCTGAGCATTCCCTTCCCATTTCCAGTGCTGCTGTTTCCCATCCCCTGCATTAACACGTTACCACTGAGAACTGACTTTTGGCTTTGAATCTTTCTTCCACATTTTTGACAACTGTTTCTCATGCCTCGCATAAATCACTGCGACCCATGATAAAGCCAAGAGCATTCAAAGCCTGTGCATATTTAAGTTACTGCTCCTCCATGCAATAGCCCATAACTATTTTTTAAAGCAGTCACAGTCTTTTACTAAGCACACATTTTTTGTACCTGGGTTACTGAGCACACTCTTAACGGCTCACACAGCTCTCATGGACGATCACGTAAATCCTTCTTAATTCATGGTTCATTGACCACAGTGGTTCTGGATGAGCATCTGGTGCCAGCCTCCCTCCTGTGGGCACCACGCCACCTGCTGCCACGTCTCCATGGAAATTCCCAAAGCTCCTCTTCAAAAACCAATGGGCGTGCTGCAGCCCTGAGCGCATCTGCAGGAAAAGCCAGCGGGGCAGGCACGGCCTGGGGAATGCTGAGTAACCCATGGGCAGGGCTGCCCGTGGCCAGGCAGCAGTGCAGGTGAGGAAGGTGTCAGGAAAGTCCGGCCGCAATAAATACCTGCTTAGCAGGCAGAGGATGTTCAGTTCTAAATCAAATTGCATATGAGAAGTGGAAATTGCTGAGATTGGTATTTACCTGCGAAGCCAAAATTACTTTGTGAAGAAAATAATTACAGACACAGACTGTCTAAAAAAACAGTTGTGAGTCCTTATTAAGCAGTTCAGATGGAGACACTGCTGTAAAGCACAGTGTTCACAGCTACACCCCACATTTTTTTCTGGTTGCGTTGCAATGCCTTTCAAGTTTAAGGAGGTCTTCTAAGAGATGATAAACCCCATGAAGTATTAATAAATCAGCACAAGGAAGAAACTCTATTACCAGAAAAGGCTGATGAGTTCAGGGAATTAGTGAGGGAAACACGAATACAATACTAAAAGCAGTTGCTCATTGCCAATATCGAGGCACCAGTGAGGCAGCTGAGCTCAGCACTGACTCTGCCCTATGGGGACACATTCAGGGCCACATCCCAGACCCAGTCCTGCAGATGTGGAGCCACAAGGGGCTAAGGGCTCTTTACTGCAGCTCTCCTCCCTGATACCCATCCCTCATGATGTCTTAGAGTCACAGAATCATTAAGGCTGGAAAGACCACTAGGATCATCTTGTCCTACCATCACTACCGTACCACTAAACCATCTCACTCAGTGCAACATCTACAATTCTCTTGAAAACCTCCAGGGACAGTGACTCTACCATCTCCCTGGGCAACAGCCTTGGCCCCTCTGGCTGCTCTGAGCAATTAACGGGTTTACAGCCACAAAGCATTCAAAGAGATTTTCAAAGTCTAGGAATCTTTGACTCCTCCATCAGAGAGCAAATTCCCTTGCTCATCAAATCCCCCAGTGCTCTTGTCTTAGCCCAGAGTAAAGGCTAAACAAACACATCTAAACAACTGAAAAGCACGTCAACATTCAACTTCAAAATAAAACGCAGTGAAGTGTGAAATTATACCTTTTATTCCATAAATCTCCAGCAACCGGCACAGCTCTATAACTTGTATCACGCTTTAATACTGGCAGAGTTTAACACACCATGCAAACCCCATAAAGTAATTACATTTCATCTCAACAAAGAAACAAAATCCCAGCTCATTCATCCCCCTCCATCCGAGGAAGGATTACAGACAATTCAGTGCATGTCGATTTTTCCTGGCGATAAATCCAAAGCAGGTCACCAACGAAATGGTAATGTGGCCTCCCCAGGCAGCTGATTTACAGGGAAAAATAGAGATATTGTTTGGTGTCCTTCAAGGCATTGTCACCCTGCTAAAACCCCTTTGCTTTCTGAAACTTCTTGAGGTTTATCCTCTACTTACAAGAAGCTTAAAAACATAAAAATCGACCATTTCCACGCTTTGCAATTGCTGATCCGTTGGGTTTTGTCATGTTGGTTATATGAGTTTTGCACCAGATCTTTGTTCAGCTTTTAAAGGGGTGCTTAATTTTGCATTAAATGAGGCAATTTGAGCAACAATGGCAGAAAGACAGCAGAAGGCACAGACACATTCACATCTCATGGCATCAGCCATTGCCTGGCCACCAAGCCCACAAGGTCCCCTTGGGCCACCAGGGTTGGACCAAGTACACAGCTGTGTGCCACCACAGGGATGGTCAGAGGTGCTTCTCCAGCAGGCACCCAACACCACAGCCCCAAGGACATTCTGTTATCCCAAATCAGCCACTGGGAAGGCACAAAAGGAAACTCACTGGGAAGAAGAAAAGGCACAGTGGCCTTGATAAAATAGCTCTGTCAATTCAAGCAGTAAAGCAAAGATGTGAGCTGGTGTACACAGCTGTATCACCATTGTAGGATCTTTTGTACATGGAGAGGTAGGAGTGAAACCTTAGGAGCAAAGAGGGTTAAATTCTGCTCAGCACCATCAGAACCCGGAGAAGGGTTGATGGAAGACACGGCATTTGATGGAGAATTTTTATTTTAAAAAGTTAGCAACCTTCCTGGGAGTCCATGAGCAGCTGAAGACAAACTGAGACAAAAACTTGCAAGGCGAGTGCTATGTGAGTTACACAGGGCAAAGAATGCGATACTGTTATGATCAATTATAATAAAATCAGCAAGGAAAAATAAATGAGACCTGAGATGCCAAGAAATGTCATTTATTCTGCCCTTCTTCTGCCTGGCACAAGCACAGCACCAGGGCAGCCCCATGGGTGCAGACAGTCCCAAGCCATCACAACAAAGATGTGGTTGCTGTGTAGTAACTCAGCAGATGGTGATTTTTTGAAGTTGATCACGGTACAAATGATACTTCCTGAGATTGTTCCTTTCCATTCTGATTCTCAGAAGCATGTTCAAATGTCAGGAAGCATCATATTTCTATCTTTTATTTCCTTTGTGAGAAGAAATCTTCCTTAAGAAGCCCCAGAATTACATCTTGGGAGAAAAGCTATGCTCCCTCGATGAAAGCAATCCACTTTACAAACATTTGAGAGTACAATAAAAATAATAGATGCAAAAAGCCCCACTGGCTTTGTTCTCAGTGGAGACTTTTAATTTCTATGGCACTTTTTACAGAGACATTCTGTCAGCACTCGGATGCATTACTGGATTGGTGGGGTCCACTGATAGCATGGAGGTAAGATCTCCCCAGTGTCCCCAAGTGGGCTCCCAGCTCTGGGAGCTTCCCAGTGCTATCCCCCTGTTGAGGCAGCCCCCAGTGTCTCATTCTGCCCCACTGCACTAAGCAGCAGCAGGTTTGGAGCACTCAGATGATGGGTCCCCAAAGCCTGCCCTGCCACAGCCAATAAGCAAACCTGGGCAGCACAGCATGCAGGATGGCCGTATGCTCACTCAAATATTGTTTTTCAGTCACATAGAATCAGCAGAACCAGCTGCAAATTAACTCACTCCACTGAACAAGACCCAAGGACAGCTTCCTCCCACTAATATAGAGCCAGTCTGGAAACCTGCAGGTGAGGAGCAGGAGGAGCACCTGACCCTCAGTGCCACCTCTTCACAGTTCTCGAACGCCTCCACAGACACTGACCCCCCCACTCCCCAGGCAGTCTGTGCCAGTGCACAACCACTCTCTCTGAGACAGAAGTTTTCGCAGCGTCCAGCCTGAACCTCCCCTGGCACAGCTTAAAGCCATTACCTCCTGTGTTATTGCTGTTACCTGGGAGAAGAGGCTACTTGCCCCAGTGCACATCTGGAAGCACAGCACTTGGCCAGCAGTGCTTTGCCCAACATCCCTCCATGCTTAGAGCAAGCAAAGCAAACTGGAAACCCCAAAGGCACAGCCATTGTAAGGCTGCAATTTGTCCCCTCTTGTCATTAATTGCCCAAATCAGAGCTGCAGAGCTGGCACTATACTCCACTACACTTTGTAATGAAATCACTGACGGTGCGTAAGAAACAAATTTAATGATATGATACTAATAGAATCACGCATTTCCCATGCAAACATTCATAATCTATATCCACACCCTTTTTTATTGCTTTTTGCTTCATAACAAAATATCAAGCATGGCATCAACTGGCACTGGGTAGAGGACAGTGAGCACTGGAGCACTCCCATCACTAATCACATACAGAAGGAATCTGTGGCCATGGGGTCAGAGGACCTCATGGGCATACACTGACATTTTGAGGCTCTCAGCAGCCAAAGGAGCAAAGCAGAGGGGTTGGGTGTTGTAGCAGTGGGGAGGAATTTGAGCTCAAAGTCCACGCTCAGCAGTCAATAAGTTGTCTCAGAGGAAGGGAAGGGACTGGGGGTCTGAGGAAGTGGGATATGTACTAATTGCCTCAGACAGGCGTAATTGCTGCAATTCAGAATGCTAAAAATGTGAAATTAGGAATAATCAATGGATGTTTATGATCTGTGTCTATACCATGAATTCAGCTAATACAGAGTAATTACACTCTTCTAATTCCCGGTATTTGTCATCGTTGGGTTGCAGAGGAGTCCTGCAGAACAATAACAGCGGATTGGCTGCGCTAGAGCTGCAAACTGTGGGCTTAGTGTGGCGCGAGCTAATTTCTCTTTTAATGGTAAAAGCGGTTATGATTTCCCTTATTTATTCCTCTCCCCGAGCGCCGGGGGCTGCGCCAGGGCTGCAGCGGGCGATGGATGCGCTGCGCAACAGCACCACCAATTGCCGCTCCGGCACCGAGCACCCACCCACCGCTGCGCTCCCTTTGCCTGGTGGCTTTCCTGCTGCTCGCCCCACGCTGTGCCCCGTCCCTCCTCCCGGGATTCACGCTCCCAGGTGGCCACCGCGGCTGGGGTGACGGCCGCGACACGTGGCATCCGTTTGCTAATCCAGCACCGCCGGTCAAGGAACTTGTGCGTGTGTGCAAAGTTATCTACCAGAGGTGCACTTAATGGTACAGCTAATTGGAAAAGGAAGCCTCCAGCCCCTGGCGAAGAAGGGGCAGCCAGGGGCATGGCATGCAGGGCTCCCAGCCCCACACCGGCAGCGAGATGGGGAAAGCGAGTGGTGCTCCAGCAGCAGCTGCAGGCAGGGTGGGATTTGGCTGCGGTCCCACTCCTGGGCACGGCTTGGTCACCGCCGGTGCCCCGCAGCCCTGCCCACCTCCTGCATCCTGCTTGGCTCCGTGGGAGCAGGGCCTCTCCCTGGTTAACCATTGACTTGCACAAGAAGATCCTGTGCCACAGGCACCCACCCGAGCAGCCAGCATGCAGCCAAACGTTTTTATGGCCCGAGGAAATTAGAAGCACTCCGGCAAGCAGTGCTGCTCCAGTGAGGAGCTCAGCAATGCACAGACTGGTAGATCTCCTGGGCCCCTGGGCAGGCTCTGGGTGGAGCCCATGCCTAAAACACCATGGAGAACTTTAGCGATATTTATACAAGAACCCTTTTGTTCCCAGAATGGTTTTTAAGCAAATAGGCTTCAGGTTTATCACACAAATACCTCTGGTTATTGTCCATCGTCCTCTGCAGCTCCTTCCCTCTCTCCCTTTCTGCTGGTGGGCCTGGCTGTCAGCGGAGCACTGCGCTCTTTCCAGCATAAAAAGAGAAAAAAAAAAAAAATCAATCCAAACAATTAAAAGAGAACATAATAGAAATCCCAGGAGAGGGCTGCCCTCTTGTAATGAAATCAGGTTCCATCAGTTTCACTGCTAAGGGACTTCACCCAATGAATTTTACCTGGGATTAAGGTGAAAATAAATAGCCCAAATAAATAAATGACTTCCCCAAAGTGGTAGTGTTTATTGGCTTATTTTTCCATTTCTCTCCCTCTGCAATGAAATCAATACATGCATAGTAAACCACAAGATAGGCAAAGCACTGTGCAGTGAGGACATGCACGTGAGCATGTGTCCCCACAGCAACTGGGACACAATGGGGACATTTTGCAAAACCAGTGGGGTTTCCCTCCACTGTCCCAGGTCAGAAGTTGCTGCCAGCTCCAGGCTTTACTCATTGCATTTGTGGGGGGCTCAGTGAGCTCCAAATGCAACCCACTAGCAGCCTGGAGGTCTCATGTCTTGAAGAAGGAGATTTCAGAGATATGGGGCTGTAAGGCAGGCAAGGACAAGGTTGGAGGAAGTGGGGAAGAGCTGCGAGGGGACGCAAGGATGCGGTGCTGTGGGCATTTTCCCCAAATGTTGGCAGTGGGAAGAGACCCGGAGCAGGTCCAGGCAGGAAGCAAATTTTCTCTCCTTCCTCATAGCATAGTAACCTGAAATCAGCCTTCAGCCCAGCCCTGCTACAACCCATTTCTTTTTATTTACCCTTCAAACAGGAAAAGCAACTCTCAGCACGCCTCCTTTACAGATTTTCTACACCAAGCCTCCCAAAAAGGCAGCTGTGGTCACCGGCAGCCCTTTATCTCCAAAAGCAGCAGCACTGGGCACGTGGCCACAGGTGAGTCTCTGCCTTCGAGCTCCGGGGGGGGCTCCAGGACGGACCACACCAGGCAGTGACCCCGAATTTGGACGGTAGGATTGGGTCCCCGCGGGTTTCAGTGCTGTGTGTCCATGGGGGATGCGGTGGCAGCAGGGAGGTGGGTAGGTTTGGGTAGGAAATGGTTTATGATCCCACTTGCAACCCCTCGCAATCCTCATAGGTGAAGATACTGCATGATCAGGAAAAGGGAAACATTTCTGCTCCAGTGCCACATGTCCTCTTCTCAGAGCTGGCACCGCTCTGCCAACATGGGAATTGCTCCCAAACTCTGCTTCTTGTTAGAAATGCCCACAGCTGCATCACACACGAGCCCAGCAGGGTGTTTGCAAATTAAGGGGACAAAAGTGTCATCTGAATTAGAGAGAGCATGAAACCAGCCCTTGGCACCAGTTTCTTTCCTTCTCTTTCTGATTTAAAGAGAGGATTTTGCTCTGCAGCCCTCTCTGACCACACCACCCCAAATTGCAGGCTGTCAGTGTCATTCTGCAGTCCATAATATTTAAAACATCATCTCAGAAGGAAATGACGCAGGGTTATGACTGCAAATACACCACCTGAGCTCTTCCTTGTCAGCAGCACAGGGAAGAGATCCTGGGAAAAGGACAGTAACAGTGAGTGACAGGGGATAGCCCAGGGCCTGCAGAACAACGGATGCGTCGCTGCCGGGACTTTGCCACGTCAGGGTGGGAACAAACACGTGCCCAACAGGAATCCATGCACCTATGGTGCCTTAGTTCCTGATCTTAATCATTGCAAACATGCTTAACAGAGCAATTACTTTTTCATCTAACATCCACCTGGTTTTCATGGATTACAGCCACGCTTCATGGTGTTTCTCCTTGCTCAGGGTGACGCAGTGCCGGTGACAGCCCCTCGCTGTGTTCCCTCAGCATGCGGGTGACAGGTAAGGATGGGGACGGGCATTTACTTTTCCCAGTCCCATTTTCTACAGCTCTTTATGCCTGTTTCTCATTTGCATGGCCCCATTCAAGCCCATCTGCTTTGCTCTCCCCTCGCCAGCATCACAGGAAAGGGTATTTGTATAAGCATCAGGTTTTTATAATATCAGTGTAAATTTAAGGTTGTTGTGTATTTCCCAGTGAAGCACTCGGAGGCTGAGGAGTGATGGCTGCTGAGAGGTTCCTGCTTCCATAAGAGTCATTCAGCTGCAATATAAGTATATTTTTCTACCCTGTTTCTGTACAGGACCAGAACGTTTTGCTCCAATGAGTGTTGCTTTAAAGCCAAATGCCAGTCACATCTACATTAGCAGCTGCTTGGCTGTAGCTGGTGACTAATTGGGGGACAGCAGCCCTCCCAGCACTGGGAAGATAGGAAACACTTGCACTTACATTGCTTTCTGACTAATTATCAGATTAACTTTAATGCAGGGAGGAGAATGAATAATACCCTGCGGTAGAAGGGTGATGCCAATCTGAGGATCACCACTTACTCTGGAGACATTAATTAAGAGATCAGAGTCCTTGCAGAGGATGAGGAAAGCAGCGTTGGCCGCCTACCATGCCACAGCAGCCACCCCATGCGTGGGGAACCTGGGGACCGTGGGATTCCCTGGGGATGCCCGGCCCTGACCCACAGGCTCCTCTCCCACCAGGTGTGATCCGGTTCCTGGTGCTGCTGGCCACGCTGCTGGGCTCCTGGTTCATCGTGCAGATGTACTTTGAGCGCAGCGGGAGAGCCATCAGCCTGCGGAGCTGGCTGGGTGAGTGTGCAGCAGTCCCTGGCCGGGGGCACAGCCAGCAGCTCCTTTATCTGGGCACAGTGGGGACAGGGTGGTGGGAAGTGCTGCAGGGGTCTGGGGATGCTCATAGCCCTGGGGAGAGGTTTTAGAGGGCCCACAGGTTGCTGACCTCTCCTTTGTGTTTGCAGGTGACAGCAGCAAGCCCGTAAGCAGTGAGTACAGCTCTTGGCTTTGTTTCCATACACAACACTGCTTCAGGACTGAGGGTGATGGTGACAGTGCAATGGCTCCTTGCAAAGCAAATGTCCCACCCGCCCAAATCCAGGGGGATTTCCCTATGGTTCACAGCAGTGTCTTCAGTAGGCACACGGCCCTTTACACGTCCCATGCCTCAGCACAACACTCTCAGGCCATGGGCTGTAGGAAGCCAGCAGGTGCCCCATGCACACAGTGAGGCTACAGGCCCCACCCCAGCTGAAAATGGGGAAACTCAGGGCAGACAACTCACACAGGGCTGGGCTTGAATGTGTGCAAGCAGTGAACGCTCTCTGTGACACCCGCCCTTTGTTCACAGAAAGCAGTGCCCAACACCAGTTCATCATGTCCCATCCCAACCCCATCACCACCCATCACTGGCTCTAGGACAAGGCTGGCATGCGCCTCACCCCACAGCACACCCTGGCAGTAAACATGTGCCCCAGCCCCAGGGCCTATGCACCCCACACAGCTCCCTGCTCCCCCCAGGCCCTCCACATCCCCGCCACAAATGTGAGAACAAGAAGGGCTGCCCCGTGGATCACTTTGCCTTCCGGATCACCAGCGGCGCCGCCAACGTGGTGGGACCCTCCATCTGCTTCGAGGACAGGATGTAAGCGGCACAGGGTGGGCGTGGGGTGGCAGCGGAGCAAGTTCAGCCCCTGCTGGAAATAATTATCTCTGTTCATGGCCTGCTGCCACTCACTGGTCTCTGCCTTCCAGCCTCATGAGCACTGCGAAGAACAACATTGGCAGAGGGCTGAACATTGCTCTGGTGAACGGTGAGTTGGGCGCCGGTGGCACGAAGGCTTTGTGCACAGCCAGCTTTAGGACAGCATCAACCACGGTGCACATGGGGCTGGGACCCAGGGGGGCCTCTCTGGAGACCCAACCTGACTGTGTTTGGAATTTTCTACCCTCAGGAAAGAGTGGGCAGCTCCTGAAGGTGGGCTCCTTCGACATGTACTCGGGAGGTAAGTGCGGTGCCCTTGGTGTTGGCGGTCGTCAGTGCTGTGGCAGCTCTGCTGTGTGCACAGTGATAAGGGCTGCTGGACTTTGGCCAGCTCTGGTGGTATAAGTGTGGTTGCCCAGGGTCCCAGTTGAGCTGGGCTTCTGACTCCTTTCACACTTATAAAAGCCTACTGCTATAATCAAACACCAAAATTATGTCAGGATTCCTCAAAACCACACACTTAAATAAACTGTCACAGTGTTGTTGCCTTCTGAGCCTCTCCAGGGACCAATCACCCTTTATGTTTGTTGGTCATGAAACCTATATTGGTAACTCTGGAATTTTAAGGGGAAACACCAACGTCGTGAGATTTCTTGCAGTTTGTAAGGGAGTCCCGAGCAGCAATCAGCTGTCGTGCCACTAGATGGGGCGTTGGACTCAAGCATCCCACACCGTGGCTGCAGGATGAGGAATAACTCCTGCAATGGCAGGAAGCTGCTGCCACTAGGCAGGAACTCTGCAGCCACGCTTGTTCCTGGTGCTGGGAATTTAATTCACACAAACAAGGTTTCACAGCTAGTGAGCAAAATTAGCAGTACATTTCTCCCTATAGTTGTGCAGCAGCAGGCAAGCAGCAGTCCTGAAACTTCCTATCACCAGTACCAAGCACAGTCCTACTAAAACCCTCTTCTTTCTTCCTAATGCTCCACCCAGACATCACACAGCTGGAGACCTTCCTCCACGAGATCAAGGATGGCACCATCATGCTGGCAGCCACCTATGATGATGCTGCCACAAAGTGAGTTCAGCCCCACACCTGACCCTAGGTGCCCAAACACCAGCAGCAGTGCTAGGGCTGGGGGTGCTGCTGCTGCCAACCCCCACAGCCACGTGCTGCCAGCTCTTCCTTATTAGGAAGAGCAGTGAAACACTGGCACAGGCTGCCCAGGGAGTGGTGGAGTCACCATCCCTGAAGGTGTTTGAGAACCATGGAGATGTGGCACTGAGGGATGCGGGCAGCAGGCACATTGGGGGTGGGATGGTGGTTGGGCTCGATGATCTTAGTGCTCTTTTCCAACCATAATGATTCTATGTCTCTGTGACAGGAGGAGCCACCCATTCAGCACCATACTGATTCCTTTTTTTCCATCTCTCAGGATGAATGACAAAGTACGGGCACTTTTTTCGGCACTGGGCAGCAGATACGTGAACCAGCTGAGCTTTCGAGACAACTGGGTCTTCTTAGGGGCGAAGGGGCTGAAGGGCAAGAGCCCCTTTGAGGAGGTACATGGCCTGGCCACCATCTCCCATGTCTCACCCACCTATCTGCAAGCTCTGCCACGCTGTAGTCATACCCAGTGCCACCCACCCCCTCATTTTTTCTTTCTCTCTCTTTTTTTTTTTTTTTTTGCAGCACATCAAAAACGACCAGGAAACAAATAAATATGATGGCTGGCCCGAGCTGCTGGAGATGGAGGGCTGTGCACCCAGGAAGCAAGATTAGCAGGGACATGCTGGCAGCACACCTGCATGGAGCCCCAGCCACGTCTGTAGGGATGCCACCCCCCCTGGACTGACCAAGCCCCCGGCCTGGTCACACAAGCCTGCTGGTGACTGCTGGCTCCCAGGGACCGGTGTTCTGGAGTGGGGACACACGGTGCTCGGAGCAGCTGCAGTGTGCAGGTGAGCAAGTGCCCAGCCAGGCTCCAGCCAAGCTGCCCTAGTCCATGGCTATGGGTTGATGTGGGGTGTTTTATTTTTCTGTCATCAAACCAAGCATTTTGTGATAGGTTTTCTAGCTGTTTCTTAAATAATATATCTTATTATAAAACACTACCTTCTTCCCTGCATTTTCAAGCATAATCCAGGCTTTTCCCCACAGGCCTGGATTTCCAACCCCTCTGCCACCAGCTGGACATCCCTATCACCCATCTGCTGTCACAGCAGCACATGTGGCTGTCTCCTTCCCACAGACAAGGGGATTCTCTTGCCCCAGTCATCTTCCTTTCCATTGCCAACACCCCTACACACCTTACAGCCACAATAAGGCCACGGTGGTGGCTTGCTGGTCAGTGTGCAGACAGAGCATGTTGCCCACCTCACTGTTTTTCTGTGTTAAATCCAAGCTAAACCCTCCAAAGATCAAGACAACATCAAAACCCAATGCCTCCATCCTGAATCAACAACACAGCAGGTTCTCCCTGAAGAAGGAAAAACCCAAAGCAAAAAACCCAAGCAACCATCGTAGAGGAATTCCCTGCTAGCTGAAGTATTTTATCCAAGCTTATCCTCCTGCACTCTTAGCATGCACCTGACCACACTGCGGGAAGGCCCCGCCATACATCGATCCCTAAATCTGCTGCAGCAGCAGTGGTTAATCCCGGGTGCTGAATCACCCACACCGCAGCAGCAATGAGCACCAGCACAGCACAGCAGACACAACAGCCCTCGCACCACACACCCTGCTGCACCGCCAGCAGAAATATGCCAACTATTTTAAGCCCCCTCAAAGGATCTGGATTCGCTTGTAAGCCAAACTGAAAACAGCCTGGGACCCGTAAGGGCTGTTGCAAAGGGGAAAAGAGCAGCAAGCAGCAGCTACAGAGGGGAAAACAACCAGCCCTGTTTGGCTTCAGGAAACTCTTCCTGGCCTATTGCAATGTGTATTATTGTGGCTTTACACCAGAAGCCTTTCTAAAGGAAATGTGTGTCTCAGCATGCTACAGCAGCTATAAGGAGCTCTGAACCCATCGCTGAGCGTTACAGAGGTACTCACAGCTTCGGGTCAGCTCCTGTGTGACCTCACTCAGCAGCCAGAGCTCTAAAGATCCCTTCCTCCCCATGGTACTGCACCCTGAAAAATAAATCAAAAACCCCACAGATAACTGGGAGTCATAAATACGGCTTTAAGTGCCATGATTATTTAGCAAATGTAATTTGCTTATTAAGGGTGATGGCTGCAGGGACAGCAAACCCCAAATGAGGTTGTTTTCCCATCTCCCCACTGTTCCAGAAGGTGCAGAGATGCGGACGGTGCCTACCTGGGTGACCACACTCCGTTGCAGTACCGTGTCCCCAACTCGCGCAGCCCCGAGCCCTGCCCACTGCGATGGCTGCAGCAGCTGGAGGCATCCACAGGATCAGATCTGCAAAATCCAGTGCTGCTGCACAGCCAGGATGCAGGGGCTGCCCTGCCTTATTTTGGGGTACCTATTTATTTCAGCAAAGCACTAGAGAACGAGCCAGGAACGATATCACAAGCGAGGACCGCTGGGTGCCGGGGCCCCGCGGCTGAGCGAATCTGCGTCCTGTGACATCTTGCCCTGTCAAGTGCAATTACTGTAATCTTCCACAGCCTCTCAAAATACGGAGCCCAGCTTAGAAACCGGGCATCCGCAGCATGAAAGCTGCCTTTGTGCCCGGGCAGAGCCTGGGCGCGCGCCAGCCGTGAGGTGCACGAAGAAAATGAGTTCTCCACGTGCTGGGAGAAGGGAGGAGAAGCGAGCCCTCCCGGCCGGCCCCACTGCAAACAGGCTGGAGCTCACCCGCCTCTCCCCGTGGGGACAGTGGGGGCACTGGGAGCTGCGTGGCCGCCAGAGCCCACGGGCATAGCAGGGACGGTGCCAGTGGGGCACAGCCGAAGTACTGAACAATGGGAGGAGCACATGGGAAGAAGGTACGTGGGTGCGGGACGGAGTGGAGGGTTGGGGAGAGGGCGCTGTTTGCTCACGTGGGGCTCGTTTTGCTTGCTGTGTGCTACAGGTGGTGACAGCAGAAGGGGATTATAGTGGGACTGAGCCGCTCTTAAGTCGTGCAACCTGATGGGCTCAGTGCTGGGGCCATGCTGGGCCTTTGGGGACAGCAAGGAGGGGATGGGAGCATCACATTAGGACCAAGTTTAGGTTTGTTGGGAGGAACGTCAGCCTTGCAGAGCAAGCCCCAGCACTAAGCTTGCACCCAGCTTCAGTCCCCACTCCTCATCACTGCTTCCTTGCTTTTGACGGATGGAAGCCCAGGGTGAGCCACCACCCCACAGCACAGGGTGATGTGAGCATACATCCTTCAGGAGAGCAGCCATTGTGCTCCAAAGAGAGCAGTGCTGAGGGGTCCAGAGCCACGCGGAGGGCTTGAGGTGGCTGTGCTGTGGTTGTCATTGTGTGTCACTTTGCCTGGAGATGTGTCACAGCTGCGCAGTTGGGCTGCACTGCTCTGGTGTCAACTCTTCCACAGCTTCCCTCCCAGCTCCCTCCATTAGCTCAGGAAGAACAGAAGGGCTGTCTGAGTTCCTGACCTGCATAAAGCTACTCAATTACAGACTGCTTCAAGAACGCATTCTCAGTTTGTCAGAAGCAATATGAGGAAGGTCCTCCTGCTTTCCCCCTGTCCACCCTCAAGCAGCTTGTGGTGTCCTAACAGCTTCAAGGAATAAAAACTTCTGCTCTTTCACTCTCTATCAGAAAGTTAAAATGAAATTTAAATGAAAATTCTTCAAAAAAGAGCTGGGCTAGGACCCCAATTATATACAAGCAGCACCCAGTGACCCAAAACTGGCACCTGATCATCCAGGCCTTGGCACATGTGCACAGCGTTGCCAAGGCCAGGGCAATAAGCTGGTTAGGTCAGCCTTGGCTCGGAACTCAGTGCTCCCACCCATCCATGCCATCCTCCTGATGGCTCTGGGGCAGCTTTGCTGCCGCTCCCTCTCTCCAAGCAGAGCAGTGCCAGCAGGGCTCATGGTAGGGGGTGCATGGGGAGGGCAGCAGAGCTCTGCTTCCCCCACAGCCCCTGCAGAAAACAGCAAAGGGCACTGTTGGGCACAGCTCTGGGGGAACTTGGGGGCAGGAAGAGAGCCCTGCACTGTATGCCAGCACTGCCCATCAGCAGTCTCAGCTAAGCCCCTGCCAGGCTCAGAGCAGTGCAGCATCCAAAGGCCAGCAGCAGGGATGTTGAGTGCAAGGCAATGCCCCACTCCACAACAAAAGGGGCTGAAAAGGCTGCCAGCAGGGCTCCACGGACATGGCTGCTTTCAAAGGCTGCAGCCGCTCCCACAAACCTCCTCTGGCATCAGCACTGACAGCGGGATGCAGGGCTTTGCCCAGAGCCCTGTGCTGCAAGGCAATGACCAGAGCCAGCCCAGGGTTTCCTGCTCACAGACCCTCACTGCTCAGCATAGCATCAGCCCCTCTTCACACCCCCAAAACAAACCTTTCCAACAATCCCACAAGCACAGCTTTTCCCAAAACAGCACCAGGGTTTGCACCGCGTCCATTTCCCCAGAGAAAGTTCTTCTGTCCCCAAATTCCCATGAGTGTCACTTTACACTAATGTCAGATGAGCAGAGATTAGGAGAGCTTTGCTCTGCTGCTGAGTGAAAACAACAAGAGGCAGCATGCCAGTGCTGGGGATGGCCCTTGTTCAGCACAGCAGCACCTGGCGCCCACACTGAGCTCCTCTGTGGGAATGGGACAGGCAGCTGGGGCTGAGTTCTGAGCAGTGTGACCAGCCCCATGCAGGTGAGCCCCAGAGCAACCTCACCCCATGGGCACGCAGCCAGCACTGCGCTCAGCACCATCTGCAGAACCCATCCAACAGGGAGCAGTGCTGCAACGCCAGGGCAATGTTAAAAGGAGATTTTAAAAGTCTGTAGTGTTAGATGAAAGCCCCACTGCATGAAAAAGCTGGTTCTTGCCATTCAAGAGCCTGGAAACCCTCATCCCAACTACAAAAATCCCGGGCCCTTATATTGTAAAGCACAGGATGGAATAAGGCAAACAAGAGGCACTGTGTCTGTGGCTGGCAGAAGAGAGGCAGTAGGAAAGGAAAGGGCTGCTCCATGCCAGGGCTGCAGAGCACATGGAGGAAACAGACACAGCAGGGGCAGCGCTGCCATCCTGGCAAAGTGACACTGATCACACGAGGCTGGAGCAGCAGCCCCAGGATGTGGTTTAGTGGCACTGGCCCTGGGAGCACTTCCAAACCCAAATGGCAATTGGGATCCACAATGCTTGTGTCCTGAAGCATTCTGCCCAATGCACCTGCAGGGAGAGCATGGAGATCACTGCATGGCCATGCAGCAGCTGCCAGGTTGGGGATGGCTCAGCAGTCCCCAAATAGAAATGAACTAATGCAATTAAAGGCTTCGCTGCTTTGCTGCTGCCCTCTGCTCCAGGGGTTCGCTCCAGTGCATCTGCTGCCTTCACAAAACCCCTGCCCTAGCAGGGATGCTTCACCTCTCTGCTGCCTCCTCCATTTGCAGCCAAACCCCTTCCCTTGCAGCCCCTTCCCTCCTGCCCTGCTCCTTATAAACCCCTATTTTCATGGTATCCTGTGTGTGACACTGAGTTCCCAGGCTGTTGGCGCAGTGCATGGAATAAATGCTGTCCCTATCACTCATGTGCCACAAGCCTCACTTTCTGCAAAGCTCATCCTTCAAAGCCCTTCAGTGTTCCTTAATGGTCTCTCTGCAGCGTGACAGCAATTCTTTCCACAGCTGCCAGAGCCCTTTGTGCCACTGAGTGATGCTCTTCCCATACAGGCAGCGGCATCCCTAGAAATAGCAGAAATAGCATCAGCACAACCAACCCTACTGTGCCGGGTGGAAACAAGCTCCTGAGATAGCTTAAAATCACGGTCCACCCATTGCAACTGCTCACGATGCTTGGGTGGGTGAGGCTGGTACTGCCAACACAGTGCAGGTGAGAACTGAGCTGTGCCCAGCAGCAGCACTTTTTTTTCAGTCCCCATTCCCCATCCCGCCCTGCAGGAGGGCTGCGTTTGCCACCCGACCGCCAGCGGCGTTTGTGACAAAGCTGTGCAGAGGTCAGCACGGCGCTCATCCGTGTCAAATGGTGTTATCTTTATGAATAAAAGACAACTTTATGAATAAAAGCGCTATGTGAAGCATTTGCAATTTTCCACTTGGCTCAGCACAGAATGGGCACCGGCCCAGTGCGCCCCTGGAGCTGCACGGGCACAGTGGGGGCACAGCCTGACCCCCTGCTGTATGCCCAAAGCCACAGATTGAGTGGCCAGCACCCCCAAAGGCTGCTGCTTGCCCTCAGCTTAAGGAGTGCCGCAGATTTCTGGAGGTCAAAACAACAAGAATGAAACATAACACCAAGAACTCGATCTTTCTTGAAGCCCTTGCAACATGATAGTGAGAATGACTGTGGGCAGGGACAAGGAGTAACACAAGCCCAGGATGGTGAACCCAAGCTCCTGCAGGCAGGTGGGCGCCCACCTGGAGAAGGGAGAAGGGTTAAGGTTTGGCCTGTCCCACATCACTCCTGCATCCTGCACCGCCCTGAAGCAACACTGGATCCCCAAAAGGGGATGTCAGGCTGCGGCATGGGGACCCTGCACGGCAGCCCCATCCCTCTGCACGATGCCACAACTGCTCCCAGCTGCAAAATGGCACTGTACCACAGTGAACTGGGCAGAGAATGGGCACAACCAAGCTCCTCACCAAGCATCACTCTGCCCCTGAGACAGAAGAGCCCAGACTGCAACCAGTGCGAGGCAGAGGCCATGCTATGTTGGGACACTCTGCCCATTTTCTCTGCATTTCTCCTTAAAAAGCAAATGGGATCATCTCAGCAAGCATGTGCACCAGCTTGGCAGGGATCACAGCAAACATTCAGCCCGGCAGATTGCTGTGCGTTTACATCACAGATGGGAAAAAGTCTCACTAATCCTCAGAAGTTTCTTCCAGTGGATGATTTCACCGAGGTCTGGATCACTCCCAGCTGCCGCAAATGAGTACAGATAGAGCAGAATTCAGCAATAATCTGTGAGATCTGGGCAACAGCTTACACAACCTCTGTGTCCAGGAACGTGTCAGAGACATTTTCACATGGAGCACTGTGAGCACTGAGCAGAGGTGTTCAGGGCTTATAGAATGAAGCTATAAGATGCATTGTGGATAACCTCTAAATCTCACGAGCTGTGGCTTCATCACACGCAGAAAGGCTGGCTCTGATTTGGCAGCTAGTTGCAGGTCATCACAACTTCCTTCAAAGCCTCTGGGCTGAGCAATAATTCAATCAACAGATGTGTTGGCTGTAGCTCATGAGGTTGCAGCTTGTGGCCAACCCCTGAGCTCCCTGACCCACAAGCTGGGCAACCTCCAGCCCTACTGCTGCTTCTTCAGGGCAGACTCAGATCAGTTCTCAGCCTGGGTGGTGTTTCGCCCACACTAATGCCTCTTTATTGACACAATCTGACTGTAGCAATTTCTTGCCTCATTCATTTGCTCAGACTTTGGTTACTGTGCAATACCAGTGCTGTGGTGCTGCACCTTAATGGCACTCGTATCCATCTTAACCTGTCTGAAGCCATTCTCCACTCCCTTTCCAAGACGATGGCTCTTTCCTGTTCTTTTCTCTAACTGCTTTCAACACAGCACAGACATGATCCCAAATCACCAGCCACCCAGCTATCAGAGCACTGCTGTAGGACTGCTGATCAATGGTTTCTCCGGGGCTGATGGCCTCGAGCTGCAGGATCTGGAGCTGGAGAGCAGAATTCCTGCTCAGAGCCAGAGGTTCAAGGCAGCCTACACCTGAGGAAATGCCTCCATGAAACTGATGCTGGAACTCTTTGACATGCATTGGAGTCGCAGAATCGTAGAATCATGAAGTTTGGAAAAGACCACTGAGATCATCATTCCAGTCATCAACCCATCACCACTGTGCCCACTAAGCCATGTCCCTAATGTCAGGGGAGATGCACTGAAATACGGGGAGTAACAGACCAATAAAATACAAAGGAAACTACCTACTATTTCTATTGCTTTACTGCAGTTAATCCCACTAATTCCCTTGACTTGGTCACCACCACAGTCCCCATTGCATTTGTCCAGAGCTGGGAACCTGATCAAAACTGGCAGTGGTCCTCCCTCTCACCCAGGGCTGGGAGCAGAGATTTAATAGCAACACAGCCCAGCAGGGCCAGAGGAGCTGAGCACTCCATGATTTACAGCCTGGCATGGCACTGAGTGCCGTGGCTGCTGGGTGGCATGCTGGAGCTGTGCCAGAGCCATGTCAGAGAGGTGATGGGGCCACCAGCTCTCCATCTCCCCCTCTGTTATAGGGCAATACCTGCACAGTCCTTGCCCATTCCCCCCTCTCTTCTCTTCCAGAAGGAATATTCCCTCCAGTCCCGGTGTGCTGGCAGCAGCAGGAGGCCTGTGAGCGGCAGTTCGGGTGAGTGGGGGGTCTGCAGGGAGAGCAGGGAGGAATCCAGCATCACCAAGCCTTTGGCTGGAAAACACAGCTGGGATGGGGGGCAGCACTGGGGCATGGAGAGGAGCAAAACATGGAGAAGTAGACATGAGAGAAGGAGGACCTTGGCCTCTCTGCTCATGGGGTTGGGAGCATCCTTCACCACAACTGGCAGTTCTCCCACTTTCCTTATCCCTTCTGTCTGGATGGAAATGGCTTTACCCCATTCCTGCCCAGGACCAGTGAGTATCTGCAATCCTGGCACGGGGCAGTGGGCAGCACCAGCACCCACCAAGAGCCCAAAGGAGCTGCTGGGCCATTTCTACTCCTCCCTTCTCCACCTCTGCCTCCCCTGGTGCCAGGACAGCCCACGGGCACAGGGCCAGGCTGCTCCCAGTCCTGCTCTCCCCCCGTGCCCTTGCCCCCAGGACGGCGCAGTGCTGGTGCAGTGGTGTCGCAACGTGCCGAGAACGATCACGATAACACGAGCGGTTGCCCTGGTGCCGGGCTTTGCTGTTGCAGTGCTTTGCTAAAGAGAGTGGGCGTGCGGCTTCCTCTGGGCCGATCTGATTTCTCTGGGAGCGTGGTTTAAGGCACACTCGGGAGAAATCACCCTCAGTGGAGCAGGGGCACAACCCCTCAGTGGCTGGGCACAAGAGGAGCTCTTCCCTTTGCGGGGGCGAGAAACCCACTGGCTTATTGATTTTCTGGGGAAGCATCAGCCGGCAGCGAAGAGCAAAGGAAGCAACTTTTGGGGTCTATGGGGTCCCCGTGGGGCAGCAGGGAGGTGGCATCCACATAAGCCTCCATCCTCACCCCACTGGAAAGACTGCGCAGGAGCTGGGGAGCCTCACAGACCCAAAGGCCAGCAGCACTAGTGCAGCAGGCAGAAGCAGCCACCTGGCCCCATGTCATGGGACACAGGGCAGCACGGGGCCCCCGAGCTCCCCAGGGGAACACTGCGGAAATCAGGTAAGCAGAGGGACCCCATGTCCCCATGTTCCCACACCCCCATGTCCCCTCCCTGCCTTATGCAGGGGCTGCTGAGCCCCACGGGGTTCTGCACCATGCCTCTATTTGGACTCTGGACTCTATTTGGTGGCTCTGGACTCTGCTTTAAGTTTTGTTTGGGATGTATTAGGTTTCTTTAGCACTTCAGTGCTGCCCAGAAAACAAACCCATATCCAACAAGAAATTCCCTAAACCAATGCACGGCACAATTTGATGCTCTTCTCGGGGAGGAGTTAGGTGGGACAGGGGGTACTACTGATGTAATTGCAGCTCAATGTGAAATAATTTTCTCTGCATTCCAGAAAACCCCTCTGAGCTACCTTAAAACATTCATTAATGATTGATGCATGTCTCCACACAGGGAAAGGCACACAGCAAATATTTGATGATATATTAAAAATAAGTTTGCGATTAGAGAGGACTGCTGAGCATCTGTCACTGCCTAACAGAACAAATCGAGTTGCTCCACATGCTGCTCACAAAAGGCAGAGGGCGGGCGTCCCTGGTAATGGTTAACAGAGTGATCCCGGCCCCAGCATCTTGCTTATCACAGTCCAAGGTGATTAAATGAAATTATTAACCAACATGCTTACCCTTAGCAAGAGGAGAGGGCAGGGCAGAGGCTTGCAGATACCACTGTGGTTCTTTCCCTTTCTGACCCCACGACCCTATGGGGTCTATTTCTGACTTTCGGTGCCCACTGCTCTGAGGAGCGACCCCGCAGCTGGGACCCATTTCCCACAGCGGCCACATCAAATTACATCTGCCTCATTGCATTATAAATACCAGAATTCGACTTGCTTAATTATTTAAAACCCTAGATTAAAAGCAGACAAAGGCTCTTTGCTTCCATTCCGGGGCACGCGTATCATTGATCGATGACGCGGTTGTGCGGTGAAAAGCCAAAGGAGCGTGCCAGGCCCCTGGGACACAGCGCTGCCGAGCTGCTGATGCAGCACCATGGAGGGATGCTGAGACACACGGGGCCCAGCAACAGGCAGAAAGTTTTGTTTGGAGTTTCATTTTAAGAAATTGCTGATTTCGGGTGAGATGAGGCTTTTAAACTTACATTAACACACAGCTCTGACTACTCGTGCAAATAGCTCTAAACCTGCCTGGGCAACCTGTGTTAAGTACAGTGGTTTTCAGACTCCTTCCCTGAGGGATTTGTGCCCAGCTCCATTCAGCAGGCTGCCATTAATGTGCTGCTTCCCTGAAAATATGTACTCACCAACAAACACCAGGCACTCAGAAACCAGAGGCTCTGCTTCCAGTGGCCACATCTGCCCAGGAAACCTCAGCTCAGTGGCCTTAAAAACCCAGAGCCAGGACTGTGGGCTGTAAGTCTGCATTTTGGTTGGGTATTAGGAAAACTTTCTTCTCAGAAAGAGCGGTGAGGCACTGGCACAACTGCCCAGGGAGTGGGGGGGTCACTGTCCCTGGAGGTGTTCAAGAACCATGAAGATGTGACATCGAGGGCTGTGGGCAGTGGGCACAGTGGGGGTGGGTTGGTGACTGGACTTGGTGATCTTAGTGGTCTTTTCCAACCTTAATGATTCTATGATGCTATGATTTTTCCCCCATTTCATCTCCCCCTCCAAGCACCACGTTCCACAGAATTACGAGTAATGCCCCTCTGACCCCAGCTGCCATTCCCAGAGCAAAGCCCTCTGCCCATTTTTACATGGTTGACATTTCATGGAGGTTTCATTCTCTGCCCAGAAAGGGACTCCCATAAAGTATTTTTAACAAGAGCGGTTTGATCACTTCCTGCAGCTATTGAAAAACCTCTCCCTAGATGCTCCTGTTGGGAAATCAGTTCTCAGCAGAAACAAAAGCCTGCCAACACTATGACTGAAAACACTCCATTTTCCTTCCAATCCCTTAAGCACTTTCCCCTCGAGAAGAGCAGCCTGAGCTGGGCAGCCAGAGCAGCGCCACACTTACCTGCCTGCCTGCCTGGCCCTATAATCCCCTCACAGCATTCCTGGGGATTATTTTCGTCCCAGCAGTGGAGCAGCACAGGTTGTGTGGCCACCGTGCAGAGGGACAGCCCCGCATGCAGAGACAAAGTCGTGAAACTCAACATACACACTCTGCAGAGGGCACCTCCCAGCGCCCCAAGGCATTTAATGTCACTCCAAAACTGATTTTCTTCTTCCCAAAACATTGAGGCTGAGCACTACCAGAAGAAATTTGGACAAGGACTGCAGACTTGTGATTTTACCTAAAGTCCCCCAGGATTTATATGGATTTCCAGGAATTTGAGCTTTGCTTGAAGTCAGAGCAGAGCAAGCTATTTAAAAAGTCATTTTTCTCCTCCAGGCAGCCCCATGCCAGGGTGGGGGCAGTAGGTCTCCAGCACCCCTGAGAGCTGAGGCCCTCCATAGGGGTCTTCCATAGGGCAGAGGAAGGTGGGGAGCTCACCCCAATACCCACCAGCAGCCTCAGCCCCCAGGGCCAGGCACTCCTGCTCTGTGCGTACAGAGAAGTCACATGGAAACACAGCTTTCCTAGAGAGCCTCGGGCGAACAGAAACCCAGGAAAGGAAAATATTTAAGAGCAAGCAAAAGGCTGAACTTGTTGAAGCAAACACGACTACTTTTGAAAAGCAACAGTCCAAAGCAGATCTGTCTGAAAGGTCACACTGTCTTTCCGAGTACAGCTGAGGGTGTCAGAATGCACACGCATTTTTTTGTTTATATCTTGCCAAGAACAATATAAAACTGCCTGGCACCTATTGCTGATTTATGGCGGTGGCCCAGGAGGTGCCGGAGCTGAGGTTTGTTCATTGATCTATGGTCGAATCATGCAAAACCAGACATCCTGCTGTAAATCCTCCGCAGAGACCTGCCTTGATTTACACCTCCGGCACTATAAATAATGACAAAACGCAGCCTGATAGCAGTCTGTCTCCCTGTACACTGGCATGAATTACACTGTGTCTTGAAGATGACAGATCTACTGCAGGAGAAGCGTTTTGCCTGGGGTCCCTCCCTGCCAGCCTGCAGCAGAAAGGATGCCCCCATCCTTACTCCCAGCGTAACCCCCAGCAGTGCTCCGGGCCTCGTTTTTCTTTTTATGCTCAATGCAAATGCAGACATTCCTTGAATTCCTCCACATGAATATGTTGTGAAGATTTAAAGTGGGGTTCCTGTCAAGAGGTTTGTGGTTCCTTCCCAGACCACCTCCTGTTGCACAGCCGGCCAGTGGTGCTCCCACTGAAAACACCCGGCACTCTTTGAAGTTCCTTCTTTTCTGTTTGCAGAATAAGGCCACTGCTTTGCCAAGGGAAAGGGGAGCTCACCCACTTCATTCACACCAAAACAGCCCTTTGCTTCTGTACCTTCCTTTCTTGCCTTCTGCATGCCTCTTTTCCCATGGAAAAGACTCCCAGAAAAGGGACAAGGAGGAAGAATGCACTCCAGCAATGTCACCCCGGTGAATACTCAATGTGCTTTCCACTGTTCAAAAACCAGCTCTCCTTGAGCAGCATTCAGCCATCAAAATGCACTGCCTTCACCCCGGGCTGCTCCCCCATGCACCCCACAAGCAGGGCGAGGTGCAGCCTCAGCACTCAGCTCCCTTCCCCCAACAGCACCTGCGATGCTGGAAGAAAATAACCTGGTACAGGAAACCTCTGCCTCCAGCTTCCCCACACCCTGTGAATATGTACCGAACTATTCACCCCAATTACACTCTTAACAGGCTCCAATCTGTTTTCCTTTGTTCCCAGAGCAGCAGGGCACTGCCCACATTAACATTCAATGAGAAGTTGTTTGATACTGAATCATTTCTTCAGCAGTATGATTTCTTCACAATTCTGTTTGATTGCAATCCACTTTACATTCGCAGAGTACTTACTGCCTATGAAAGAATGACCCAGCCTGCTTTCACTTGCTTTTTTTTTTATTTTATTGATTTCTCTTTTAAAAGGATTTTATTCTTTTTGTACATGAGACTGTGATAAGAGAGGGAGACAGCATTACTGAACAAAAGCTGTTTTCCGTGCTGCTCCATCAACCCATATGCCTTCCCATTAGGAACCCCAAAATACTGTAATAACGGAGCACTTGGAGCTGCCTACACTCCTTTCCAGGTACTTTCTGTTCTTACCACTAAACTCCCAGATTCACTGAGTGAGTCCTCAGGAATGAATGGCTCTTCCCAGCCCCTGAGTAGGCCATGCCCTGGCATAATTGCAACCAGCACAACTGCACTCTGCACTTAAAGCACAGCCCGCAGCATGCATCTTGCCCTATAATTTGTGCTTTGCACTCCCTTTGTGTGGGGTTTTTTGTAAAGGTGAGATGTAGAGTACTTGGGAAATGCCAGCAGTGAGCATGCCCTGTGGCTTGACTGAAATCCAACCTGCCACCGCTTAGAAAAGCGTGGGCCCTTGTTCCTACATCCAGAACACACTGATTGTCATAGTGTGATCCTGTGCTACACATGTGAATTACGCTCTCCTCCGCGCTGGCACGGATCCTGACTTTTAGGGCAGTGGAATATCAGCAAAACCTACTGCTGACAAGTGGTGTCAGCCTCAGCAGCTCCTCCCAGGACCCCCAAGTCCTGCAGCTCCAACCCTGCACCTGATGTCAGCTCCAGCTCAGCTATCATAACGTTAATTAGTCCTTGGCACCACCCACTGCAGCCACCAAAGCGAGTGGCTGGCAAGTCATTTAGAAGTGATCTAATTAATATGTGTCTCCAAAGGGAATATCTTCTAAAGGTGCATCAAGTGCCCCAGCACAGCTGCTCTCACCCAGGGAGTAGAGCACGGGTGGGCTCCCACGAGTGCACCCCACCCACAAGCACCTCTCTTGTCTTCCAGCTTCGATGTACACGGAAATACAGCGGGAGCACCCTGACAGCAGGAGCATCCTGACTCACCCGGACTACATAGATGGGAACCCAGACCTGATCAAACCTAAAAAGCTTCTCAACCCCGTCAAAGCCTCCAAGAGCCACCAGGAGCTGCACAGAGAGCTGCTGATGAACCACAAGAGGTGAGGGGAGGTCATAGCGGTGCAGAGCACCACCTGTGGTTGGAGGAAGGGATAAACCCTGTCACTTGCACACAGACTCAGGGCACAAAACACCAAAACACTCTTCTCTGATGCGACAGATTATTTGCAAACATTTTCAAAATGCCCTAAAACATTCCGACACACTTCGATCTCTAATCAAAAAGGAGCAGAGCCTGTGTTCAAAATGACTGTGCTCATCACGAGGGTCAGACACAGGCATAAATTCAGCCAACAGCCCTGCCAGTAGGGTTCACTGCTCAGACGCAGGAGAATTACAGAAACCGTGCCCAGGCCGTTCTCCAGCACCGATGCAGTCATCTGAATCAGGCAGGTACTCCTAAAACACCGTAACACAGCCTGGGAAAGCACCCTTGCTCAGGATCTCCTGGCACAATTGATGCTATCATCTCCCGAGTGGGTTTAGGGCAGCCAGCAAGTTGGCACAGTGCTCCCAGAGGGAAGGAGGAGCAGCATCTATACACAACCCTAAGTCACCAGCAAATCCAGCAGCTTTGCTGTCTGCTGCATGTTCATACCGAGGGGAGAAGAGAGGAGGATCTGTGCTTGCTCCCATTACTCCTTTCTCCCTTAGGCAGAAGCAGAAAGCAATTCACATCAGCAGCTTGTGCAACAAAACTTTATCTTAGTCAACACCTCTGGGCTCTAATAGGACAGGCTGATTAAATCCAGGAGCAGTAACAAATTCAAAGGCAACACTGCAAAATCTGTCTCTCCAGCAAGCCATAGCAGGCTTACCTTCTGTCAAGCCCCAGGCCTGTCTGCCACAGAAACCCTCATGTTACAACACCTCTCCTGCAAATATTTTCCTGGGATTTCCAACACCTTCAGCCTGTTGATGGCAGTTAAGTGTTCAGCTTCGTCCAGGGGAGGTCAGGCTCTGGTGGCAGCTATGTGATCTTCAGCTCCTCCTCAAAAACATGACTTCAGCCAACTACTTCTATGATTCTTACCAAATTATTTACGCTCCAGTTGCTACTGCAGAGCACAACCTATTTGAAAGCTGCCTTGATCTCTGCTTCATAACTCATTCAGCAACACAAAACTGTGGCTGCAGTGAAGTCTGCCCAGAAGTCAGCAAAGGTTTGATGATGTGCATGGCCACACACACATATTTAGGGGGTAGAAGCAGGTAGAAAAGTGGCTGGGGTCAGCTGCAGGGGATAAACATTAGTGCTCAAACTCAGGCACAGCAGGGACCGCAAATCGTCAGCTCTGGAGCAAGCTGAACTGCCAGGACAGTTACTGCAGTTCAATGACTACCCCTGCTGGTGGAAAAAAAATCTTCCATTATTATAAATTCCCCCAGCGTGGCTGGAGCTCTCACCCACACAAATGACAGTAAAATCAGCCCAAGCCAAATGGATGGCCCATTTCTCTTTCTGCACAGAAAGGCACAGCACCTCAGTGTGGCAGCAGTTGGGATGGAGGCTCTAGGGGCTGCCAGGAGGGCAGGGGGATGGTGGGTGAGCAGCTCCAACCCTCATTTGTCTGCTTTTCGGTCCACAGAGGTTTGAGTGTGGACAGTAAGCCAGAGTTGCAGCGGGTGCTTGAGCACCGACGACGAAACCAGGTCCTCAGACAGAAGAAGGAAGAGGAAGAGGCCAAGAAGTTGCAGTCTCCCTTTGAAAAAGAGCTACTGAAGAGACACCAGCGACTGGATCAGGTGGGACCAGGCTGTCAGCCATCCCTGGGTGTTCTAACTACCCCAGGTAGAATAGTGTTGGTATCCCACCATGAAATGGGAACCAGGGTACATCATCCCTCTCTACCATACCACAAAGCTGCATGGCCTCATTCTAGCAATGAATTTGCTCTTCAGATAAAGCAATCCCTGCTTGCCCAGTGTACATGTTCCTCCCTGGGGAGAAAACCAAGTGTACTGGTGTACCTGGCAAAGAGACTGATGGTGAAAATAGCTTTGAAAAAAACAAGAGCACCAACATGCAGCACAAAGTTATTCAATTCTGAGCAATAATAACTCAACATGCAGCAGTAACGAACCCAGGGTTTTAAGGTAGATAATGTACTTTTGTACTTTAGAAGGTACAGCTAATGACGACTCTTCTTTATTACAGCTGGAGAAAGAGCAGGAGAAGCAGGAAGACCATGCACCAGAATTCATTAAAGTCAAAGAAAATCTGAGAAGAACATCAACGGTGACTGGGGAGGAGAAAGCAGCATAGCTTCTGCCAATACCCAGCAGGGATCCTACCAAGGCTAATGTCTCTGTACATGGTGGACACTCACAGCCACATCTTTGGGGCTACTCATGTCATTAACATTTGCTCCAGTAGAAGGCACAAGAAAGGTTTTCCCACCCCAGGAATGTCTCATGAAGGAAAAGGCGCTGTATTCACTGAAGAGCTCCACCACGAGGTGGTGCAGAGCGAAGCAATGTCCTTTTCCTCCCCAGTTGTAGGGGCATGCTAACCTCCAGCTAACTCCTGGTTAACCCTCAAGATGCGGCCAAGGTGTGAGCCAGGGCAGTCAGTGGAGGGACAGGCATTGCCACGGGCTGAGGAACCCACATCCCCTGGAGGTGGGCTCACCAAGCAGGGCAGTTGCAGGGTAGCTGCAGCTCTGGGAACCTCCTTGCAACCCAGAGTGGTGACTGAAGTGATGATCTGTGTATCACTGGAAACAGCCCAAGGGTTACTGGCATTGCAGCACCACATGAGACAAGCAATGTCTCCACATGAAAAGTCAAATCCTGAGTGCCCATACCAGCTCAACATTGGAAGGCCAGGAGCCTCTTGTTCTTCACAAACATCTTAAAGCTGCATTTCAAACCTGCTTGTAAATAGCTATTGAGCTGTTTGCCCTGTTCCACGTTTAGGCAGAAAATACACAGGACTTCCATGAAAGCCCCAGGTGAGAGGCAAATACTCAGTGCAGCAACCCTGGGGCTTTCAGCACAGCCAGGAATGGAAGCATGCAGTGAGCAGGCAGCAGGCTCCTGTGGATCTGGCAGAGAGGAGCAGAGATGAACTGCTTCGTGTCTCACTGCTGAACCCCAGCCCCTCACCCTGGACATGTGCCACCACCACAGCGGCCTGCAAAACCTGTCCTATGATGCCATGCTGGTGTCAGGATGCTGGTGGGAGTCACAGCTGGCACCAGCATGTGCTGGGGGCTATGGGGCATGCAGGTACTGCTGCAAAGCTGCTTCTCAGTCCTTCTCATCCTTTATTCCAGAGAACTGCGCTGCCTCACTGCAGTTGCCATGCCACAAGGGTTAACACCTTGCTGCTGTCAGAGCAAAGCTGAGGTAGATGGAGCCTTTGCACCATGTATGGATGGAGCACACCACATTTATGGGGCATCCACGCCCTGACACGTCCAAATCTAGAGCTAAAATCGCTCCTTCAGGTAGATCCCAGCTTTTCACTTCTCACACAGCCCTGCTACAAAGCCTCAACAGCAAAACTCACTGACTGCCTTCAAAGGGCGGTTCTTAGAACAGCAAGAATTAACAGGCGTGGACAGCTGAGAAGGCGGTAGGTAGTTAAACAGTGTCCACCATCTGCATGTTCAGTGGCTCCATATGAGAATTAAGGGAGTTTATCACATTGTTACCAAGAGGTTCCTAACCCATTCCCCAGTCCCTCTGGCCCAGCAGGGTGTTTCATTCTGAGGATGCTGCTCAGCCTGGCAGTTCAAGTGAAGCATCTGAGCGACATCACACATCAAAAGCAGCAGTACAGGTATGGGGCTTCTGGACAGTACTGTATCACAAAAACCCTGGCCTGGTCTCAGCCCCTGAGAGCCCTGTCTCACAGCACTGCCCCCGTGGCAACTTTTAGCCTCTCGCCCATCATGCTTATTCTAAAAAGGATGTTGTTTCAGAAATCCAGTGCATGTGGTCCCTATGGGTCAAACAAGATCTGACAGGATTTGTCACATCTTTTCCCACCATGAAGCTTTCCATACAGCCTGTAATTAAAACCATGAGGGAGAAGCATCAAGCAGGATCCTCAATTCAGACAGGAAAAAAAAAAAAAAAAAAAGCCAAATTTCTATAAGAGAAAAATATTTTGCTAAGGATGCTTGTACAGAGCTGTACAGAATGCTTTATAATACTCCATCGATTATCAGCTACAGTAACAAATCCGAACGTACCGAGCTGTTTTTGTGAGCAGTTATGACACAGATCGAGTAACCTTGATCAAAGAGCTCCAAAAAATTAAGCAAATTAATTTGTAATTTTGCCACAGATGGAAATGCACTCCAGAAGAGACAATCTGTCACTCCATATGCACCGGTGAAATAAGCGCTGTCGGCGCTCCTTGCCTGGGACAGGGGCACTTACACAAGTCCTTGGGTGGGAAGCTGAGTGCTCAGCACAGGTGGAGAACATTTTGCTGTTATCTTCTTGAATATGTGAAAAAAATCAAGGTGTCTTCCTTTCACCCAGTGTCCACCAAGGATGGAGAGGGGCTGCAGTCTGGGACTGCTGAGTGCTGTCAGCTGTCCAGAAGGAAAAGGGGCAGCCCAATAGCACTGTCCTAGCTCAGGCTATGCTAAAAGAGTCCAAAGGAATTCTTCCAGCTGCAATGAGACAACAGAGTCCATAGCAAGCAGAGCACAGAGGGCAGGACTCAACACTGCAGGACCCCAGCAACCCCAGTGGACACCCCAAGCAAGATGCTTTGTGCGTTCTTTCCTTTTAAATGAACTTTTTTGAATCTGGGGGCCTGTGTCCTTAGAACATGCTCCTAAATAAATGTGGTGTATCCATAAGATGCAGATGATCAGAATATTGGCAGAAGACAATTTTTTGCACTGTATGTTGCCTATGTGGTATATAGTTTCTATTGCGTTGGTGTTTGTACATATATATAAACGCATGTTGTGCAACTACTGTGTTAACTGTCACTGCTCACACTGCTTAACGCAGGCAGTTCTGAAGAAACAAACCAGCAGCACACCTGCACACACCCCAAAGCCATGTCCCTCAGCGCCACATCTACAGATGTCTTGATCACCTCCAGGGGTGATGAGCCCACTGCTCCCTGGGCAGCCTGTGCCAACAACTGCCACTCTTCTGGAGAAGAAATTGTTCCTAACACCCAAACTGAGCCTCTCCGGGCATAACTTAAGGCCATCACCTCTCACCTTATTGCTGTCACCTTGATCTTATTGCTAGTCAGTAACAGGCAGCTCACGCACTAACCCTAAACAAAGGGCTTGCCCCGCCGTCCCACATCCACATCCACACCCATACCCACACCGTGAGTGGAGCGGGCACTGCCGTGTTGGGACCAGGCGCAGAGCAGTGGCAGCACCAGGATTGGTTTGCGGCGGTGCACAAAGCGACAGACGGATGGGGCCAAGGGCAGCAGCCTTGGGACTGGGAGGGGCGGCAGAGGGAGCTGGTCTGTGGGAGCTGCCGGGGTTCAGCTCCTCGGAAGGGTAAAGGAAAGGCGGCGAGGCAGGGAAGAATCTGCACGGCCTGCCAGTCACAGCGTGCATTATTCCCAGGACTCCGGCCCGGTGCGAGCCGCGCTGCCGCGGGGTGCGCAAGGTCGCAGCCCGCAGGGACGGGAAGGGGCGGGCGCTGGGAGTGCCTTACCCATGGGCATGTGTTGTGTAATATCCCTTCTCCTCTTGCTGGAAAAGCGCTGAAAGTAAAGCTACAAAAATCCTAAGACCTGCATCTGGAGCACCCAGCGGACCCTCCGCTTTCCCCCTCCCCACTGTCGCAATACGGACGGGGCAGTGTCCACACGCTCCCGGAGGTCACGGCTCTTTTTTATTATTTAAAGCAGCGCAGAGGTTCGCGTACAAAGTGCACCTCCGTTCTGCTGCCCGCAGAGCTGAGCGATAGCTGCAGGAGGATCCCTGCACTCAGCAGCCCTGGTAACACACCACGATGGCCCTTCTGGATGCCACCAAGGACACACAGGGCTTCGGCCTCGCCAGCGTGAACCCCGACCTGGCCAGCGAGAGGCTGACGGGCTCCTTCTGCGTGCCGAGGCTGACGGCTGTGCTGGATGGGGGGGCTGAGCGCACACGGCTGCGGCGGGCAGTGGGTGAGTAGGGCGGCCGTGATGCTGCTCCGCAGCCCGGCCTGCGGGGGTAATGTTTCCCATTGCTTTCCAGTGGACGTTATCGAGAGCGACCCGGTGTTCAGCAGAGAAAACCAGTACTTCCAGGATCAGAATGAGCGGTACGAAGCAGCAGTCAGAAAGGCCGTTCATGTCCGGAAAAAGATGCAGGAGTTGGGATGGAGCAAAGACGGACCTGAATCCGTATACGTTTACAGGTGATTTTCTTTGTAACGTACAACTTGTTTGTTGCTGAAAGGTTTGCTTTCCAGAAGGATCAGCTCGAGCAAAGGTTGGAGAGGTCAGCTGCAGCAGCTCAGGTCACGGCAGAAACACTGCAGGTTTTCACTTGGGCAGCACACTTGGGAAGGGGGAAAGCTGCTATTGCAGACAGACACAGCTGAGTGCAGCAGTGTGGTACAGCCACCTGAGCACAGCCCTCACCCGCACTGCAGCCCTCGTACTGCTGCTCAGCCACTTGCAGATGCTGTGAATGTGAAGTGCTGCCATTCTGCTTACATTACTGGCTTACGGACAAATCTAAGATGATGCTTTCTGTGCCTGGAAAACCCATATTGTGTTAAAAACAAACAAAAAGACACACCACTTAATGTGTAAGTAAGAAGAGGAAAGTATTTCTCACAGTCCTTTCCTAAACATTTCCTTTTCTTAACACTTGGTAGGGGGTTGAGCTCTACTTTATAACTCCTTGCCACTCTTCCTTCCCCTGTGCCACATGGCAGCAGCACATCTGCTGTGCACACTGCCCATGCAGTGGGGTACACTATCAGCAAGATCAAGGCATGGTGCAACTTTAAAAGCCTCATTCAGAAGAGCAATGCCTGCACCTCACAAACCACCACTGACACTCAAAGTCATTTTCCAGTCCTTGATCACATGAAAGGTGATAATTCATTACACTAAGCTCTGCCTCCTGGGGTGAGTGGCACCAATAAAGGGGACATTTTCCATCAAGAGCTCTTGGACTTGATAATTACCACAGCCCTCTCTCAGAAGAAAAATATCCCAGATTTGAAAAACCCCACCTCTGCTTGCTGTCATCAGACCCCCCCCATGCCAGGAGCATTCCGCTCAATCTGGCCGCAGGGAAGGACAGCTCTTTTCTTAGGACATACCAGGCAAGCAGGAACTTCTCATTAACCAAAGTCCTGGTGCCAGGCAGGCTGAATCATGGTCAGACATTTAAAAGCCAGCTTTGAAATGACAGTTAAAGCAGCATTTCTGGATGGGCTGACAGGGGTTTATTAAGTTAATAATAAACTGTTAATCAAAGCCATTTCATCTTAACTGCTTCTTTGTTCATATTTTTCCCTGCTTTTTCAACACGACGGATTCTCTCCCAGGTCCATCATAAATGAAAGCTCACAGTCATTTGTTAAAAATGAGAAGTGTCAGCCTCGATGCTTCTGAGAGCACTGCAGTAAAGCCAAGCAAACGAGAACTGCAGAACCGTTTATTTTTAGGTGTGAGAATGCACATACTCAGCTGCTGGAATAGAGCTGTGTGCATCTTAAGAAGCACTATCAGCCCCATGGCAGAGCACTGACCAGCCAATAAAACAGGGGGTACCAGCACGGATTTGACTTCTTTTTCCACAGGAAAAAAAAAAACACATCAAATCAGACACAAGGAATTCACAGAGCTGTCAAAGACATGGGGCCAATGGAGCTGGGTGGTGTGTTTTAGGAGCTCAGCATCTGCTCCTCAGAACAGATAATTTCTCCCAGAGCAAGTGAAATAATGAGCTAGTGACATTTAAGCAAAGTGTGTTAAGAAAGAAGGAACAAAACCAGCATGAAAAATCACTTTTTCTGCAATGCTGTATTGATGCTGCACATTGTGTTGAATATGACAACACAGAAATCAAAATCCAGCAGGTGGTACTGCCTAGTAACTGCCACCACGTCATTGCCTCATTAATCACATCCCTGGAACTTCATCAGTGTAAAAATACCACTTGTGCTTTCTCTCCAGGGCGCTTTCAGGAGATGTAGCATTTCTTCTCCACCGGGTCTTCATGAGAAGCATTTCGATGCTGGGCTCAGACAAACAGGTGGCCAAGTGGATTCCCCTTGCCACTGAATATCAGCTCATAGGAAGCTATGGTCAGACCGAACTGGGACATGGTAAGGCTACAGAGGAATCACAGTTACTGTAGGATGAAAGGCTCCTGCCCAGGTTCTCAGGGGGTGCGAGTTCAAACTGTCTGCATCATTGAGGTGGGGATCCTAGGGGAAGCATGACATTTTCTTAGCAAGATGGAGATGCTTGGCTTTGGTTTGCCAGTGCAGAAAAAATAGGAAGAGCAAGGGTAGGTCCTTGTGGAAGAAGGGAAGAGTCACCAGCAGGCAGGCAGCATGCTCCAGTACAGTCTGGCTCGGAGATCTCTGCAGGAGATGGTGTGTCCTGAGGCCACTGGGGAATTCCAGTGTTACACGGTTCTCAGCAGGAAGGTAAACCCCAAAAAGCTCAATAATATCCACAATAGCTCCCAGGAATGCTCCCCTCTGTCTGATCACCCTCACCAAGAGATTTTTATTTTTTATTTTTTTTCCAAAAAGGAACTTACCTTCAGGGTTTGGAAACAACAGCAGTCTTTGATATCAACACACAGGAGTTTATACTGAACACACCAACAATCTCTGCAATGAAGTGGTGGCCTGGAGACAGTAAGTACCCTGCGTGATGTTTCGGTTTTCCTCATTTGCTTCCTTCAGTTCCTCGGTCTGCTTTGCTTAAGCTCCATGTTTGAGTGTCCAGGTGCCAGCAGAGGACTTCAATAAGAAATGCAAACACCTTGAGGCAATGAGATCTAAGGCTTTTGTGAAACGTTAAAGGCCAGAAGGAAGCCAGCATTATCTGTTAAAGCCCTTGGAAACACCTGCCTCTGTAGGAATCAAATCTTTGTAAATAGAGCTCAAAGGACTAAGGGCTGCAGGCAGATAATTCCCTGAAAACAGGCAAGCCTCAGCATGAAGAATTCGAGTGAAATTCATGGCTTCCCTCAGGAAGGTGTTTCCCATGAAAAACTTCAGTTCATCAGTCATTGATAGCTGGAGCAGATGCTCACTCGCTATGTCCTTCGAGCCAAGAGCAGCACAGAATGCAGATTTAGGCATCCTCTAGTTCCCAGCACCTATTGATCACACCCACCCTGACCCATGCATTAGCAATACCCAATATACAATTAGCATTAACTGCTGTGAAGGATTTGTACTGTGCCTAGTCCAGAGGGAACATGGCTGTTTCTCTTCTCGCAGTGGGAAGGTCAGCAACCCACACCGTGGTCTTTGCCCAGCTCTACATCCACGGGAAGTGCTACGGTGTGCATCCCTTCATTGTGCAGATCCGCAGTCTTCAGGACCACTCACTGTGCCCAGGTAAACATTTCCAGACACTGCTGGATTCCTCTGGCAATATCACCCACGTTGGGGAAGCAGAGCTGAATGAGCCCTTCCTTTCAGATCCGCGGTGCAATGCAAAATGGAAGAAAAAAGGTTAAGTGAAAGTAAATAGGTTGTGTTTTCTCGTGCTGCAGGCGTAACTGCAGGAGACATTGGTCCTAAAATGAATTTTGAGCACATTGACAATGGCTACCTGATGCTGAAGAACGTGCGCATCCCCAGAGAGAACATGCTGAACAAGTTCTGTGAGGTACGTAAAGTGTTCAGATCACAGACTGCCTGGTCAGAATCTCATCACACAGCCAGAAAGACAACTGGGACCTGCCTAAATTTAGGACAGAAATCTCCCTCTGAGGTGTGTGTGCAAGTCTCTGAAGTTTTATCAAGGGTAGCAGTTACCCAAATCCTAAATGAAATTGTGTACCTGAAATTCCACATTCAAAGGTTACGAGATAGTAGAAGATTTCTGAGTCAAAAGCAGGAAGTTTCTCTCTTCAAACAGATAGGTTTCACCCAGCACACATGACAATACTTAGTTCTGCACTCAGTGCAATATTCCACTGTTAGTCTTATGCTATGCATAGAGATGACACAGGCATCCTTTGTAGGGGGAAGCTGCACTATCAAAGAAGACATCTAAAACCCTCTCTCTATTCCAGGTTCAGCCAGATGGCACCTATGTAAGGCATGGGTCACAGCAGATTAATTATTTCACCATGACTTCAGTACGCATTTCCCTCATTTCAGACGAAGTTATTCTGCCTCTAATGAAAGCTTGCACCATTGCCATCAGATACTCGGTGGTTCGCCGGCAGTCCAAGTTGAAGCCCGGGTAATGCCACGCAAGTCTGCAGCAGTGGGAAGGGACCTGGCACCATGTTCACCACTCTGTATTTCCACTTCTCAGCTTACCTTTCAGCACATCATTGGCTTATTTCCTGTCCTACTGAACAGCTCAGTGATTCACACAGGCAATTTGCTTTTCTTACCCAGCCTGCCCAGAACTCAGCAGAACCCAGACAAAGCAGACGAGTTACTGAATTCTATCTTACTAATGGATGCAACATTAAAACACTTCCAGCATCCATAGTTCCAACATTCACATTTTTCAACAGTAAACTTTCTTAGTCTGGTAAGAATCCCAGTAATTTTTAAATAGATAATTTCATTTGAATTGATTTTTAAAATTCCCTCTTAAATCTGCTTCCAAAAGCACGAACTTCATGAGAACACAGCTTGTTTCCAATGCAAACCAAACACAAGAACACAGCATGCTGAGTTATTATTATAACAACTCACTGCATCACCTGAAGTCCCAAGTATACTGAACACAGCAGAAGAGGAAAAGAACATTAAAAAGAAAAAGCTCAAAAAGCTTAAAATAATTTAGACTGAGGCATTTTCAAAGAAACTGAGGAGTTGTCCCAGCAGAGAAGAAACTCTACATTTTTAACCAAACTCTACATTCAAAAAGTAATTCTATTTGCAAGAAGCCTTTCTGTTTTCTATTTAGCTCAAAAAGTTAAATCTGCTGGCAAAACAAAATAAAAAAGCATAGGTGCAGCTAAGAGAGGCTTAATTATAACCAAGTCATTTCCATTTCACATTGAACAGGAAGCAGTGTCAGAGCACAGCCACCTCTGCCTGCCTTGCAGGAGCATCAGCTGGGGCTGGCTGATGACTTGCTGACCAGAGGAGCCAGTTTGAAAAACAAAAGCTTTTCAGGGTGCTGTGCCACTGCCTTGGCTACACTGCTTTCCAGCCTGCTGCCCTGAAAAACCCTGTCTGCCCTCTGTACTGACCAATGGTGTGGAACCTTTTCCCATCTGACAGTCCAGTTCCCCAACGCAGCAGAGAAATCACTGTCTTCCTATTCAGGCTTGTTTGTCTGCCAGCTTTGTGAGCTGGAGCTCAGGGAGACAAACCAGACTGGCTCCATATTCATGTACTGCTTCTTGGTAATGAAAAACGTAGTTTAGGTTAACTACCAGTAGCTGTGCCTGTGTCCACAATTTCCATACTTTATCATTTATCTTCTAACAGGGAAGAAGAAGCAAAAATCCTTGACTACCAGACCCAGCAAGAGAAATTGCTGCCTCAGTTGGCAGCAGCCTATGCCTTCCATTTTATTAACAACTACCTGCACGAGCTGTTTGACAAGAGTTACAAAGAGATCCAAGGGAGGAACTTCGACTCACTGCCAGAGGTGAGCCACCACGAGATCAGCTCCCACAGCTATTTTGCACATAGTGCTGCTCTTCTCATCCCAGTGTAATTTAGCGAACTGGACAGGCATTGCTCTCACCACTAGGTAACAGGAGAAAGCTGAAGTGCTAGAGGATCAAACACCTTAGAATCAGAATGGCTTGGTTTGAAGGGATCCTTAAAGATCACCTAGCACCAATCCCAACACTGTGAGCAGGGCCCACAACCACTCAGCAACAGCATCTGTTGCACCACCCCAAATTTTTGGCTGTGGGAACTACCACAGAGTGAGATGTCCTTGAAAAGCATGTTTGTCTGATGAAGGCCTCGTTCCCAGTAGCTGGTGGTGTAAAGCAGTATTTCACAACTTCATCTACAAACACGAGGGCAAATATTCACTTCCGAGCCAAAACCAAAACTTTTTAGATAGAGCATAAGATTTGGCAACTGGAAGCCTAAAACAAAACCGTGCTTTGAACGAAGGCAGCCAAAGCCACTGCTGCTTGAGAGAAAACCAGAAACGTGTAAGCCAGCTGTGCAGCATCCCAGCAGAAACCAAAGGCCAGGCATGAGGCCTGGGTGCTGCACTGGCAGGCAGAGGTACATCTCATACCCAGGAGCACACTCAGAGGATTGCTTAGAATGTTTTCGTCAGTAATACTCTGCTTTTCTTCCTTTTTTTTTTTTGTTTTTTTTTAAACAAACAGCTTCATGCATTATCAGCAGGCTTTAAAGCCATGGTTACGCAGTACTGCACGTCAGGAGTGGAGATCTGCCTCAGGGCATGTGGGGGACACGGTTACTCTTTGCTGAGTGGACTGCCTTCCTTGTACACTAAGATACTTGCCTCTTGTATCTACGAAGGGGAAAACACCATTTTGCTCCTGCAAACTGCCAGGTAACAATACAAATTCATTCAGCTGAAAGCCTGCCCCTTAATTTATTCAACTTCTAGCACTTCTGCTCCAAAACCAGTATAACCAGCTACTCCTTTCTCACAGCACCTTCTAAAAATACATCTCAAGCCGTAACCCATTCAAGTTTTGTCTGGTAGGCACAGGGGTGTGTGGGAACTGTACTCTTCTACTTAGAGCTTTGGGGACATAGGCAGGTGCTGTTCAGCATAACCTCATTTTCCTCTTTGTCTAGTAGTGTAGCAGAAGCGTTGCTATACAAGTTTTGTGGTTTCTTTTTTCTAAGCAACAGATGTTACGTGATATTGGTGAAGTGACTTTGATTCAGAGAAGGCAAAGTTGTTGGATATGATTCTAGATGAGTCATACTCCAGGAACACCAAATGGGTGATTATCCACAGCAGATGAAACACAGGAGAAAGAAACCACATCTGCTTCAACTTTTAATAGCATGCACTTTTACTAGGAGAAAACCAGCACACTTTCCACAGACCAAGGTGCTACAACATCCCTCTGTGCACTTCTGCACTCGTTATCACCTCTTCTTGCAAATTCCATCCTAAAAGTTCATCACTACAGATTTCTGTAGCTTTAAAAGCAGTAGACAAAACCATCCAAGCCTCATCACAGATCAGGTCACTACGAATACTGCAGAAAACAAAAGCTCATCACTTACTCAGTCCATTTTGGGCTGCTAATGGGATAGGTTGCACCTTACTGTTTCCTACCCAACCCAGGGAGGCCCCACCTCACGTCTGGCTTGCTGTGTGGAGATCACGAGCATGGCCTGGTCTGATTTTTACACTCTTCCCAGGTTCCTGATTAAGTGCTTCACAGCAGCTAGCGCTGGCCAGCCCGTGCCACCATCTGTCACTTATCTGGCTGCAATAAAACCCAGGAAGTGTCCAGCCAAGGACAAGTTGGATTTTCTCAGCCCAGACATGTACACAGATGCCTATCAACATGCAGCCATCAGGTCAGTATGGAAGAAGGGAGAGGAGGTTTCTGTTTGGCAGCAGAAACGTGTTAAGAGCTCAGCTTCTTCCCTGATTTAAAGAGAGGCAAAATAACAAATTCTACAAGAACTGGCACTATGTACTCCTGAAAAAGAAGAGACCTAACCCCTCCCACAGGATTAGCAGCCATGGCAAATGTTTAATAGGAAACTTTCATATTCAGAACATCAAAGGTTCCTAAGCCATGTGCTACATAAAACCTGTATTCCACAGAGAGCTGATTCTATACAAAGCTGATGACACTGTTTAAGTAAATCCGAGACCACATTAGTGAGTTGCCAGCCTGTAGGCAATTGGACTTTGTGCAGTTCTATATACCAAGTTAAAATTTCATGTGCCTGAGAAAGTGATGTTTGTGTTCAATTAATAACAAAGCAGTCTCGGAGCCTTTCATTCTGTCTGGAGTCTTTCATTCTGTCTGGAGTCTTTCAGCTACTCATTCAACTATTCAACACAGTTAAGAATGGTAGTGTGCATGGTCTCATGAGTACTATGGGTCACAGAAGTGTCATCTCTGAAGACCAGGTAAACAGATGCACAGCCCTAAAGTCATTCACAGTGATAAAAAGCAGAGCTTTATTCTGAAAGCTTTGGTGAAAGCTCTGTTTAGAAAGGCAGTAAAACAATATAACATCAGTCTAATTTTACTACTAGTTCCTTTTTGTTTGGCAAGCTTTCCTTAAACAAAACCTAAGAAAAACTCCACAGACCTCTGACAAACTATGATGGAGGCTGAAGGCAGAAATCCTTTAGCACCCGAGTGGTTTGGGGGCTTCTCCCCTTTTTGTACCTGGTTTTCTGTAAGAGCTCCTTCAGACTGAGCCAACATTAAATACTGAAACGCCATTTTGCCACGGGATCACACACAAGTCTGAGTATGAAACGAGTGCATGTGGGCTGCTATATTTATATTTAAATCTGTTTGGGATTTTTTTTTTTTTTCCCAATTTTCCAGACTGATAAGCAGCACAGCAGCTAAACTACAGGACTTGATTCAGTCAGGAGCTGAAAGTCATGAAGCATGGAACCAGTGCACAGTGCAGCTGGTACAGGCTGCAAAGGTTAGCAACATTTGTATCCTCATCTGATGTTTGTTGTTACGATACAGCATGCAATGGAAACAGCACCATTAGCCTGTAAGTCTCAATGCTTTTTTAGTGCCTTATGTTCACATAAGGGACACCACAAAGACCAGGCTACTACCATGGTCTGCACAGCAGAAAACCATACTAGGAAACAACTCTGAAGACTTGGCCATCAAACTAAGCCAGGTAGAGAAAAACTAGAGGGTAACAGCAGGATCAGACCTTCCACAGCCTGCAATTAGAACATACCATCTCCAGCTAATGCTCATCTTTTTACAAGAACCCCATATTTCTGGCTTTCAGATGAAAGCCTCCCCAGTGCCATCCTACTAAAGACTGGTAGTCATCATAAAGGTGAAACACACTTGTTTTTCTTTTATCTGCTGCTCTCACAAGGAAAGATAAATGGGGGAAAAATAATTTAGAGCGGTGATAAGTACGTTAACTACTACTGCAAGAAATCAAAGCAGCAAAGTCAAATAAGAGACCTAAAAGCACTTCCTAGTTCACACGGATTAGATAGACAATCTGCTCTCCTTCAGCTGAAATAGGATCAGGACAACAGTATTAGTGCCAAAACAAGGAGTTAATATAGAACTAAGCAGAAAAGAAAGCAAAAGAGTAGCAGGGCCCCTAAAAGAAAGCCAAAATCACTGATACTTCAGTAACTCCAGGAAGGAAAATTATTTTTTAATGTGGTTTTAATGGTTACGTGCAATTTGACTGCAATTATAGTGTAAGTCTCCCTTCCTTCCTAAACTGAGGAAGGTAAGACTTGGAAATAGATCCATGGCTTATTTCAGCCTCAGTCATTTAATGAAAAACATCTTGTAATCTATGGTTCAGCCAGAGCCAACCCAAACTGAAGTGGACTTAGGAAGAAGTTCCCCAAGGGAAAGAGGAACCCTACACATAGCTAAATGCAGCAATAACATCTAGATGATTCCACAGTAGGAAAGAGCCCGAGGGAACAGTCACCTAGTACTCAGTCAATAAGATGAAGTCTCTGATGAGCCAAATTCTCTCAGCAAAAAAAGTGAAATTGTTTCAAAACTATTAGAAGCATTGATTCTGTCGTGCTTGTAAGCACAGTTACTTAATCTTTTTGAACAAGAACTCACTGAGTAAGTGAGCTGGTACTCAGTAACCACATTATTTGTGATCATCTGTCTGCTGTGTGTCACTCCTGATTTTCAATTGCACAAACTCATCAGAAGCAGCACATATTCAATGCTGTAAGGTTAACAAAAACAAAAAAAACGGAAGAAAAAGAGGAGGAGAAGCAAGACTCTTCAGAAAGAAACTACTTCCAAAGAGCTTAACACACAGAGAGGGGATCTGGGCCCCACTGCTTCTTAGATATTTCAAGGAAAGGAAAAGTCACCCTAAAATCTTGCATCCACTGTAAGTTTACACCCATGCCAGCCTGCTGCCTTCTTGGGGCACTTCAGTATTTACTTTCTACTCCACGCTTCTTCTGGAGACTCACCCACACTGCTGCCCCAGCAGCTCTATGAACAAACGCCTACCAGCTCTCAGCCAGGTGGCTCAGACACCAGTGACAGCTCTGCTGCAGACTCCACTGATTTTAATTGCTTGAGTAGACACCCAGCTTCTCAGGCAGGTTCTGCAGTCCACGCTGACCTCCACGCTGCTTGACCATGCTGCAATGCAGGTGTGCCTTGCATACACCCACAGCTGGGAGGAGAACTGTACAGTGGAGGAATGAAAATGTGCAGATACCAACAGCACTACCCACCCAGAGGAATATCAGCATAACAAGAGTCACCCCCACAAACAGGTGGAGTCATCTTGTTTCATTTTGGAGCTAGGCTGTGCTGAGCTAGTATGTCTGTAAGCAAGCAGATGCTCTGCTAGAGTCTGACCCAGAAATTATCAGTTTACTTAAAACAGCAAAAGCAAGAGGTAAGTTTGATTGTTCTTCCACCGACAATGGATGCTTTCAGAGCTGAAGCCATACAGCCACTGAGTCCAAAGTACCATAAGCCCAACAAAGAGATTTTTCTTCTGCTGTATATAACCAAAGTGCATTTGGTAGAGATTGACACAAGCAATTCCAGCGTGTTTCCATCACACGAAACCTTTGGGTATTTGTCAAAACTACATGAAGTACTGCCATGATTTCCAAAGCATTTTTCTAGAGTTTACAAATACCAATGTTGACTGCTTACACCCACAATCCTTTCCTCTACTGTTTTACTAAGACATGAAAGCAAAATGCTTAGTCAATCAGCAGACAAGGGATACAGAGTGGAAAACTGCCAGTGAAATGAAAAGGTTTTATATTCTCTGTGAGAACGTTTGAGTCACTTGGCCTACTAAAAGTGTTTAGAGGTACATTCACTGTTGACTGTATTCATTTTCCAGGCTCACTGCCACTACATCACTGTGAAAAACTTTGTAGAGACTGTGGAAAAACTTGAGAGCACGGCTGGCATCCAGAACATTATGAAACATCTTCGTGATCTGTTTGCATTACACGGTATCTTCTCAAACGCAGGAATTTTTTTGCATGATGGATATATAACTGGTGCTCAAATGGACATGGTTACAGCATCATACCTGGACCTCCTGGCGATTGTTCGGTGAGTCGCTCCAGCACAGTAAGAGATACACAGCTGTTCAGTTTCTCTGTTCATTAAACATAATATGGTACTGCTGTACCTATGGCAACATGTTCAGAGTCAACTCACTTCATTCAGTTTTTATTTTCATTGCCTGGCAGCATTAGAAATTGACTAAAACGTCTGCACAAAAGCTCATTTTCACAGCAAAGTACATCTAAGGTTCCAGTTCCCATCAATAGATTAATCAATAGATTAATGTTATGGAACATGAAATCCTGAGGTATAAAATCAAGAAATCCTGAACATACCATTTGCAGTAGAGCAAAAGCAGGAAAATACCTAGTCAGAACATCACTTAAAGGAAGCAGCTACAACAACCTATTACAGACTGTGAAATCTGCTCTAGCTGCACTAATATAGCCTACTCAGTTGCCATGGCCAACTTGCAGCAGGTACCTAAACAGTTCTGACTACAGCCAGATCAGATGCATCTGCTCAGCACTGTTCATTACTAACTACATGGCTTCTGAGATATGCTGAGGTCTTAACTTACCACAGCACTCACAAAGGGCTCGTTTTTCACTCCTCAGTGCTGTTAAGAGCAGATTAACTCCTGCTGCAGAGAAGTGAGCTGCTTCTGTGTGTGAAATCCTACTTAGGTCACCTGGAGAGAAGCAGGAACACACCATAACCAAGAGTTGAACAACCAAGCCAAATAGCAAATATTTTTGGAACTAATGACAGAATTAAAGCAGTGATAAGCTTGAGACTTGTACTCAGGGCTTTAGTAGAACACACCTCTGAGGAATCAAAGCAGAACTTCCTGTGCAATGTAGGCAAAGGGAAAAACTGGCACAAGCATTTCAGACCAAGGAACTTGTGTAGCTGATTTTCACACTGATCCTTTTTCTTTTCATCTGCTCCTTAGGAAGGATGCTGTTCCACTTGTGGATGCTTTTGACTTCACAGATAAGAGCTTGAATTCTGCACTTGGTGCTTACGATGGACAGGTTTACCAGCGGCTTTACGAGTGGGCTCGGAAGGCCCCAACCAACAAGCAGGTAAGGATGCTGGATTACAGACAGGCAAATTCTGTATTAGCCAGAGCAGAAATTATTTGTTTTTCTTCTAATAAAAGCCATACAGATAAAAGTGTGTGGAGTAAGACCTCCTATCCCTCATTATCTCACTCTGAACAATGAACCCTGATTCTCCAATTACTCCACTTACAGCCCAAGCTTAGGCACGCAGCAGCTCATGGGCTAGATAGCTATGAACCACAGCTTGTGGAGAAAAGTAAAATCCCTCATGATACAAATAGCTGTTGCTGTTTGAAAACTCATTTTGTCTTAAGTGAGATTTTTACTGTGGTAATTGGCAATTCCTTTGAAATTCTACAGCTGAACACAAAACTTGCCTTCAGTGAACATTCAAGTTGAGGCACATTTTTTTGAGGTTAAATGGTATGCTGTCACATTCAGGATGAGAAGTACTGTGTACTGGTTATGAAAGACAGTGCACATTTCAGGGGAAGAGACGTTGCACATAGCTGAAGTTGAGTTTGTTTGTTTTTTTTGAATCTAGTTTCTGCATTTCAGAGATCAGTCCTAAGGAAAACAAATGTATAACCTGCTCCTCCTCAACTACCATTCCCTTCCACATTCTCTTTCCAAACAGATAAGCCCAGCCTATGAGAAGTACTTGAAACCACTTCTTCACAACAAGCTATCGAAATTATGAAGACTGTGATCTAAGTGAAGGTTGCACCTGCTCTTTGCAGCATCAGTAGCAGCAGTATTAGTTAATCAGAGATTAATCATCAGTTGCTTACTTGCAATTGCTTCAAGTATGAAACAGGATCCTCAGCCAGCCATTTGCCTTTAATCAGAAAGAAGCCAAACAACTCTGAGTGGTGCCCACTGTTCTGAAGTAGTCTAGGCAGAAATAGTCTTGTTTTTGTTGTTCTCTTGCTTGTTGGTCCTTGCTTTTGAGGACCAACTTGTAGATCAAGAAGCATGTTAGAAAATGCATTTGTTTGGACAAAAGAAAGAGCTCTGAACTTGCTCAACAGTCAAGTATTTCTGGCTCATGAAGAATCACACAAAGCTGACATCAACTCCTGACTGCAGAGATTACTTTCCCATTAACGGAGCCATTCATATTGTCTTTCAATAAATCTTTGATTGCAGTAAGGTATCTTATTTGGAATACTCCTTCCCTAGTTATTAGACTTGACAATTACGAAAAGGGCAGGCTGATCCAGGCCCCTCATTAATTTGCTAGTAAATGAAGTGTTGCAAAGAACACCTTGTGACCCATTATAATTCAGTGACAACACAGATACTTTCTTACCAGCAGTTCTGCTGTACTTCATCAGTTCAGCTTGCCTTTTCTGCTCACGGAAGAATGAAGCTTTTACATCTTAATACAAAAGCCAAAGCCCCTGAAATGCGTGAAAAGGGGAGACACAATACGGCAGGGGGACACACCTTCAGGCAGGCCCGACTGAGAGATGAGATGCAAGGCCCCAGGCTCCAGGAGGCTGCAACAACCAGAGGAATCCAGATCCCCCCTTTTACATCTCTAAAGAGTCAGAGTCCACACTGTAGGAAGCAAAGCAGCTATGGTAAGAAACCATCATGACAAGAACTTCAAGGGAGAACGTGATCCGTTCAGTCAAAATAAACACTGAATCTCTACTTTCAACAGAATTCAAGTTAGAACATAACCAGAAATTGTATAAATAACAGTGACACAGTGGCCAAGAGAAGCAGAAATGACTGCGTGAAATTAGGTAAGAACACAGAAGCTGAATTCCTTGACTTGAACATATCAGAAACATCACTCCACAGTTAAAGACACAGAATCTTACTTGTATTACATACATAAAAATATTATAGCTGTGATATAAGCAGCTATCAGATAAATCACTAAAATGGGATAAAACACTGCTTAGCAGCTACAAGTATTTTTGGGTGTTCTGTTCCCTCTATCCTTACAGCAAGTACATAAATCCTTGTCATCCTTCTGTTGGTCAAAATGCACAGTTTTCCAAACATGTATTTTTTTCCTATGATAAGGACAGCTTGATCAACTGGTTAAGACAAAAAGGAACAAAGTTTATCAGTAATGAAAGAGAATGGAGCCCTAGCAGAGCACATGTGCTATTCCACAGCACTGAAAAACTGGCTTTGGGGGTTTTATCAAGTATTAGAGTTCTAAAAGACAAAAAATACAAAATAATATTCTATATTTCACATTTTTATTAGCTTCTTGCTGGCAGGCATTACATTTGGGAATAATATTGCACCAGGCATTAAAAAATATGAATTCTACCAGAGGGACATTTTGCATTCAGAGTCCAATATAAATATTTCTAATCATATTTCCATGGCTACAGATAGTATTTGGTTGCTTGATTTATATGCATAGAAAGAAACAGTTGTCATAACTGTAAGAAACTGTACTTATCAAGTACTTTTAAAGGGTGGGATTTGTTTTCCTAGAATATTATAATACTGTTTATTGATTTAGAAGCTAAATTAGTCTATGTGATAGCAGCTTTTTGCTATCTGCCTCTTAAATTCTGTTTGTTCTTGCTCCCAGTGGCATAGCATTAGATGGATTAGAAACCATTTAAACTGAGGTAATTTTAGCACTTTGAGTTGCATCAGAATTGTGTTAATGACACAAAATACCCTACTGTACTAATTCTTCGGACTCCCTCTTTCAAACAAATAAGGTGTCTTGACTGAACAGGCACATGCATGTTTTTATTCTGGAGAGGACAAAAGGATAGAGCTGCTAGAGAATGAAACTTCTCCAGTCCTTAATGATAAACAATAAATACTCATATATATATATATTAAAAAAGAAAAGCCCACATTGTTGCTTTAGCCAAAATCCAGACTCTCTTGGCTTTACTGTTCAATTAAGTCACTAATCACTGAAATGGCTCCTGTGGAGTCAGAATCAGTCATCTGTTTTCCGTGCCAGTCTACAAAAAGTCCAGTTGTGCTCTACTGTGTTTTCATTGGCACGCTCACTCATATGATGAACTCTGGTGTTCCTGATCGTGAAGCCTTGCTTTGTGATGTACTCCATAAGATGGACTCTGAGTGACACTTCCTGGTGGTAATCACACGGCCCAAAAGTGAAGGAAACCTGGCAGTCCCTGGTGTCCATCATATGCTTATTCCACTTGGTGAAGTGGTTTGAAATGCCTTCCAGTAACGAATGGACTTTTGTTGTGATGGTGAGCTGCGTGATGATCACAGCCACCGGGTTGGAGTACTTGGACAGCTTGCGGGTGCTGGACAGCTCCACCACCTCCTCAAAGGTATCCACAGGATACAGAGGCTTGGGGTCATTCAGACACTGAATCAGCGGTTCAATCTGATAGAAGTCCGCTTCCTTCCGAAGTAGGTCAAACTCCTTGAAGTCCAGTGGCAAAGTTAGCTCTGAGGTCCTTAAGAAGTTAAGAACATAACGGAAAAGTGGTCCATCTCTGTCAATGAAGTAATTGCCCTGAGAGTCCCTGGCAGTGGGGAAGTCTCCCCTGAACATGGCCCCAAGCATTGAGTCAGGATATCTCGTTAGAGTTGTGAGGGATGTCGTATACATGTGTCCACCCACATTTAGCGTGACTGGATCAGTCATCTACAAAGAGAGAAATCGCAGAGTTTATCAAGCCACGACAAGAAGGTTCACCAACACGCATGGCAAATACTCTCTGAGAACTGGTGGCTCTGGAAGGAACCTCACTTCTCCCTTTTGAAGTCTTTCAGCAATGTTTAAACCTGAACAAATCCAAGCCACCTAGAAACCTGACACAACTAGACAGGACAACAACATTTAGAAAGCGCATTTCCAGAATGCTTTAGAAACCTTAGCAGCAGAGCTACTGTCACAGAAGGCACTTCTGCACTTGAGGAACAAGTTTTTTTCATATTTTACAGATGAGGAAATGAAATCAGAGACATTTCCTGAAGAACAAGTTTATGTGAATGAGGTCCATCCGTGCTCCTCACTTTCAAAACCTGTTGCTCCTTCAAGAACAACAGCACATGAGCTGAACAGGTCTTAAGACTTTTTCTCCCTCGAAAGAGGAAGACAGTACAAGTTTAGGTACAAGATCAAGAGCTCACAATCAAAATAATCCATGCACTAGTTAAAAGGAATTATTAAAACAAGAGAACTAAAACCTTCCAGCTTTTAATTCTCAGAAGCATTTATTAGAAAATTAGCATGCTGCATAGAAGAGGGGGCAGAACATCAAGCCAGTGTGCATCAGCTTCCAGATAGTACATGAGGAAGCAAGAAGAAAGCAACATAAATCCCATCTGGCCACCAATCCTAACAATCAGGACCAAGGCCAGACAGAGGGGAAAAAAAAAGCGACATATGCACGGCAGCAGAATGTTTAGAGAATGAGAAGAGGAGAAAATTAAGATGCATTTGTCTGGTGGGAGACAGGATTTAACAGAAAAATATTTTTTCCTTATAAATAACACAACAAAGTCCTTAACATTATATGCAAGAAGCACAAACTATTTTCAGTGTTTGTGTGTTAGGAAAATGGTTAAGTTCTTGCTGATTTTAGCTAGGATATATGAACACGAGCACTCCCCACAAATGGCACAGGCGACGAAGCACTCCAGAGAACATAAGCAAGCTGTTACTACATGCACAATTCCTGTTCTCACATGGCTGAAACCCGGACTTACACAGGACAGACCAGCAAGGATTCTTACCTCAAGGTCTTGAAAGCCCAGTTGTGCTGCTCAGCACACACACATTTACTTGGGATCACTTACCATATAGCCCCAGTCTCCATTATCCATCTGTTCCGTTGCTGAGCCGCAGTACTCCAAGTTGAACAGAAGGTTATTGAAAAGATACGCAGTTCACCTCCTATTAGCTCCCTGCAGGAAAAAGCACACAAAACAAAGAACAAAACATGGCAGACTGTAAGCACCTACAAGAACAAGCAAAGGGAATGCTGTCTAATGAGAAGTAGGCTTTCTGCCAGGACAACATTAGCAGAAGAACCTATGAACGAGCTTTTCCCTGCATCTCCCTCCACACCACCCACAGCACTGCCCCCAGAGCACACAGGTGAGCACTGTGCTGGCTGTTCTGACCACCCCAGACTTGTTAAATGGCAGCTACGTGCCTTTGAGGATAACTTCCGCTTACAGAATACTTTTCACCAGGAAAACTGCGAGTACACTGAGAGACAGCTGTCCTTTTCCCAATTAAAAAAGTTTATTTATTCCCCACTGAGGAAACACGCACGATCCATTAACATCAGTCAAACTTCCCATGCTCGAGTTTCAAACTGTGCGGAAGAATAAATCAAGCACAAAAGTCAATGAACAGCGGGAAAAAAAATTCTCACCGAGGAGTTAATAATTCAGTAGTGGAGAACTACAATTGATAGCAAGAACATCAATTTACAAAGGCAGAGTATGAACGGACTTCACTGACACGTACGCACTCAGAAGAGACCTCTTTAGGGACGAGCAAGAGGACGACAAACATTCTTTCAACAGCGCCCCAACAAAAGCAATCTGAGCAGCGGATCACGCTGCCACTTCCCAGAAGACACGGAACCACGGGCTTGCATAACAAGGGCACTGGCTCCACACAAGCATAGCAAGGGAAAGCCACAGCCTGGCTTATGCAACCCGAGTGGAAAAAAGCATGAGTGACCCCTGACACCAGTGAAGACCTTCCAAAGGTGCCCTGCTACCCACGTCGGATGATGCATGGATGAAGAAGGCAGCCATCAGCAAGCCTGTATTCCCTACTCAGAATCTGCATCTCTGTTACAACTGCTGCAAATTTAGGTCAGCCTGTTTTAAGTAGGGTGCAGCTTCACAGTTTTGTTTATTTTTACATCTTAAAGACAACACAGCTACTGAGGCTTCTGCTCCCAGCCTCAGTACTAGCAAACTTCAACACACTGTCGCCCAGCTAACAGGAGCCAGAAGATTTAGCCAAGACACAGTCCTGCTTTCTCAAACACCCAGCAGTTCACAGCTAATTCCCAGCAAAAAAAAAAAAAAAAAAAAAGAAAGGTCTTCCTTCTTATTCCTAGCAAATAAGATTGGTATCATTCACCACAGAGCTACACAGCAGATCCTTTTCCAGGCTCTGCTCCCTGCCCAAAGCTGAAGCCAGGCCATGGGGGTCAGCTGCATGAACACAGCCTCAGTGGCACCTGAAATGTATTAAGAGAAGAAAACATAAAATGCCTGTATGAAAATTGTGAGGTCAGATGACAGAAGCCTAAGGAATTAAGATATAGAACTAGTCATACCAGGATCTTACTTCCACAAATGAGGGATGCAGCATACCTGGAGAAAGCACATTAAAATCACACACCCCCTAACAGCAGATAAACCTGGAATGCAAGCTCTTTTGCCAACATGTGTAATTATTTCTTTTAACAGCTGACAGATCAAGAAGTGAAGTCATTCAGGTTTTCGCTGTTTTGAATTGTCAGTCAAGTACAGCTCATCAACTTTTATCAATAGCTCAGACCCCTTCAATTCCAGTTGTTTTGTGGTTTTCCCTTCAAGGAATGGGTCCTTGCAGCTATTCCCATGCCCAAGTATAGCACCAATACAGCATGCAGGTGCACTAAAACCACTGGAGAGACAGCCTAGGTTTCTGACATGCAAGAAAAACAATCCCTGCAATTATTTAATCCTTGAAGATGAAATAATGTAGCTGGCCAGAAATTTCACCAGCAACCACAATAGAACAGATCCAGTTTTTTTTATAAACAACTAGATCTTCACACTCAGAATATTTCAAAGATGGCCACATGTCCATCAGTTACTTAAACACATGGAATACTTTGTTATTCTGGCCAACATCTAAGCCCTCAGTACAGATTAATCTAGACCTCCCCTCCCATGCCTGTTCAGGGGAAGAAACAGATTACATTGTCTGTCCATATGATGGCATGAACTCATCTTTGATCACAGCACTGCTATGTAGCAGCACAGTGAATAATTTATCAGAGTAATTAGCTGAAACGAACCCAGCCCTCAAAGCAGAAGTGGCAGCAAGAAGTCTTACTGACCTTTGTGTAAGAGTCCAGACCTCTACACAGACCTGGCAAAGCTCGCAGTGCAGTGAGAGGCAGTGCACACAGACACCACGAGGCCATCCCGAAGCACCTGGATGTGACAGCAGCTAGCTGCTGCTCCCCTTGCCAGCCTGGCTGCACCGAATTTCCAGACAACTTCAAAGGCACAAACAGCTCTGTTCAGGTACAACGTGAGATAAGAACTAGCAAACCACATCATAACAAGGGTGGGGAAACAGGCCCTTCACAATCTGCTTTTTTTGTGGAGGACACAAAATGCTCCAAATTCTTCCTGAATGGAAGTTGGTGACACAGGGTCACTCCATCCGTACCCCAGGACAGACAGCTTCGAGCCAGCTCCAGTCCATGACACACAACATACATCACCCAGGTACAGAACCTCACCAGCATAACTACTTGTGTCCAGGCAGAAAAGAACAGATGACATGCAGATGCATCCCAAGACAAATTGCCCTTAATGGCCGTAAGAAACGCTCACCTAAAACAATTCTCAGCCAGACCAACTGCTGATGCCATTTAAGCCAAACAGGACATCATTCTCTGGTGAGAGCACAAGCACACTGACAGCATCACATCCAGTCCTACTTTCACCAAGCTTTTCCTGTCAGCAGGGAGAAGATCTACAGCATTAACACAGTTATCAGAGCTGTCACCATAGCACGAGTACATCCGGAACTCGGAAGGAACAACACGAGACAAGTACCTTCGAAGAAAAACACCAAAGTCATCATTTTGTAATGAATACACCAAATTGGATACCTGCATTTATAAAACACTTGCTCTTACTTAATATTTTATGACTCAGAGGATTACAAGGCTATTTACTAGCAACATTACTGCAACAGGCAGTCCCATTACCTACAGCAGGGCATCTCCTAGGTTGCTACTTAACACGCAACCATTTTGCAAACTAAAATTCAAGGAAAGAAAACGAGAGCCAGCTGAATGTTTGCATCTGTAAACAGATGCACACACATCCAGGACAGCCAGGGGACACCAGCAGCACTGCCAAGTGTTTTCACTGCTGGGATCATGTACATCACACTTGGCCAAGGCCAAAGACTACACACACTGCACCTGGACAAAACCACAGTGGTTGTACCATCCTACACGGTCATACCAAGGAGGCACAGAACCGCCCTGAGCAGTCACAAGTCAAAAGGCATGAACCACCAGATCTGCTCTGAATGTTTTTCAGCTACCTTTCTCAAAGTGAAGGATACAAACTGTTTACTTCTACACAAAGTGTTTAACCTCAATAGGTACTGAAGACTTCAAGGTCAATACAAAGTTGACAGGATTTCTAATGAGCTAGTCTGTTATTTATACAGATAAATACCTGTGGTTCAAGTTATTCTTCCACTTATTGAGCTCACTACCTCTGACATTTGGATCTCCAAGATGAGAAAATGAAACCCCTGCTCTCAGCAGCTACATTGTAAACAGACAACCTCTCTAATTCTGAACTAGTCTTGAAATCTGAAGGCAAGGTTTTATTGTAAATCGTTACCAGTGACTCACCTGAACTGACAATAACTTAGCTAGCGTAATTAATGACTGTCCTCCACAGAACTGCAGAGCAAGGCAATAGTCTGCAGAGCAAACCCAAGGCCACATAGCGGTGAGCAACCCCAAGCAAAGAGCTGTGGTACGGAAATAAATGGTTACCAAAACTTCTGGTAATATTACAGCTTGGCATTACTGAAGGATGAATCCCTCACCTACACACGTCAAGTTTACAATGATTAACACAGTTTATTAGAACATAACTTCTCCTTACTTTCACTGTTGTTTTGGTTATTACTTCAGTTTTCACCTCAGGCAAGAGAGCAGAATACTCACAGCAGCCACTCAGCATTCTCACTCCTTTATGCCTAATTGCTTCACTATGAATTCCAAACTCTGAAAGTTTCTTTCCCACACCTGAGGAGCTCTACGACATTCTACTTTGGGTGTGGGTTATAAACTGTCCATCTATCTGCTGGATGCTTGAAAATCCCACATCATCATTTGACTCCTCCTGACGCAGGAGCCCACTGACTGTAACTGCACCTGCTCTGCTCCTGCTGGCCCTGCACTGCTGGAGCCACCCAGACACTCTGCACAGTGCCAATAGTTGGGTTTGACCCACATGTCTTGTTCTATGGCACTAGCAGGTAGCTGTGTGCATATACATCTTCAAGCAGCGCTGGATAAAAGCAGGTGTCAGGAGCATTCTGTGCAGCCAACAGGGCTGGCACAGGAACCAAGCAAGATGGCAACAAAAATCCTCCCCTCAATGCCCAGGCCCACAGGAGGAGCTGGGCAGCTGCCTTCCATCCCAGAGGAGCACACAGTAGGAAATCTCGCCCTGAGATCGCAATGATTCAGCAAGGATGCTGGACACGACGGCACTGTTCCACCCACTGCCCCCAAGTGCCCAGCGCCTGGATACCGCCCCTGGCCCCAGCCCGACCCTCCTGCACCGAGGAGCAGCAGGAGCTGCCGTCCCCAGGGGCAGCACCCCGCCCCCACACAGCCCGAGCTGAGGGCCGGGCCCGGCACCTGCCATCCTCCCACAGAATCCCAAACGGGACCCGGGCAGCCCGCAGTCCCACAGGGGGCCCGGCCCCGCTTTCCCCCCGCCCAAGGCAGGTTGCGGCCGCTCGCAGCCCCACGTTCTCCCCCAGAAGAGCAGCACGGCGCGGCCCTCCCCGAACTCACAGGCGCAGCTCCCGGCGCTGAGGCAGAGCCCGGCGAGGATGGGGAACGTCTGAACCGGGAGCAAAGCGGCCGCCGCGGGAGGGGAGGAGCGGGGGCGGGGTCTCACACCATCCCCTCCCCGTCTCCCCGCCCGCTCCAGTCGGGTGAGGGAGGGAAGCCGCCTCCTTTCACCTCAGGGCCGCCGGTAGACGGACCTAGCTCCGCCCTGCGCCTCCGCGCCGGGCCGCTGCGTCACCGAAGCGGAGAGATAGGGGCAGCAGAGAGATGGGGGCAGGGGGCGACGCGGGCGGCCCCGGCGCCAGGAGGCGAAGCCGCGGCGGGCGCGCACGAGCTCGGGCCATGCACTCGGCCCTGAGCGAGGCCCGGCCCCGCACGGAGGGCTCGGCCGCCGCCACTACCACGGCGGGAGACCGGAAACGACGCGTTAAAAGCGCGCGGGCTGCCGGCACGAGCTCTCGCGAGAGTTCGGGGCGGGGCCGAGGAAGCGCTGGGGGCGGGGCCGCCGCCCGGCGCTAGAGGACACGGCCAAGATGGCGGCGGCGGGAGCGCTGCGGCTGCTGGTTCCGCGGGGCCGCCTCCTCCCGCCGCGCAGGGGCC